>JAYKKM010000143.1:2607500-3207500 GCA_035772405.1 Chrysogorgia sp. JL179-B06
GCAGTTTAGAGATTATTCGTTGTCTAGTACTGATCCTACACGACAAGGTGAACTATCTCTTGGGCTTGGACCCAGACATTGTGACCTCAGACGAAAGTCTGCTTATTTTGCGTATTGGAATCACCCTTCTCGCCATCTTGTGCACACACAGTAGCTACTCTGTAGAACACAAACTAGACGTACATGTAGAACGCCATTATATTGAGCTGATTTACAATGTCATGATCCTTTACAAAAATTATGTGAAAAAAACGCCACTTTAAAATTTCCCAAAATAGTTTGAAATGGTCATGAGTTAACGTTTAAGTCACGGTAACTGTAACGAGGAATATTTAATTTATATTTGGCATTTGTACTCGATGTTCGTGATGGTATACGTGGACGTAATTACTTTTTAAACAACATATATATACTTCTAAATGCAGCACCGAATGTACAGTTTATTTGTTTATTTGTATTTATTATTTGAGCTAATGAATAAAGCTTATATTATACACTTTAAACATTGGACTGACTTTACTTTACCATGTCTTGTCTTAACGGATTACTATATTATAAATAGAAAACCATTACCAGTGTTGATTTTTTGAGGTTCTCTGTGTTAGTAAGACATCAATGGAAGCTGGTCATGTGATGGAGTTAATATGTGACGATTCGCAAAGATTGGCAACGAGTGGAGAGTGGTTTATCCAAAATGCAATTCGTAAAATTATCAGTTCTACATGCTTAACTGGTAGGTTATTTTATTTAGTTGGCTGGAAATTTATTCCAGCATTATTTTTATTCATCTATAATTTATATTATTATTTATATTATTATTTTTATTCATATATAAATTATAATTGGTCTTTATCGGTTTTGTATCGTTAAATTTGACTACAAATTGCACAATTTTTGAAGCTATAGATATGACTGGTGAAAAGTTCTCTAAATTGGGGCATATAAAAACAGCTTATTGATCTCGCTTATTTGGTCAGTACAGAGAAATATCGGACATATATGTTTTTTGTACGAATTTCGTCTCTCTGCGCTCGCTCGGTCCGTATACTAAAAATGTCGGTCTGACATTTCACTGTACAGACCTCACGCTCGGTCAATAAGCTGTTACTATTACTGGAAAAATAATCCATTCAATTGCCAATATGAATAGATTTTCAGTGAACTGTCATCAAGTTTATTTTGCCTGAATTGCTTCACAAAGCTGCCCAAATAGTGTAGTATACACAGCAACACCACAGGCATTAACGGTTATATGGAAACTAATATGGAATATTAACTAATTAATTGTTATAATAAAGTTCAGAAGACATTTTGTGAACTAGTTTTCTTAACATCACTGTTTGTGACAAAAATGGTTTCAATTTGCATACGATGCCGCACCTATAGCTGCGCATAAAGAACACTATAAACTTCTGTGTAATGTTCTCAGCAAATTGGACGATTCACAGTTGATAAATGCCGATCAAAAAGTTTGGTTCTAAAGCACTCCAACATCAGCCAGTACTAATCATCTCAGGTAAACGAGTTTCTTCAATTGAAATCGGAGAAAGTTTTACGTAGATGGACTGATCAAATTGATTTGATCAGTCCATTTACGTAAAACTTTCTCTCTTTCTTCAAACCGAGATTGTCGATAAACTTCAAGATTACGTCCAGAAAAGTGAGCTTTTCACAATGCATCCTTTCTTCATGTTTCGTATAATTTAGAGTTATGTCTACTCTGAATTCTGTTGGCATTTTTCTACCGATCTGTAGTGTAGTGTGGCGCAGCGAATAATGACACAAAAGCAAGAAAGCACGATTCGTTCAGTGCGTGAATAAAGTATCGAATTACATAAATAAATTTAACAATATGAATTTAACAATATGAACTTCATGTAGCAGAAATCATGTTTGTGAGATTAACCTGTCCGATTACTGATATCCTAGTCTGGTTGGTTGTCTTCTTTGTCTCTGAGATCTTCTCAAGTCTGGTGGTTCCGGGACTACTTCTGGTTGGTGTTGCTCACTTGGTATAAAGCCGTCGTCATCATCGTCGTCTATTTCAGGAGTTGCAGTCTTCTTGATCTTTTTAAAGAACGACACGTTGCGAGTGATTGTCTTGGATCCACGTTTAGTGGTAACCAAACTACTTTTCCTGGCAGCAACGACTCGACAAATGGCTTTGGGTTGAAAGATGTCGTCCGATTGTTTACCTTCGGCAGTCGGATTATGACTGTGTCTCCAAATTTGATTTCGCTGGCTTTCGAGCGCTGTCTGTCATCTTCGTTGTCATTGAATTCAGCGAGCTGACGAAGAGGTATCTTTAAATTACGGTTTTTAGCGCTTCAGATGGTGATAGGTTGGTAGTGCTATGTGGAGTGGCACGGTATTTGCGTAGGAATAGGTGCATTGCTTGTTTCCAGTTCTTCTTCTCCACGTTAGCTGTGCGGATCGCTTTCTCGAGTGTGCGCATGAAGCGTTCAACTTTACCGTTCGCACTGGGCCAATAGGGAGTGACCTTTCGATGCTTAAATCTGGCAAACTGGCAAAGTTTGCAAACTCACAACTGTTGAAAGGAAGGCCGTTGTCGGGAACGACATCAGGTATTCCTTCACGACATCAGGTATTCCTTGTCTGGAGAATATACCATCTAGCTTCGGGATGGCAGCCTTGGCGCTCGTTGAATTGAGGATTTCAAATTCGGGAAATATACTGCGACTTCTACAGCGACTTCTTTCCACGATGCTTTGGGCAGCGGGGTCATGTTCAATGGCTCCGGGCTTAGCATGGTACAGTACCTTGAGTTGCAGCTTGGTATGGTATACAGTTTTTGATTATGTCTCAATCATGCTGTCGATTGAGGGAAACCAAACATTCTCGCGCAACAGCCTTTTCGTTTTGACTATACCCTGCATGACGACCAGCGTGTGCCAATTCAACGGCTTGACTTTGAAGAGACTGCAGTGGAATGATCAGTCGTCTTCTTCTGAGGATTAAACCATCACAAACGGATAAGTCGTCTTTGACGTTGGTGTACAGCTTTGTTTCCGAGATGGTCCACTCGTTGGTTTCGATTGATTGTGAAATCTTTTGTAGGACGGGGTCATTCTTGGTTTCGTTCTTGACTTCCGAGAGGGTTATAGCCTTTGGAATGATGTTCTTGCAAAGATAGTTGACGTAGTTCTCGGAGATGTTGTCTGGCAAGGGAATAGCTTCATCTGGATGACGACTTATGAAAAACGCGGGGTTTTCATCATCTTTTCCTGGCTTAATTTGTAGGTTATCTCGCAGTTGTATGTCGATGTTGGCTCTTCAAAATGCTGAGCAGTGGTTTGTGATCAGTTATTACTGTGAACTTCGCACCATAGAGGTAGAGATGGTGGTGTTCAGTGGCCAAGACGACTGCAAGAATCTCGACGTCTGAAAGCGCACGACTTCCATAATAATAATAATAATAATAAACTTTATTAGACACAGAATTTAAACAGTTTACACTGATTGCCATTAAAGCTGTGTATGTAAATTATCCTAAACTAACTAAATACAAAATTCAAAGATCAAAAAGATAAGCATACAAAATAATCAAAACTTATGTTGAAATATAACACCAATAGTTTCTTTTGAAACAAGTAATAGAATCAGAGTCTTTGATGATAGAAGGTAGGCTATTATAAAGTTTGGCAGCAGAGAAAATAAACGACCTATAACCAGATTTAGAAGAGATCTTTGCAAGGTGTAAATTATGCCTGTTTCTAGTATTATAGTTATGTATATCTGAGTTGCGAAGAAATATATTCTTGAGGTATTAGGTCCAGTCCAGTCGTGGTCGTCCCCAAGAAATCCGGAGAAATTCGACCATGTGTATAGACATGTGCGAAGTAAGTAAAGCACCTCATGCTAACTGCAGTGGACGAACTTATCACAGATCTGAACCGTACAACTGTGTTAAGCACGCTAGATCTCGCATACGGCTACCATCAACTCGAGCTTGACCCTGAAAGTCGTCATATAACGACGTTCACCACCCATGTTGGTTCTTCGACGCTACAAACGTCTCATGTTTGGAGTTAACGCTACGTCAGAAATATTCCAGAATACAATCGCCTATCTTCTCACCGGAATGCCGGGATATAAGAATATATCAGATGATATTATTGTTTACGGCCGTGACGTCAGGGACCATCAACGGTTTCAGTCGTTGAACAGTTTCAGTTCGAGGTTTTCTAGTCGTTGAAGTTCCTTTTCAACGTCATTTCTGATGTGGAAGGGGATACGACGGTGCAGGGGTTGTTGCTTGGGTCTAACTTCGGGGTCGATGTGCAGCCTAATTTTCTTGTCTTTAATTTTACCGATACCACCGAACAAGTCTTGAAATTCTTCTTCAGGAGGCAGGTTTGGAGCATTCATTGCTGTGTTGACGGTTATCTTCAGAATACCCAATCTTTCGGCGGTGTGACAACTTAATTAAGAGATTGCGATTGCATCCTTTCCTAACATAAAAAGTGGTGTTGATCGTAGGTGAGCGGGAGCGGATATTCGCGGTAACCATTCCCAAGAGTGGCACCTGCAGGTTGCTTGAGCGTATGCGTAAATCTTCGACTGTGCTTTAGTGAGAACATTGTTCTTGTTACGTTTATTGAGCTTTTCGCATGTTGACTCGTCGATGACGTTGACAGAAGCACATGCAGAGTCTACAATGGCTTGGACTGGTTCATCCTCTATATGCACTTCACATAACGGTGATTTTTGGTGTTGACTGTTGTTTTGGAAGGTAAAGATGTAGTCAGACTCGTCTATTGGAGTGTAGGTGAGATTACGGACGTCTATTCGTTTGAGGTCGATCGGCAGACTTTTGCATAGTGTGCGGTTTTCCCACATGACCTGCATTCTTTACCTTTGCCGGGACGATCGCCAGTATGAGGAAAAATTCCACAGCTTTCGGCATGTTGATTGTTGCGTTGAACCTGAAGGTTTTTGTTGATTTCTTGTATTCAGGTGAGTGGGGGAATTTGTGTTTCTGGTAATGTAGTTTGGGAAGGTTTCTACAGTTCTTGCTCTTGTTTTGGTCATGTTTGAGGGCATTCACAGTTGATTCGCTTTTCTCTACGAATTCGGCATGCGCTTCACTTCTCTCTCGTGTTCGGCCAGCAGCTAGCATGCGATCTTCCAAATTTGGGTTGTCACCCAAAGCTCGTCTTCTTTGTCGTTGCGATGATTATTTGTGTTTTCACTTCTTTATCGGCATTGTCAAAGTCGCAGGTTTGCGCAAATTGTCTGAGGCGAGTATAGTATGCATCGATAGTTTCTCCGTTTTGTTGTTTAGCTTGGCGAAAGTTGTATTCTTCGTAGGTAGTGTTCACCTGAGGAATAAAGTAGGCGTTGAGCTGTGCAAATACAGCTTCATGTTTTCTCCTACTGCCAAGGTTCTTTACAACAACAGCGCTATACACGGTGCCACGATTCAATTTTAAAGACTATTATATATTATTATTATTATTTACGAATATTTAAAACAGGATAGACTAATCAGTACAAAAAGTATTGTTATCAACAGGGTCTTTTGTCAATACAATCATAAAAATATTCCTAAAACAATATTAAAATTATACTATATATATATATATATATATATATATATATATATATATATATATATATATATATAAATATATATATATATATATATATATATATATATATATATATATGTAGTATTTAAAACACGAGAAGGAGCGTTTTATCATATTTAAAATGCGAGCGCGGCAGCGCGAGCATTTTAGATATGATAAAACGCGAGTTCGAGTGTTTTAAATAGCTTCAAAAACAATTGATTGTAATCACTAGGGAGTGTACTGGTTTTTATTTTCTATTAGAGGTAAATTGGGTTGATGTATGAAATGCAAATTAGCAGGAATTTTATATAAAGTTCGTAAAGACTTTATATAATTTTCATGCTGATTAGTATTCATGGATTTTGTCAGGTATAAAAGCCTTGCGCGTGACTAAATACGGAAATGTGATTGGACAATTTGGTTAATGAATATTAATGAGTTTTTGAAATATATATATATATATATATATATATATATATATATATATATATATATATATATATATATATATATATATATATATATATATATATATATATATAGATAGATAGATAGATAGATATAGATAGATAGATAGATATATATATATATATATATATATATATATATATATATAGGTGACTGTATATAGGGTGACTGTATATAGCAGTCATCTTCATCCTGCTCATCAGCACTACACTGATGAGGCCCAAAAGGCCGAAACGGTACCGTCTGTAGTATATATATTATATATATATATATATATATATATATATATATATATATATATATATATATATATATATATATATATATATATATATATAAAATGGGTGAAAGTAGATTCAAGATACACAGAGTGCTCGAATCCCACCGAAGCAGAACGAGCGTAATATAATGCAATCAAGATCCAATGTGCCCTCACTCGCATCACCATAGTGGCTTTATGGCAACTCATGAACTTGGGACTCATGTATGTCAGTTTACACATTGTTGGTATTCTAGAACCAAAGAGTGCTCAAGAAGTTACAGGAACAACGAGCGTAATACCCATTTGTATTACGCTCGTTGTTCCTGTAACTTCTTGAGCACTCTTTGGTTCTAGAATACCAACAATGTGTAAACTGACATACATGAGTCCCAAGTTCATGAGTTGCCATAAAGCCACTATGGTGATGCGAGTGAGGGCACATTGGATCTTGATTGCATTATATTACGCTCGTTCTGCTTCGGTGGGATTCGAGCACTCTGTGTATCTTGAATCTACTTTCACCCATTTGTATTACGCTCGTTGTTCCTGTAACTTCTTGAGCACTCTTTGGTTCTAGAATACCAACAATGTGTAAACTGACATACATGAGTCCCAAGTTCATGAGTTGCCATAAAGCCACTATGGTGATGCGAGTGAGGGCACATTGGATCTTGATTGCATTATATTACGCTCGTTCTGCTTCGGTGGGATTCGAGCACTCTGTGTATCTTGAATCTACTTTCACCCATTTGTATTACGCTCGTTGTTCCTGTAACTTCTTGAGCACTCTTTGGTTCTAGAATACCAACAATGTCTAAACTGACATACATGAGTCCCAAGTTCATGAGTTGCCATAAAGCCACTATGGTGATGCGAGTGAGGGCACATTGGATCTTGATTGCATTATATTACGCTCGTTCTGCTTCGGTGGGATTCGAGCACTCTGTGTATCTTGAATCTACTTTCACCCATTTGTATTACGCTCGTTGTTCCTGTAACTTCTTGAGCACTCTTTGGTTCTAGAATACCAACAATGTGTAAACTGACATACATGAGTCCCAAGTTCATGAGTTGCCATAAAGCCACTATGGTGATGCGAGTGAGGGCACATTGGATCTTGATTGCATTATATTACGCTCGTTCTGCTTCGGTGGGATTCGAGCACTGTATCTTGAATCTACTTTCACCCATTTGTATTACGCTCGTTGTTCCTGTAACTTCTTGAGCACTCTTTGGTTCTAGAATACCAACAATGTGTAAACTGACATACATGAGTCCCAAGTTCATGAGTTGCCATAAAGCCACTATGGTGATGCGAGTGAGGGCACATTGGATCTTGATTGCATTATATTACGCTCGTTCTGCTTCGGTGGGATTCGAGCACTCTGTGTATCTTGAATCTACTTTCACCCATTTGTATTACGCTCGTTGTTCCTGTAACTTCTTGAGCACTCTTTGGTTCTAGAATACCAACAATGTGTAAACTGACATACATGAGTCCCAAGTTCATGAGTTGCCATAAAGCCACTATGGTGATGCGAGTGAGGGCACATTGGATCTTGATTGCATTATATTACGCTCGTTCTGCTTCGGTGGGATTCGAGCACTCTGTGTATCTTGAATCTACTTTCACCCATTTGTATTACGCTCGTTGTTCCTGTAACTTCTTGAGCACTCTTTGGTTCTAGAATACCAACAATGTGTAAACTGACATACATGAGTCCCAAGTTCATGAGTTGCCATAAAGCCACTATGGTGATGCGAGTGAGGGCACATTGGATCTTGATTGCATTATATTACGCTCGTTCTGCTTCGGTGGGATTCGAGCACTCTGTGTATCTTGAATCTACTTTCACCCATTTGTATTACGCTCGTTGTTCCTGTAACTTCTTGAGCACTCTTTGGTTCTAGAATACCAACAATGTGTAAACTGACATACATGAGTCCCAAGTTCATGAGTTGCCATAAAGCCACTATGGTGATGCGAGTGAGGGCACATTGGATCTTGATTGCATTATATTACGCTCGTTCTGCTTCGGTGGGATTCGAGCACTCTGTGTATCTTGAATCTACTTTCACCCATTTGTATTACGCTCGTTGTTCCTGTAACTTCTTGAGCACTCTTTGGTTCTAGAATACCAACAATGTGTAAACTGACATACATGAGTCCCAAGTTCATGAGTTGCCATAAAGTCACTATGGTGATGCGAGTGAGCGCACATTGGATCTTGATTGCATTATATATATATATATATATATATATATATATATATATATATATATATATATATATATATATATATATATATATATAGATAGATATATATATAGATAGATAGATGGATAGATAAGAAGCTAACTAAAATAATCTTCTGAAAGTTGTTGTCAAATGTAGATTTTCAAATTTTCGCGGATTGTCCTAACTCTGATCTGAACTGTATACTGCAACTCTGTTTCGAACATTAAGACCAGATATTGTAGTTATATTCAGAGCAGCTGTATATATAATTGAACTGACTGTTCCCTACGAAACGAACTGTCTGACAGCTAAGCGACGGAAAGAGAGTTACAGTATTTATTTATGTTAACCTATGATAATTTTGAGGTTAAGTATTGACATATTTCGCAAATTATTGAGACTGCAGTTGGAAATGCCTGTAGGTAACTCTGAGAGCATGACGTTCTCCATCTTTTGCCGTAGGAATAACATTGGAATAACCCAGAACTACTTAATTTATTTTAGCTGCTATTGTTATCAAGTGTATAGAGAATGGACCTGTAACCTACAGTAAACTGTTTCTCTTTTTCATAGTTTAATGAAGATCTCTTGTGACAGATGAAAATTTATTCATGATAATAAATGGATTTTTGGTGTTTAAAGAATTGTAATATTATTATTATTATTATCAGCAAACGCATTGTGTGCATATTTATTTTTACTTTGCGGTTGATATGTTATTAACTTCTGCATGCAGAAAACAAAATACAATGAACCAATGATAATGAATAGGCGCGTGGGAAAACAACAGCTTTGATAGTTTTTAGTTAATATATTAATTACAATATCCAAAGCTGGCTAAACATTCTTACTTGAAGTTCAAGAAACCGAAACAATTACATTTTAATAGTCGAGCATTGTACTGAGCATATCCTTTTAACAGTTGTTGCATGAAAATGTCGATGATCAAACTGTACACTTCCTTGCTTCTTACCGTTATGACAGTTGGTGTGTTAACCAACCGCGCCTTCCCGCCAACAAAACTCATCAAAGTTGCCTTCGCAGTTTCAAAAGCTACCTATTTGCCGATTGCAACGAGAAGGTTTGTCAAAAATGGCGGTATCGTAGAAAACCCGTCCTCGCTTCTACCCAGACTACGTTTTGGTTTCATCCCTTTACCTCCAAAGTACGACCCAGCTCAAGACAAGATTGCCTGCGTTATCAGAGGATGGACCGCTAAGAGTTACGTAAACAGAGAAACGGAGGTCCTAATGTTTAAAAACGATCAACAAAAATTGGTCGTTTTCGGATTTCGCGGCACAGAACTCTTCGGTTGGAAAGATTGGGCAGCGAATTTTAACTTGTTGCCAGCTCGTGTTACCGTCGGCAAGACAACGTTCAGCACACACAAAGGATTCAGAGATCGTTACAGTTACATTGCGTCGTGGTTCGAGAGAGAATACCTAGGAGTTCCCGTGAATTATACCATCGTACTCACAGGTCACAGTTTAGGTGCTGCAGAAGCCACCATTGCTGCGGTTTTTGCCGCTGGAAAATTAAAGAGACGACCAGACGCCGTTGTCTCGTTCGGTTCTCCTTACCCTGGTTTACTAAGTCTAAAGAAATATTATAATCTCATGGTTGGCTGCGATCGTACAGTCCGAATAACGGCAAAATGTGATTACCTCACTCGAGTACCTATGACCATTCCTGGATACAGACATGTTTGCGATGGCACCGAAGTCGATGGTAAAATCGGTCTCAATTTTATCAGTGCTCATAATCTGTACATAGGGTACGAACGAGGCATAAAAAATAAATACATGAGTAATGTGAATCAGATTAATTTGGGCTGTGATCAGATTTTAAGTTAATCTTGTGATGTATATATGTTGCTCTGTAATATGTTCCAGAATGAAATATGTAAAACGTTAAGGAAAAAATTATATCTGAAAAATATTATATCACGCAACTTAGTTTTGTGTTTCAGTTAGGACAAGGCTTAATGGGCAGTTTTCGATCGTTTACACTGAGAAGCGGGGGCGTCTTTTAGATTTTTTGATGTGGGTTAGTCATTAGGGAAAGTGAATTGCTTGAGTCTGTTTGGAAATTTTGGAATTTAACGCTTCAGGGCTGCATGCAGTTGCGTAAAGCCTTGTTAAGTATCGTTTTAAAATAATAGACATTGTCATTGTTTTATTAGATGTATGAAGTTGATCGTCCAAGTCGTTGTAGTCTCGAGAAAGACTATTGTTGGTGACATTGTTTTGTAACAAGGTTCTCTCTGGACTACATCTAAAACTGCCAAATTTAAGAATACTAATTCATTTATTATAACAAAACAATTGTCAAATTGTCAAAAAGCACAGTCAGATTCCAGTGCTATTTCGCGTAACAGAGATATACCTTGGAGTTGGTAAACGATCCAAAGCCGCAGTGATAAATGCGATTTGTGCAGTTTTAAACGCGCAATTTTTCCGTGCAGTGATAGATCAAACGTAACCAGCTTATTTCACAGTTTAGTTATTTCTTTCCAGTCATACTTCCTAGCCAAAACGTGTCTCGTATTTGAAAGTTTGCATCCCACGTTGCTGTCTTCGGGAGGAAGGGGATTTGAGAGCTAGACTTAAAAATATGAAGTAATATATCATACACGAGAAGGCGTTTATTATCTGATTTTCAAACATCGAGACGTGTTGAAAAACGAGGATGCAGGCCGAGTTTTTAACACACTTCGAGGTGTTTGGAAATAAACGCCTTCGAGTAGTGCCTGATCCAGGCGCACGCGGCGCTCGCCCCCTTTAAAATCCTGCAAACAAGTGTTTTCTGTTTTTTTACTATGTCAATGGTTCTACTTCTGAGTTTTCTGAGTACTTCTGAATTATATTAAAGTGTTTCATAATGTTGATACCCCTTTGTAATCGTGCATTTTTAGAAACGGCGTGGTACCCTATAATTTCACAAAAATTATTATCATAAATCGCCAGAAAAGCACACTTGGGCTTTGCAAAATGCAGACGAGACCGCTCCAATGGAATGCCTCGAACATACACTACAACGTGCTGATTCTTCATGTGCGCCCCCCCCCCCCCTTTCGAACAACCCTGGATCCGCCACTATATCGAGTGTATGATATAGCATCTCAAACAAATCAGTATTTCTTATGTTTCTTTATTTCGAATATGAACTTCTTATTCCCGCCTAAATAATCCACGTGATATCCGTCCACTCGCGTGTTACATTTTTCCTGGTCACGTGTTTACAGATAAACACTAAATCTCTCCCTAATTTTTTAAAAGAACAAAATGTCAACATAACATAATTATATGTATACAACTATATCATAAGCTAATGTTCTCTTGTTAAGAGACAAAGTCTTGCATTCGTGCTGGTGGTCTATACGTGCTCGTCTAGGTCTTCCATCTGTTGCTGCTTCTGGCACTTGCGGTGTATGGTGTCCATCGTAATCATCTTCATCCGAAATATCGGTCACCTGCTGACACAAACCTTCGATCTTTCGAGTCCATTGACCTGCACAATACGCATGATGACTGGCTTATTTCCTCGTTTGAGAAGAACACTAGTTCCTTTTCGTTTAATAACACGATAAGCATTAGGGTCGAAATGTGTTGACAGTTTATTGACTTTCGGTTTGAGGAGAACCATGTCACCTTCTGTGACGGCTGATGGCGATGAACGATTTCTTTGATCTGTGTATTGCTGCATCTTAGCTTTGCATCTCTGGTCATGTGCAAGGGCGTTTCGAAGGATGTCTGATTCTTCCTGTTCATTGATCTCGGGAATATTCGTCCGAATCTCGCGTCCGAACATTATCTTCGCAGGGGACGTTCCAGTCATTGCGTGTGGCGTAGCTCGATAGTTTAGAAGGAATATACTCCGTTCTTTCTTCCAATCTTGACCTTCGATCTGCGCCATACGAATAGCCTTCTCTTCCGTTCGGTTGAACCGTTCCACCATGGCATTGGCTTGTGGCCACCACAATGGTGGATATACCATGGGTAGAAAGGAACTCTTCCATTTCTTTTTATATCAGGTTTGAACCATTACCCGAAGTGACTTGTTCAGGAAGGCCAGGTGTAGCGAAGATCTTCCTCAGATTACGAATAATGACTTCTGATGTTGTGGATCGGATGATTTCAACTTCTGGCCAACGTGAACAGGCATCAACACAAACTAAGATGTTTTCACCAGTCGGGAATGGGCCGCAGACTTCGATGTGGATAGATTGCTATGGCCTGGAAGGCATCGTCGAAGGATGAATTGGCTCCGGTGCTGATGGTGGCATTACAGACTGGCAGGGCAAACAGGTTTTAATAAGAGCTGTAACATCTGCATCCATTCCTGGCCACCACACTTTCTCTCGCAAGAGCTGCTTGGCGCGCACGATGCCTTGGTGGCCCTCGTGTGCTAACGAAGCTGTTTAGGCATGACAATTCAGGAGATGGCCTTTGTTCGTTGATAACTCTCTTCGAACTTGAGAGAATTTCTGGAGATCAGGGTTGCGCGGCCATTGATCTTCAAATAAACATGTTGTAGAAGAAGATCATCTTGGGTAGCCTTCGATATTTGTTCCAATGTCATGGCTTTAGGAACAGCTTTCTCTGTGATGAAGTTAATACACTCTTCAGCAACGTCACGCTCTCGATAGGGTTGGCCACTGATTGGTAATCTGGAGAGTACGTCAGCTGGGTTGGATGATCTTGAATGATCTTGAACCGGTATGGCTGTAGACGGAGGACCCATCTTTCTATTCGCGGAGGAGGCTTGCCTTTAGGGCTGTAGATGAATTCTAACGGTTTATGGTAGAGCTTGAATTCGGTACCATAAAGATATAAATGGAACTTTTCGCACCACCGCTAAAGCCTCCTTTTCGGTCTGGGAGTATCGCCTCTCTACATCCGTAAGGGTCCTGGATGCGTATGCAACAGGGCGAGTTCACTGTACAAAAGTTGAGTAGAATGAACTCAAAATATTGAGTAAAATGTGCACCCACAGCAACTCCTTATTTTGAGTAAAATATTCATTTACTCATGCTTGAGTAAATATAATTCTACTCAAAATTTGAGTTCTAGTTACTGAAGATAAATGCACCCACAGCAACTCCTTATTTTGAGTAAAATATCAATTTACTCATATTTGAGTAAATTCTACTCAAAATGTGCACGAGTTCTAGTTACTCAAGATCAATGCACCCACAGCAACTCCTTATTTTGAGTAAAATATCAATTTACTCATATTTGAGTAAATTCTACTCAAAATTTGTGCTAATGTGCTTAATGTAACTCCTCATTTTGAGTAAAATACCTAAATACTCACAATTGAGTATACAGTTGTTAGCGAAAATTAACAATTTGACAAAATACAAACAAACGTTAGTGGCAGTTCATAAAATTTATATATTTGTCAGGAATCAAATTTACAAAACAAACAAGTTATATTAATTTATAGTGCATGCATCATGTTAAAAGTTCTTCTCATTTATTTTTGAATGTTTGAATGTAATTATTGAGGAAGGAAGTTTTAACCCATCCAATATGTTTAAAACACACTTTTGGAGAAATTTTTTGAAAAAAACCCAAAAGTTGTTGATAGATGGCAGGTACTGGAACATGGACAAAAAATATATGCAAAAAATAATACAATTGTTAATATGGACAAAAAATAATACAATTGTTAATATTCTTCCACTTGAAATATCCTTTCACAAAACTTTTAACTAACCATTATGCATGCATTAAATGAAGTTTAATGTAAATGTAGTATATATACTATTTCCATTGGAGTCCCAGCTCATTGACAAATTTCTGAACAGAAATTCTTTTCACGCATCAGCGCGCTTGTCCATCAAAACAGCTTCCAGGAAGGCGTAGATATTCGAAACTCCTGGAGTGTACTCCATATTTAGCACATAAAAAGTGGCGATAAGCATGGTCACTACAATAGCCACTGGAATGTTTTTGCCTGAGAAGTTTAAATAGATTTGTCCCTCAGCAGCGATGTAAAAAGGATCCAAGCTTGCCAGGTCTCCAGAAGCTATAATCCATGGATAGGTGGATTTCGCTACTTCTTCGTCAATGGAATCATCATCCTGAAAATATTCATTTTGATTTTAGCTTATAAGTTTCAATATCGACTAACCTTAGGCCCTTAATCTCACCCCTTAACACTGAGCCTAAGTCGCATTGTTGCATCTTTAAATAATTATGTCATAAATATTTTTTTACCCAGAAGCTTTGCTCTCATTAATAAAGACATAAGGCAATCCGATCAAGAATCAGGCTTCCAGGCCAAAAAAGTGTTTACTGTATGACGTAATTATCGAAAGGGTTAAGTAATGATTTAACAAGAGGCATAGAAATATATAGTATATAGTTAACTCATCTATGCCCAACACTTCCCCTCTGCATGAAGTGTGTCAAATTTTCTATTAAAATATACTTACTGTGCAAATCATGAAAAAGAGATTTTTTGAAATGGCTTTCTCTTTCAAACAGGATTGGAGAACCAATACCATAACAGTGCTCTCGATTTCTGGAAAAAAGTAAAGGATAACTATAATTAGTAAAACATAAGTCGATAAACAAAAGTCGAGGGTCATTTTTTATATCATTAAAATAAAAATACATAAACTTGATCACTAGACAATGCGTCAGTCCAATCAAGTTAGAGCAAAGCCAATCAGCCTGAGATAGTGTAACTGAAACAACAATGTCAAGCATGAGGGGGAACGCCAGAGTTGTTTGAGTCAGCGCTTGTGACGATGACGTAAGAATTCATTTTAAAATCTTAATTAATTCTTACGTCATCGTCACAAGCGCATGTGATACATTTATGGTGTATACCGCTTTATTTTCAAAATGGCAGACGAACAAAAATAATTTAATATACAGAT
Source organism: Chrysogorgia sp. JL179-B06 (assembly GCA_035772405.1). Taxonomy (NCBI): domain Eukaryota; kingdom Metazoa; phylum Cnidaria; class Anthozoa; order Scleralcyonacea; family Chrysogorgiidae; genus Chrysogorgia; species Chrysogorgia sp. JL179-B06. The sequence goes on from JAYKKM010000143.1 coordinate 2,622,956, forward strand.
ATCGCTGTGAATAAAAGGTTAGTGACTCAAACAACGGCTGGCGTGCTCCCTTGAGTCAAGCCTGTATAATAATGAAAACGCTTGCAAATATATATAGGTTATTTATATAGGTTTGGTTAGGTTCATCCAACAGCATGGTTTGCATCTCAGAAACTTGTAACCTCTGAAACAAGCTGAAGTGTAGGATATTCAACCAGAATATATTCTAATTTTTTCGGCTCCAACAAAAATGTTGACGCCGGTATGGATATGTTAGTTCCATAAGTTCATATTTTCTTTGTCTTTGTCATTTCCACCATCATGACTTTCTTGTGCTCCTCACAGGTTTCCGAATTTTCCCCATTGTTTCACCCAGAAGTTTCCAATCGTTTCTGCAGAAACTTAGGGCATTTCAGCCCCAGGGCTGAATTTGGCCCCAGGGTTGAAAAAGCTCCATGTAATCAGCCCCTTACAGTAGTAGACAGCTGTATCTTTGTTCTAGCAGTATACCAGACATGGAAAATTTGCCCGCTTGCCATGTATAATACCCAACGTGAAAAAACAATGTTATTGACATAAAGAAGCCGAGCCAGCCTGGCTTTCTGAGTTGCCCCAATTCACTGGGTCAACTCACCTCATGCAATCAGCCCCTTAATACAACCCCAAGCCAACTCAGTACATCACTACATGTATACCCAGGCTTATTGAGGCCAAGCCTGTTGGAGTGTTGGCTCTCTCTATAAGCCTGATTTTACAGTACTAAAACAGAACTATTTAAGAGGCCTATACTCTGCTAAATTATATAATAACATTTCATAATACTTTATTATGAAAACATTTTCAAAATATTTATATTTTGTTTGACAGAGACACATGGGTGATGGGGCCTGGCATCCATATTTTAAAATTATATTTCATCTAAGTCTTTATATTCAATCCTATTGTAAATTGAATCCTATCTCAAATTATTATTTAATTTTATTTACCTGCTTTTTGAGGTTATTTTTTGGAGAAATCTAAATCCGTGTCGTTATGTCGTTTGATATAAATATATCAGTGATTCAAACATAAATATTACCATCAATTACTAGTACGCACAATATGGAAGAAATTTTTTGACACGAAATTTATACGATCTACGGACATTGTTTTGATCTCGCACTTTATTGAGTGAAAATAAAATGAGTTCGTGAATCTTGTTGTGTTATTGTATAAAATATGGCCTTCGACTAACAAATATTCAATATGTTTTTCCGACTGAACGCAACTCCATACTTAATGATTCAAGCGCTGGCACGGGGACCATCAAGATGTCCTAAATATATTTCAACGACATAAATTGCATAAATACAGTACCTCTTCATCCTCAAGAATAGAGATGGTAGTCTCCTTGACACCCGCATTTATTAGAGTTTCGCATAAAGAAGAATCCATCTTCTAAAACGAAAATAAATCACAATTAAATATTAGATGATGTTGGATATAAAAATACTTCGAGAATATCATACATAAATCGCGTTTTATCAACTCGTGTTGAACATACCAATTTAATAACAAATTCGATTCCTTTTTGCTCTTCGTAAGAACGTCAATGTGCAGTTTAACATACGAACTAACAGCCGCGACAACACCAGAAAATATAAAAAAAACAACAACTCGAAGCAGAATTTAACCAAACGGTGAAGTCGCCAGCGATAAAATGAATAATTTCAATCTTGCCGCGCGAAATTTGATCTCATGTCATTCCTAATATGGTATTCCATGCCATATAGAGAGTTACCGGAGTTGTTGGAGCGCGTGGGGCCCCGGAACCCGGTATTGTGCGTCACGTCTCGTATACCACATCCACTGAGAATATTTTTGTGTTTCTGACAAAAATATGGCCTGATGGCTTGCTTTCGTTGCAGCATTTGCCTCGAATTTGTGTCAGAATCTATTCAAACATTAGTAAAGCATATTGGCAGGATTCATCGAAATGAACCGAATTTCCATGTCGTTTGTGGTATAGAGGGTTGTGCGAAAACATTCAAGAATTTTTTGTCCTTCAAAAATCATGTCATTCGCAAACACAACATTGTCGCCAAAAACGAAAAGGACGTCCAGATTTTCGAAAACCATGACGAGAATGGCATGAATGAAGTTATATTTAACGATGGACAGCATGAACAGGAAGAAAACCCCTTTGACCTGAACCAGGAGGAAATCAACTTATCCAGAGCCAACGCTTTATGCGTATTGAGATTTAAAGAGAAAGGATGTGTCCCACAAAATTCGTTTGTTGAAAATGCTACGCAAGTAACCCAAACCAGCATCGACCTTTTAAAGGCTGGAGTCACTAATTGCCTTCAGAAAGCGGGAATTAATGTCGACACTTTACCGGAGTTACATGACCTATTTGATGAGAACAATCCAATCTCAAACACATTCATTGGTATTGACAAGGAGTCTCTTCAATACAAGTACTACAAGGACAAGTTCAATCTTGTTGTAAGTAACAGTATGTTCTATACACCTAATAAGTTGATTAATATTTTCCACGTCTCTTTCGGATTTCCTTTATTTTTATCTATAGTGCTTTTAAAATAATTTTTCTTTGCGTTTTTTATCAGCTTATTGATGTGATTTCGATCCTTGTATGCTTGATAAAAATATTTAGATTTCGTTTTAATAGCTTTCTTTTTAAAGTAATCACGATTAATCATTGCTTTTTTATTTGTTCATTCAGCCAAGGCGCATAGTCACTTCTTACTTTTCGAAGCTTTGTTGAGGCGTGTATTTCAGTCGTTTGATTAAAGGCTGCTTTGAATTGTTCCCATAATGCATTCGGATCATTTATTTGCCAGTCACATTTAGAGAATATTTTTTCTAGATCGCTATTAAATGCGGATGGTATATAATCTTTGTAGCTTCTAGTTTCGACCACATTTGGAAGATTTTTTGTAAAGGAAATCTTAATTTCGAGTGTTTCAGTATCTTCAGTAATTCGCGTCGGCTCAGTGATCACTTGCTTTATTTGAAATAATTCAAGCATGTCATTCAATTTATTTGTACGACTAGCTTCAGGCTTTGCAAGAAGATCACAATTTAAGTCGCCGACGATCACAATATCCTTATTTTCACAATCAATCTTTTTTTATAAAATCGTACATTTTATCAAGTATTTCAACTCTAGCGTTCGGTGGCCTATAAATTGAAGCTATGAGCAGAGGTTTGCATCTGGATTTAGTGATCTCAATACATACCACTTCTAGCTTGTCTGGTACCAAATCGTCTCTAATCTTCACGTTTAAATAATTTCTATAAAAGATTGCAACACCACCTCCCTCTCGATTTCGGTCCTTTCTAATGATGTTGTAGCCATTAATTCTTACTTGTGCATCATCTATATTATTGTCTGACCGGGAATCGTTTATGCTTAAAACATCAAGTGTTTCAGCATGAAGATAAACCCGTAGTTTCTCGATGTACTTAGTAAGGGCGGTAATATTCAGGTGTGCTATCCGAAATCCTTTTATTTTTTTCAAGTCTTGAAAAACGTCAACACCTGCAGTTAATCCGCTACCAGGTATATTAACATGATGTGATATTGTTTCATTATTATTCGTATTTAGTTAATTTATGTTACGTCATGGAGTATAACCGCCTCTGGTTTCTTGTTAAGCGATGGCTTCACTCTTTACATGTTGCACCGAGGAAAGACCTTACCACCACCTTTTTCTTCGTTGATCGAGAGATCTTATCCTGTCTAAAGGCGCTGTTACACTGTACAACTTTTTAATGCAACTTGTCTCGCAACACTGATCTAGAGGCATGTTAAGTAAGAAAAAGGTCAGCATGCTTGCATTTACACTTTTTACTTACATGTAGCATGCCTCTATAGATCAGTGTTGCGAGACAAGTTGCATGAAAAATTGCACAGTGTAACAGAGCCTTAAGCCCTCTAACTATCGAGTCACCCAGTATTACGATTGCGCCACTTTTTTCTTTGTCTGGATTAGTTTTGTTGTGTTTTCTTGTTTCATCAGTAGGCTCGTCATCTTGGATTTCCAAACAGTTAAAGCGGTTCTCGCTGTTTGTCGGAGCGCTTTCTTGCTGTCGTGTTTGGGGTTTACATTGAAATGTATTGCTTGACCTCTTAAACGCGTTAACATTTTGCATATCTTTGTCTGGCTTCAATGACGCGGAGCATTCTTTTGACAATTGATGGTTCTGATCTTGCATAATAATAGTTAATCCCGGCGCGACCCTCAAGGGATTTGGCATTTTTTTTTCAAATACCTAAGTTGATACTCAAGTATGTATTTTTCAGACATCTCTTTAGCTTCAGAATAAGTATTATTTTGGGCAATCGCTTGCATATTTCTTTCCATCTGCTCTTGAAGGATTACGATGTCCAATTAATTTTATACCTTCGATATCAGCGAGCTACAATGCAAGTTCCCCTCTCGTGTAGTCCACTGCTTTACTTGATCTGACATAATTGTTATTTACAACGGGGTTGTTGATGTCTATTGTTTCTTTATTTGATTTCTCTGCTTGTTTCGATACCGCTCCTTCATCGTTTACAACCATTTGAGTGGTTTCCTCAACATTTGTGAGATTTCCTGGTATCGAAGCCAATAAGAGCCAATTTTTCTTCAATTATTTCCGCCCCATTTCCACTAACAGTGATGGTCTGTTTGCTAGTGTACCATCGAAGCATGATATCTGTACTTTGGAAGAGTTTACAGCCGCCTCCGGGACATGACCACTTCCCTTCGACCAGGAGTAGAACTTCATTAACAAACATTTTCAAAGAGTCAAATGTACCTGTCCATATCGGTTTGCCTTTGTTGTTCATAGACAAACTGCCTAGTAGACTACCATCCTTACTCTTGTTAGGATTTGGGACCATGTCCACGAGTCATTTCATTTTTGATGTTGTAGTCCTTCAAAGCTCGGCCATCTTTGAGTTCTTTTTCGTGATGTTTGTTTGAATATCACCTTATAAAATCAGTAAACACGATGAATTGCCAAAAGCAAACAGAAATGTGGGAGGAAATGTTACGTAAATAATAAGGCCAAACGATTTAAAATAGCGCATCTCGACGTAAGAAGCTTAATTAAAAATATAGATCAATTTAGGATTTATATTATACTAATCAATTCGACATTATAAGTATAAATTAAAATTGATTGGATAGTTAGTATAGATAACCATGAAGTGGATATTGGTAGCTATAAATTAATACATAAAGATAGAAATCGGTATGGAGGTGGAGTTGTTGTGTTTGTAAGCAATTCGATCAATTGACAAAGTTAGACTAGATTTATTGCCAAAATTAAATACTTCGAGATAGTCATAGTGCTTATAAACCGAGAGCCATTAAGTAGTTTTTTTATTTATACTTTGGTATAGACCTCCGGACGCGTATCTGAATGAATGTTTTCGATAATTATGAAACTAATGTCTACAAACCGTCATGGACCTTGCTGATCTAGACATTGTGACTGGTTTCTACAAAATGAGAAAATTAAAATAATAATTTGTCGATATTACTGAGACAATACAGTTAACTAACCAACTCGTACTAATAACTAACCAACTCGTACAACAGATACCTCTCAGACACGTATTGATCTATTTTTTACCAATAGACCTAGAAATGTAATTAAATGGCGGTGGTTGAACAACGATAATATTGTATTGATAAAATTAACACAAGGTGACAATCTGCTACGTTGGAGGATGGATTGTACTCAGAGACTGATGCATCATTGCAATTTCTATGTCGAGAAATAATATTATATTCTATCGTGTTCTTAGCCAAGACAGAGGTACTCGTTTTATTCAAAGTTTAACTATTTGACATGAATATCTGGATGTTTGATATGGTCCCAGTGGTGCTTTTTATCTAATAATCTAGAAATTTATTTGCCTGTTTTATTACGCATTTCCGGTTAGTAGTTTATATGGATTATCTCTGAATTGCCACTTTAGTTGTAAGACATTGATTGTTTATACTGTTACGGAATAAATCAATCCACGGTTCGAGCAAAAGAGTATTTATTTAATCAGTCATAAGTTACTATCAACACCTCGTTTTATACAATTCTGCATTTTTTATGACGTTCATTTACATAAGATGACATATATACAAATTACGCATGACGTACATTCAATTTACACAAAGACTACTGAGAAGAAAACACTTAGGAACAACAGGCACTACAATACTTAGGCAATTGTTTGTTGTACATTCTTTATCTTTTAAATCATTGGAACCCACGTGTAGTATGATTTTCTCAGGTTTTCGTGACAAACTATGTCTTATAGTGATCTTTCATCACGTCAGTATTTTCTCCTTTATACAGTATGTTTCCATAATTTCTGGATTCCTTCCTTTTTAAAGAACGCTTTAGTCGTCTTGAATCTAGATGCTTTATTAAGAAATTACTCATTATCAAAGTGGTTAAACTCTCATTTTTGCGAGACTCATCTTTCCCAGTTCGGCTTTTTGACGTTGCGTTTTTTGTTTGTTATATCTCTGCACATGAACGTCTTTGCAGCTTTCACGCTTGGGTTGACGTTCAACTATCGTGACACTTTCATCAGCGAAATTATCCTCGATATGTTCGACGTTTTACACCGCTAAATATCTATTCATTCTCGGCACGTTTTACTTATCCAGCGAGCCACGGCTTGATTTATTTATGCTATTTTTTCTCGTATTTATGGTGGTCCATAATCCTATGTAAGTCGACAAATCTCTTCAGATGTATTAAGGTCATATCACATTTTTAACGAGGACGTTTTAACGAGGACGTTTTAACGCTCCCTAATAATACCATTACATTCCCTGCTACTTGATCATGGCAGCTAGCAACGATGCTCTAATTATAGATCTTGGATACACGGAGTGCTAGAATAAGCATTTAACTATCTTTATCCAACAATCTTAGCAACTATTCCTGATGTTAGGTAAGGCTTAAATATTTAAAGGCCGCCGTCAACATTCACTTAAAATTCTCCCAACGCTGCAACTTCGTCTTTTTAGCTCGTTGCGGCAACACAAAGTGGTCCACTTGTGGAAAGTCTAGTTTATCGAGAATTGAAATAATAACCATTCTCGACATATTTTACTTATCTGGCGGGGCAAGAGTATAGTCGTATTTTCACAACTAGTCCAGGTTGGGTTTCAAGAATATAATTTTATGACTTTTCTACCATTAACCTGCATGCTTCACAAAATCAGCGGTCCCCATAAAAGAGACGAACTTCGATAGGCCATATATATCGCATATGAGGGTTTTGACACGCTCGAACCTTTTCCTTTCAATATTGTCGCAGATCTTATTTATCACTCAGACCTTATTTATCAGACTGTGTTATAAAGGGTCTTTCTATTAGTATCGTCTTCATCTATCTTAACTGGTTCTTTTGGGTCATTTACTGGATCACCTATATTTTCTGCGGAGTGTAGCGCTTTAGGCTTCTCGAATTTGCTTTTGGCATTACTATAACAACCATCAGGTTTCGTGCGCACACACCTTATAGGAGGGAGGGTAGTTCAATTTTACGTCTATAGATATCCGTTATTATAGTGCTGTTAAGCTCCTTATAAGTAAGTGCGTTTTCACTCTCGCTATCGAGAAATCCCATGTATTCAGATCTTTAAATCTTTTGTGGCATCTTTGTTATATGGGGTTTTAAAAAATAGGACTTATAAGTTGCATTCCATCTCACTCCCGTAGATATGGAGTTCAATTTGAGTGACTATAAATGTTAAAAACGTTATATGACGCCTGCCAGAGTAATCGAGATATGATAGGTTGCTGTTGTTTCTATGATGAATTAGCGCATCGGAAAGGTCGAATAGCGGTTTTGGCGCTACTGTAACCGAATGACAACATAACCCAATGACGTCGTAGTCTTTTTGGTATAGGGCCATTCAGTGTACGTTTAGTTTATCCAAATACTTGATGCTATATTAGAATGTATAGTCGTGGACGTTCATATAGACTCGCGTTCGAGGATGTCGTGTTATAGAGTGCCGTGTGTTTTGCCACAACCTGATGGGGGACAGATTATTGTCGCTTCTACCCTATCCATGCATATATATATTGAGTCACGTCAAGCCGGCACTAGTATTGTATGTCTTTGAGCGCCCAATTGATTATGTTCAGTAGCCGTCTGGCACAACGTATAGGTATAGCATTTACAAGTGCTGCCTGATTTCTTCGGGATCTCCATGGAGAAGTAATTTTAGCCCTTAACGTTTTGACACGTTTTGTTGTTTGGTCGTGTTGAAGTCTATCGCTAGGCAAACTTTCGAGTTGAAAATTACGTCTCACTCACATCCCGCGGTCTATCAATGAGACCCCAGTGAAGAAGACTATTGAGACCTCTTCCAAGAAATAATTTTGTTTTTATTTTGAAGGCACACGAAGTTGGGTTGCCCTCAGTTGAAATGACAGTTTGCATGACTCTGGTCGAAATGGTTGTGTGACGTCAAACAGGGATCCAGATTCTGTTTATATGCGATTAATATAGGATTTAACATACTTGTGATCCTAGAACACATCTATACTTGAAATTTACGGTAATTTTACAGATGAAAGTCTAAAAGTTCCATGTAGTTTACTGCTTTTGGAAACGTGTTCTCGCTTTGACGTCATAAACCAGCAATACCCACTTTCTTTTCTTCTGCGTCATAAGTCCAAAATAAACTGAACGACAATAAGTTTTAGAATCTTGAAAAACACTTTTCGCGCTTAGTGGCATTTCAACTCAAGGTTGTTTATTTCATGGACAGTGAAGCAAATGTGGCAACGAAACAATGAGCCACCATGTAGCAAACTCAAAGTCATTTGTGATTAATTATTTATATACAAACCATTAGATATAATACTGGGATTTTAACTGGAACCTTTTTATACTTCTCAGATCTTATTTATTTATTTATTTAGAAAGCCATTACGAAACCATGAAAAAAGAAGAAAAGCTTCACCCAAAAGACAAAGCTAATGTTATTTCGAAAATAACTCTTTGGTGGATCTTTGAACTGTTATGGAAAGGAATCTTCACTCCGCTAACACAAGAAGATCTGTACCATGTGAAAGACGAGGATCGCGCAAAATATTTGACAAAACGTTTACAGAAGAAATGGGAAAATGAGGAAAATTGCGCGAGAAAATCAAAGAGAAAACCACAGCTTTGGAAAGCATTGTTAAGGTTTTTCACCTGGGCAGAGTACGGAAGTATCGTTTTTACAATAGTTGCTCTCATTCTCGCTAAAAATGTCCTTTGGTTTTTAACTATTACATTATTTGGTCTTTTTTGGAGCATTAGTTCCAGCATCGTAATACCTCGTAGTCACTTACTTCTTTGTGTTTATGGCATAGTAATGGCTAATTTGGTCAGAGCAATATCACTCAACCATTTTCAGCTGAATGGAGCCATTTTAGGGATACGAGCCAGAGCGGCGGTGGTTGGTTTACTGTATAAAAAGGTAAGAAAATATGCAAGATCTGGCAAACTGATATGGTTGAATATGCAAGTATTTATTTTAGACATCTATTAATTTATTCCCTATATAAGTTCATATCTTTTTTCTATCAATTTATTACCTATAGAAATTCATACAACAACCCACGCAGGCAGGTCGATCGTTTCCTCTTGCAGATTGGCTGCCAAACTCATATACAGCTTTTAGATGTTTTCTCATTTGGTTAATAAGTTGCCTCCTTACAGTATATAAAGATTCAAAACATGCCCTATATATTTTCCTCTTTAGATACATCGCTATACACTTTCATTACTCATCGCTATGGTCTCGAGGCTTTAATTTTTTCCTGTGATAAGCGTACCCTTTTAGAACCGTCTACACCCTAAATTAATTCGCAGTTGTGCTCACCCTATATAACTTTTCAATAACATTATCAACAAATCAATAGCGTACTGTAGCAATCGAAACCATAATGAGGTTCGCGAAATATTCGAGCGTTACACATAGGATCCATATCTGATTGTTTTGGCAGATATATAGATACTCTCGTGTATATAGATTTTTTCGTTAATGATTTCCATTCAGCTCTAATGTTCATAGGAAATCAGTAAAACTTATACATCGTTCCCAGTGGATGTTTCAGTGTTTATTATCAGTGATGTACTCTCGGTATAAGACGAACGACTCACGTCTTCTTTCTTCCACCCTAACCACTGCACTAAGCAATCCATCCCTTATTTTCCATTCTTGTGTCTATGCCGCTTATATGACCAAGATTTTGAGACCAACTCTTTAGAAATGAGATCCAATTTTGTCCAACGCGGCTTTCCTACCATCACGCAGACACCGCAATTCAAAAAGCTTTTCATGTTTCCCGTTAGAACATTGTTAAACCACATTTGGAAAGAATTGCCAATGATAAAATCATACAAGTATTAAGACTTTATCCGGCCCTTTATATAATAATATTATAAGAAAGACTTTATCCGGCCCTTTATGTAATAATAATAATAATAATAATAATAATAATAATAATAATAATAATAATAATGGTTTATAATACGATATATCCAAAAATTACATTGGCTCTTCGTTCGCGATCATAATTAAAGCTATATAAATGAATAAATATTAAATACATATGATAATAAAATAAAATACAATAAATTACAAATTGATTCTGATTATACTAAAATTAGTTCCAAAATTAAACTAAATTACGGATGTCATTAGACAGACTCGTTCAAAAGCCTACTCTTCGCCCAAATATTTCATTTCAGTTTTGAGATGACTCAGAAAAAGACTAGTTTCAGGAATATTACGAATTGTACTAGGTAGGCTTTATATACAAAGTTAGGGCTATTATTAACGGCAGAATTTCCATATGGGTCCAAAATCAGGAGGATTTAATACTTCATAAAGTTGTTTTTATTCATCTAACTGATCCCAACCGGTTAAACCACATTTGGAAAGAATTACCAATGACCAAATCACACAAGTTTTAAAATTATATCCATTTATATACAAATTTAAGGCTGCTATTAACCAGAATTTTCATATGCTTAAGAGGTTTCAAAGTCAGGAAGAGTTTCGCATCCATTGGGACACGCGGTCGGGACAGTCTAATTGTAATTATGTTTGATTAGATCAAACTTTTTCCACTCGCTAAGGGTAATATGGCCCACAGATTGACATTTTGTTACTCAACAAGACCTTAAGCCAAAACGACACCTAGTTCCTAGTCTAATTTTTTTATGAAGTACAGTATCTCATCGGCTAAGAACCGATCTTCAGGATTCTAATATAATAGTATTTATCACTCCCCGTCCGTCATCGTATTCCAAGGAGGAGGATGAAAGACTGGAATATAACATTGAGACAGTGCATTTGTTGAATTTGGAGACGAAAATTGCTTGGATATATAAACGGAAACTTTTGATATTTCGTCTTTCAAAAAGCACGTTTAATTTTTGTGTTTTCAACTGTGAATTTTGAACAGCTTGTAATCCAGGCAACAAGACCAATTCGCCCTGTAATAGTAATAAGAGTAATATATAGTTTAATAGAATCTTCCTTAATCTTCCTTTAGCATAAGCTAAATTGCGAAAATTTTACAATGAATAGTTAGCTAAGATACATGAATAAATATCTTAGAATATAATAGTATACACGAACAATGTTAATAAAATTTGAGTTCAAACTCAAGAAGCACTTCCGATCATGAAAGAGTTCTTAAATCGTTTAGTTTTACAATTACGAATGTTAAAATATCTATTATTTCTAAGGCGATTGTAACTATTTTGTTCCTGGAAGTTAATAGTAGAACTTGTGTGACTTGTTGGACAAAACGTCAGCAAATGTTTTTTCGGAGTGCAATGTCTAGCATGCAGTGTTTGGAGATTAGATTCCGATAAGCAATCTGAGTAAGATTTGCCATTGAGGATAATTTTCAATGCTCATTTTTGAACTCGTTCTAGGTCTTCACTCAAATAGTTTGGTAGCGAGTAGTGGAATATCGGAGAAGCATATTCTATGACTGGTCTTATACACGTGCTGTAAAACTGGATCATATCTTTTTTCGGAATCTTTGCTCTTTTTAACTGTTTCAAAAAATATATTCTCTTGGAAGCTTTCTTAATAATGGACTCAATATGGGTGTTCCATTTTAAATTATTTGATATTGTTAAGCCAAGAAGTTTGGTTTCTTTAATTGTTTCCAAGGGTTTTCTGTGCACAAGAACTGGTGCAGGATTCGCAGGAGACGTACTGAAATCTACGCGGAATTCTTTAAATTTACTTGTAGAGCATTGAGTTTCATTGGCTGTTATTTTTTGGTACGATTTCCAAAAGATAAAAGATAAAAGATAAAAGATAAAAGTTAAAAGATAAAGGATAAAAGAAAAAGGATAAAAGATAAAAGACAAAGGATAAAGAATAAAGATAAGAATAAGGATAAATTTGCAGAACTTCCCTAAGAAATGTCAATTGGCTTCTGTTCTACCGAGTCAACATGTCCTTTGCCTGTGATATCTGCGGAAAGAACTTTTCAACCCGGGGTAATCTTCAGCGTAATTTAAAGTACATCCATGGAAGAGGTGACCATTACAACGAAATGTTTCCTGTCGTCAATGGCATTACTCGTGTTATAAAACATCACTTCACCCGTCCTGTATTGTTGCTGGATGTACTCAAAGTGGCAAGATGGTATGGTTGAGGAAGCTAATCCTCAATGTATCATATTCTGCTATGGACGATGGCAACCTATGATACCCGGCATTGAACTCAACAAAGGAATACCCGATGACATTTCCAAAAAAAAGACTTTTTAGACTTCACTGAACGCAGCCTCATCGTCCTCGATCATCTTATAGCTCAATCAGGAGCAGATATCGAGGAAGATAGACCAGAAATATCAGTCTCAATGCTCACTATATTCCAATGTACAGTATGACTATAAGATACAATTTCTTCCTTGATCAGCATGTAGCTAGTGTCTGTTTATACTAGTTTTAGTTGATTATTTCATGAATAATCAAGAGTAATAGACAATGGGTTTCTAATGCTGCATAGCAGTAAGTAGTAATTTTTCTCTTAGAGTGGTCGATGGTATATAACTTGATAGTTAAAGTTAACTAGGATTTAACTACCCAACGGGTAGTTAAATCCTAGTTAAAAGTTTTATACAACCGGCCCCAGGTCTATATTAGTGATATCCACATCAGGAGAAACAAGCATGTTGTAAATATTCTCATCCAGGAAGCAGGAGCTGGTCTACCTTGAACAACTGATGTGGCAGCCAATTCCCCACATGATCTGAAAAATCCATTCTGGATATTATACACTGAATCAACTGGAGCACCGTCTGCAAACATGATGCTTCCTATTTCCGAAATTTCATTTGCCAGAAATTCCTTCGACAATGCGCGTGAGTCAATTCCATTTTCGCCCACGTATTTAACACAAATGATCTTATTTTTTGCGATTTCTTGCACTCACGTTGCCACAAGCACAACAATCAAAGAAATGGCGCATCTACTTATTGCTAAAAAATTGACCAGTGCATGTTATCAATATCAATAACAGATATTGGGGTATCATCTAACTGGATTTGTAGCTGTCTCACAAGCTTCTCATCATGGGCCACTTGTGTTTGGTCCTCCACAGCTAAACAATCTTTCTCTTCACAACATCTAAGATTGAAGGCTACTACTGTTTAAAAGGGGTTGCCGCATCTGCATCATCATCATCAAAGTGTTCCAACATTCCAAACTGGCGAAATGGATGGATCATGTTTATTTTTTACACAGTCACCAGGCTCATATGGTAGTCACTTATTGTGCATAGGTATAGCACAATCTTCTGGTAGTCCTTTCCAATTTCTTCTTTATACCTCTTCAAGGTAAGGAATTATTTTTGGGCCCAAAAGCAGCATATAATCCTGTCGTTCATTATAAAAGCAATCACTTTTAAACATTTTCCACTTATCGACAGCCATTCTCCGAATATCAGAACATGAAGTTACATTTGAAACAGTTAACGTGATTCTCTTTCCTCGTTTTGGCTTAAGTTTGGCTTATTTTAAATTCCACTCAAACAGATCAATGATAATTTGCACATTGTTATTCTTGCCCTTATTTCCAGATGTTTTTGAAACAAGAGATTTCCCATTGTTTTCCCATGGAGCTTCTAAATTCTTTAAATTCTTCAAATTCTTCAAATTTGTTTTCAGCTATTGGCTCTGCAGATACTGATGATAAGACAGGAGCTGCATGTAAAGGAAATTATAGTATAAAGGTCTGAACATTTCAGTTCAGAATATGTAAAAAAAATTACATACATGTAAATAGTGTACTGCCATGGTAAATGTATATTTTGATGTTACATACATCAATACATTTTAATTAGAAGTAGCCATCTCATTATATAAGAAGTAGTAATGCACAATCATGTGAACATACATCTATTAGAACCTTTCGACTCACTGTTCATATTTTTGTATTTGTTTTCATTTACCCACATGACCGCTTACTTACCGTACATGGGACCAGGAAAAATAACAATTCCACCTTCATCTGATGGCAAAGCACCTAACTTATAATGATCCTGCAACTGTGGCAATTGCAATTTGTACCAGTTGGTTAGGAATGAATAAAATAAACAGAACCTTTTTGGACTGCAAGGATACATCCTGTTTCCGTGTTTTTTTTTACCTAAAAATATTGGGAATATGCAAAAAATGTGTTTAATATTATATAATAAATGCATATTCGTTCAAAATACATTAGAGTCAACCCGCCATAGCTACAACAAGCATTTAAGCAAACTCTACCTCACTACAGGATTCTGCGAAATTTTCTATATACAGTAATATATGGGAATTATATTCCAGCATTCTGGTGAGATGAGACCACCCTGAGTAATAATGACCTTTGTTATTACTGATGCATTTAAAATGAAACTATTATAACTCAGTTAAAGTTAGCCCATGCATATAAAATGTATAAATACACTTGCAAACGTACAACTGCAATTTGAATATAATTTTTTTCTATATAATATTATATAATTTTTTTGCTTTTAGTAACTACATGTATCAGAAACAATATCGCTGCAAGAATAGGTAAATATTCCCAGTAAATAATTTCGCACAATAATAAAGTTAAGTTAAAGGGGAATTGTACCCAAAAAATAAATTACTTTTAATTAAAGGCCTTTAAGAATAATGTTTAGAAATGTTAACAGTTTTACGGTATATGAAATAAGTACGCTTTAATTCTCGTATTTTATGCTTCTGAACGCCACAATTTTCGTGTTTGTTCGACGGCTCAAGATTGATGTACAGCGGTGGTTTTCTTTTCAATTTTGACATAACTGAGTGCTTGTCTTTTGTTCCTTGCACTCAGTGACGTCAAAATTAAAAATAAACCCCCGCTGGATCTCGAGTCTGAGCCGAAGAACAAACTCTGAAATGGCGGCGTCCAGAAACATAAAATACGAGAATGAAAAGGTTATTTCTCGAGTACAAGAGCAGATTCTGCAAAACTATCAACTTTTCTAAACATAATTAGACTTAAAGGCCTTTCAATTAAAAGTAATTTATATTTTGGGTAGAGTTCTCCTTTAGCAAGAAAATGGGGGATGGAATTGTGTTAAATTGCCAACCCCCGTCCAGTAAAACACTCTCCCATGAAAACAACAGACATATGGCATCACGACATAGTTTGGTAGACAGAAATTAAAGTGCTACTGTCTATCCAATTTTGATTTTATCTAAAAATATGTTTTAAATGAAACAGAACGTCTTTCTCGGTTTTTCAATACGCTATCTCGTTCCAGAGATATTCAGGTTTTTGAAACATGCAAATTAGACGCCGTATGACGTCATTTTCTCATATAGACGAAGTAAAATTCACAAAATGAGAACCTCTGCAAATAAGAAGTGGAATGTTTTGAAACTTTCCTCGTGTATGCCAATGATGATAGTGCACACCTCTGTGTGAAGTATGTTGTTGCCAAATAGACAGCTAGGATGCAGGAGTCTTCCAACTAAAAAATAAAAATATTAATTCTGTCTCTTTCAGTCTTTCTTAATGAATAAGATGATTTAGATCTCAGGAATGCAATATCTACGTGTGTACGAATCTTCGAATCCATGCACTACAGTAAACGTTGTTTGATAGAGGAGAAATAAACAAATTTTGTTTCACAAATGGAAGAGATCTGACACCAAGCGATCTCCATGGCAACTACATATTCTGCACAGTGGTGTACACTTTCATCATTGGCATACATGTGTAAAGTTTCAAAACATTCTGCTTGTTATTTTCAAAGATATTTCTAATATTTCTAATTTTTTGAATTTTATTTAGTCTATGTGAGAAAATGACCTCATAGGACGTCTAATTTGCATGTTTCAAAAACCTGAATATCTCTGAACGAGATGACGTATTGAGAAACCGAGAAAGCCAGCCAGTCTGTTTCATTTTCAAAATACTTTTAGATAAAATCAAAATTGGATAGACGAATTTTTCATCTCAGTAGCACTTTAAATGTTGACTGATTCCTTTTACAAACTCCCCTCTCACCAGTCCCCAATTCACTTGGCTGAAACTAATACGACATACTGTACATCACAATCAATATGCAAGTTAGCTATAATCGCTCAACATGAATTACAATCACTCAACCACAAAAAAATGCAATGATGATGATTTATGTGTTAATATATACACTGCTGTGTATATGTTAACACATCCAAACATTGCCGATATAGTACATATATGATATATCAATCGAACCAGTACATCATTGTAACCTTCGCTCTCCATCTGAGTCTCGGTGGCTCAATGCTTAGAGCGTCTTACCGGCAATCAGAAGGTTACAGGTTCGATTCCTGTCCAGGACTCCAGGAATCATTTTCTGAGGATACGAGCTTGACGATCGTCGATGATGATATATTGTCACTTACCCAGCGCCACATGTAGAACAAAAGTTTGCATCGGCTGAAACTTTTGAGGCGCACTTTCGACAGAACATTATGTTAAATGGCATATACACTGTCTCTACATCACATATTGATCTACTTATCAATGGAAATTATTATGCATCGCGAGTATCTGAACGCAGGCTAAGTGGAATGTCGTGCTCCTGCGGCTACATTTTCCATTTGCCATCCATATGTTTTTTCTAGCTTCTGACAAGGGTTACTTCAAGTACCATGTTTATCCGCTGACCACCTACTATTAATTTTAATTGCGTGTGATAAATTTGAATTTAGTGTGATGAATTTGAATTTAGTGTGATGAATTTGAATTAAGTGTGATGAATTTTAATTTTCTGTAATAAAGTTTAATTCAGTGTGCAGATTTGAAATTTAGCAAATGAATTTGAATTGCGTGTAATCGATTTTAATTGAGTGTTTATTTAATTTTCGGTGTTGTACTTATGCCTCCAATTGGCGTAGCTCTAATCTTTGACCTCTTCAAGCCCAGCGACTCGTTCCTACAATTCGATTCGTTCAATAGAATCCCCAACTTCCTGCTGCTCCATTGTCTCGTTGATTGCGCCTATTGGAAATGGTCTGCTTTTATCTGGAGTTAGGGATTGGGGGAGGGGGACTGGGATGGGTCTTTCGTGCAGGCGTTCCAACCAGAGGACGCTAGATTCTGATTGGCTAACTCAACTCATTAGTATTCAGGGTTTCCTGTCAGGAAATAAACATTTAAAAATGGCGACTTTAGAAAAACCGTGTTGGTAGATTATTTTCTTTCGAAAGCTTTAACCAATCTTCAGTTCGTTGCTGGTCGTAGCTTTAAATTAAAACAGCAACAAAAAGTTGCTACGAGGGAGCTGCTGGCAGGATAATCGCGAAGCGCCGGCCGAAGGCCGAAGGCCTGAGGGCGAGGGTGCTAATATCGACCGGCGTTTAGTCCCTCACACGGGATTCCTAGCTATTTCCAGAGTCACATTTAGTTTATTTGTTTAGGAAAGGGGGTCAACGGCCAAACCTCGTCCTCAGGGCCTTCGCGGTACGAAAAAGTCCTTATATTTTATAAACACGAAAAGTACGTATGTTTTGTCATGAAGATTTGTGTTCAAAAAGTTCATAAAATGCAGTGTTCAAAAGATATTTAGATACAGTATCATCGGCCGAAGATGACAAGTTCGTAAATGGCGTCAAAAGGTAAACCGTCGGAATATATCGTCGGAATATCTAATATATTTATGAGAGTTTGTGAATCCAATTCGAGCTTTTTAAAGCTGTTTCCTGTTGGCAATCAGGCCCAGGGCTTCCCTACCTGTTAATCATATTCATATGGAGGGCAAAATGTATTCATAAATAAGTTAGCTACGCACATAGCCAGCCAAATGTCAAAACCAAGCGTGAAAAACAACTGTACAATCCACTGAAAGTATACGGTACATTACAACCAACTTCAGGTTGAGTTAAACATTGACTAAGAGAACAGGGGAGGTAATTTTGCCCTGAATTTAGGAAAAATGCTCTGATCAGTCAATTATATTCAAGTAATTTTGCCCTCTATATAATTAGCCTATTTACTATACAATGCTGGTAGTGTAAGGTGCAAAAACATGCAGACTATACTAATACTGTAGCTGTATTTACAACATGGGCCTGTAAACAATTTTGTATAACAAGCAATTACTGTATACTGGTAATATATGCACTGCTGTAGTGAGTAAGGGAGAGCTCGCAGTAGACAGACAATACATGGATGACAGGGGTGGATCCAGACTAGTTCAACTAGTTTCCGGAAACTAGTCACATTTTGATAAAAAATAAAAATTAACAATGTATTACTAAAGTTATTTTTATTGATATTTTTACTTTTCACCGTGCGCAGCAACCTCGTACCCAGGGTCTTATCTCCGCTCGCCGCCCGCCCCCCAACTTGTTTATTTATGGTTATCAAATTAAATGGAGTTTTAAAATAGAACGAAGCAATTGTATATGATGAACTTTCCGTAATTTGATCCTTTCACTAACTGTCAACAGATACAAATAGCTAAAGTGGACGGGTATTCTACAATTTAGCGTAAGTCTCTTCAGCGTTCTTTAAAATCGTGCGATTCGAATCTTTATTACAAATTCTTGTATCGACACTCGTATACAGCAGCCTACAAAGCCGACAAGAGGAAATTTCTGTTGATATGCTCTTATAAACGTCTTCTTCGGGGTCTTTTGTTGCCATTAAAAGAACACCTGGACACATGCTTCGTAATCCGATATTCTCCGCGAATAAAGAGATGTTATCGCGATGATGTTTCTACTTTCTTGTTGAAACTACTTTCTACTTTCTTGCGTAGAACTGCGCAAAAAATGGAAATATTAATTTCGAATAACGACTTTCTTATGTGCGACAAACTATTTCTTCCCACCCTGCCCACAATGGATTTTTTTGTTAGCACCCAGAATCTGGGTGCCACGTGACCAGCCGCAGCCAGGGTATTTTCGCAGCGAGCGTGGGGGGCGGGCGGCGAGCGGAGATAAGACCCTGGGTACGAGGTTGCGTGCGCAGTTGCTTGCACGTCTATTTTGCTAAATGATAGCCTGTATTATAGGTCTTTGGGGGAGGGGGAGGGCAAAATGGAGCGATCGAGCGCCGCGCGTGGAGTGAACTAGTGCAAAACTTAGAGTGAACTAGTCAAAACTGTCTCCTATTGGTTAATCGCTTCAAATCAATCAGAGTGAACTAGTCAAAACTGCCTCCTATTGGTTAATCGCCTTCAACCCAATTAGAGTGAACTAGTCATGAACTAGTCAGATCATATAAATACGAAATGCCTCTCGCGTAGTCGCGTGGACAACCAGTTTGTCGAAGGAAGACTGTTTTCCTTTCAATATAATGGACTTGTTTACCAAACGATTGGCCGGTTTTCAGCTACCGATAAAATTACGCTATATTCCAAATATCTGGAAACCAGACCATCAGTTGTTTGTTATTCCTCAAACGTGCGAGGCTGTGGGCTACGAAGGTTCAGGTTTGAATGGCTCGTGCAGTCGTGCGCTTCCCTTGGCTTGTTTATTCGAAGAAACCATGCCTTTGTTTAATTTTGATGGAGTGAGGGAAGAATGGCAACAAATTGAATATTCAAATTATTCAAATCTCCCCTTACGTTCTGGACCACTGCTTGTTCGAAGTTTCAAAGTTATGCGGTAGTATTGCAATGGCGGATTTTATGGCCAGGCGAGCGGTTTTCCTGCAAGAACGAATCAATGAAAACCGCGAGAAGATGAAGTTCATCATTACGACCGTGATTTTCTTTGTCAGAGTAATAAGGAAGGAGAGATAACAACCCAGACGATGCCATCTTCCAAGTGTTATTTAAATTTGCTATATCCAGATGACCAGATGCTGAACTAACATGATTTTCAACTATTTGACCTTGCTACCTGCCACCCTAGTGCTGAAATCATGATTTTCAACTATTTAACCTTCCTACTTGCTATCCAGAATTCCAGATACTGAACTAACATGATTTTCAACTATTTAACCTACCTGTATTTGACCTTCCTACCTGCCATCGAGGTGCTGAACTCACATGATTTTTATCTATTTGACCTTCCTACCTGCCGGCATATGATTTTCAACTATTTAACCTTCCTACTAATTGCTATCCAGATACTGAACTAACATGATTTTCAACTATTTAACATTCCTACCTGCCATCCAGGGGCTGAACTCACATGATTTTCAACTATTTGACCTTCCTACCTGCCATCGAGGTGCTGAACTCACATGATTTTCAACTATTTGACCTTCCTACCTGCCATCGAGGTGCTGAACTCACATGATTTTCAACTATTTGACCTTCCTACCTGCCGTACAGTTGCTGAACTCACATGATTTTCAACTATTTGACCTTCCTACCTGCCATCGTTGTGCTGAACTAACATGATTTTCAACTATTTAATATTCCTACCTGCCATCCAAGGGCTGAACTTAGTGGTGAACTGATGCAGCCATTAATTTGAAAACACTACATATGTACTGTGCTTTAAATGTTTGAAATTATGGTATTATTTGAAATTAAGGTTAATTTTGAAAAACCAGGTCAGGGTTACTAACTATTATTCATTGTATAACACATTTTTACCAGTCACCATCCGACAGTAGAAGTGGTAGAGGGAATGCAATAATTGAAAAATTGTTCCCATTGAAGTGTACAATGATGAGGTAGACTATAGTTAGGGTGTTTAATTATGACCTTAATATTTTGTATTTACTATTAAGACTGCCCTCAAAATGCAGGAACTAGCATTTCAGAGCCTTAGAAAATCAAAAAAATTATATAAACATAAATGTCACTCTTCCATAAATCAATTTGTAACACAGTAATTTTGTACTAAGTATAAATTACTGTAAAACCCTACTAATTTTTATTCCAACTGTAAATTTAGACATGTATTCACGTTTTCTGACCTTCCAGAGTTCTGTAAAATCTTCCCACAAAATGCAGGAAATGGCATTTCAGAGACTCTAGATTTCAAAATTTTCCGGGGGGTCATGCCCCCGAACCCCCCTAGAAATCTCGTGCCTTTGGCACTCGATTCTCGCGCCTTCGGCGTTCGGAAACTAGTCACAAAAATCCCTAGATCCACCCCTGGATGAGTGTCAAGCTCATATCCTCAGAAAAATGATTCTGAGTTACAATGATGTATACAGTATACTGATTCTATTGATATATGTCCTATGCGGGTTGAATTTACTACAGCAGTTAACACATTCAAACATTACTGATGTATAGTAACTGCCACATAGGCATTTATATCATTTGAACCAGTAGACCATTGTTACCTCTCTCCATCTGAGTCTCGATGGCTCAAATGGTTAGAGTCTGGTTAGTAATCAGTAGGGAATAATTTTTCAGAGGATATGAGCTTGACGATTGTCTATGTATTGTATCACTGGTCTGTATTCCATGTTCCATAAACAATCTGTGTTTACTCCATCCATTATGAAACATGTTAGGCTTACAGTAGCTGGCCTAGTGGGCCATAACTTATTGTGTCTGATAGGCTAATGGACAATACTGGTCCCAGACTTGCAATGTAAAATGCATGTACAGCTTATACCGGCGTAGGATTATGTTGACATTGGGATGTTGACACTGATCACTATCTCAACAGAAATTGTTCGGGATTGAAGTACTGTGTCAACTAGATCATTGTCAACGCGAGCAGGCTTTTGGCATGTTGTCCTGAATATATAGGTTTTATGCCATGCTTTGTTGTACATACATATGGCTTTTGTATTAATAACCATCAAAATATGATATCTGCATTAGGCATTATTAATAATAATAAATATAATAATATTTATACAGGATAGCCCCTTCAATGCTAACACTGGTATTAATGGCGGTCTTATTTCCTAACAAATTAAAGTTATTGCAAATATAAACACATAATTCATATATGTACATTACAATGTTACAAAAACTAATTTTAACTCAAAAGTTGAAAATGCTGAAGATGTCAATTAAGGCAATTGATAAGGTGTGAAAACATGAACAGATTTAGTTCTTTAGATATGATGATAGATATTAGTTCTAATTACAATACAGTACTGCTAAGAAATAACCTATCAAAAATCGCGTCTGATTTGCGTTCGTCTGGCGTCCGTCTTGCGTTCGTCTAGCGTCCGTCTTGCGTTCGTCTTGCGTCCGTCTTGCGTCCGTCTTGCGTTCGTCTTGCGTCTCGCTGAACGCTGTGCTCGCTGGACGCAGAGCTCGCATCACGTTCGGTGATTCGATTTCATTGCGAAGGTTATCCGAGTCATTCTATTCTGATCTATTGTGTTTTTTACTGCTCGAGATTAATTTCATACGCAAAGTACTGCCAGAAGCTACAGTAATCTCGAGGAGAACGGCACAGATTATTAAAAGAACGGCGTCGAGACGACGATAAAATTAATGATGTCGAATTACATGATCTATCTGCGTTCACAAAATGCCCATGCAAAATAATGTGACAAGATGACAGATCTAATGATCTATTCTGATCTATTGTGCTTTTCACGGCTCGAGATTAACTTCGTACGCAAAGTACTGCCAGGGGCTACAGTAATCTCGAGGAGAACGGCACAGATTATTAAAAGAACGCCATTCGATATACGGCGTCGACGAGACCACGATCAAATTAATTGTGCCGAATTACATGAGCTATCTGCGTTCACTGACTGCCCAACTGCTGCACATGCAAAAAATGTGACAAGATGACACATCTATTCTGATCTATTGTGCTCCTCGCAAACATGTTTTCACGGCTCGAGATTAGCTTCATGCGCAAAGTACTGCCAGAGGCTACAGTAATCTCAAGGAACGGCAGAGATTATTAAAAGAACGCCATTCGATATACGGCGTCGACGCGACGACGATAAATTTATTATGCCGAATTACATCCTTAACGCTATACGACCAAAACATGCGATACAGCAACAAAATCGTAAAATATTAACGAGATTTTTTTGCGACATGAGAATATTAGCTATCAACTGGAACTAATTAGGTTTTAGGAATCTATTGAATTGTGCATATTTTTGTCGCATCGTGTAGACGCGTCTTCACTCACGTTGATTTTTGTGTAACGTTGCCATTCAACATAGATTTTTGCGTCGCCAAGGCATTGTAAGTTTTTGATATGGGATCAAGAACTTGCCACGCTTTATCGATACAATTATTATATCATGAATACAGAGAAGAAGACGTTCCAAAATCCAGGACGATAGTGAAAAATATCCGACAACTCAATATATGTAGGCGGATGCCCGATTTATCTTGCAACACTATTTAGTATAGCCACAGAAATCGGCGTGTGTAACCTTGGGTTATTACAAAGATAGATCTAGGGTCGCCCAGTACTAAATATACTGCTAGTTTGTTTCTTCAACGTTGTTTTGTCAGTTTTCATGTTCGTAACTATCTATTTCCACACCGTTTTTTAAATAAAACTTCTGCCGAAGGAAACATAAAGTCTCGTTTCGCTTCAGTTCCTGGCGTCCTGTCACATTTAAATTTTGCATTTCTTCGCAATCAACATTTTAACGGAATTCCTCGCACAATTTGCTGTATGTATTGGAAAGATCTGTTGACATTTGTTCACATTTCAGTGACTCATCCACTGATACAATTATTGCTGTCTGCTTTTACGCAATATAAAACACTCCGACACTCAAATTTACTACAGCTTCCCTTTAGCCTCGAATTTAGCTTTCGTCTAAAGAAAACACACACACGCTTTCAAACTGTAGAGGAATTATGGAAAAAACGTTCCAGTGACTTTTTTCAAAATGTTTTTATTCTTGCAAATAAGCTCCGCAGCAATTATGGATGTGAACGTGCGACGTTTATTTTAGCGCTAAATCGAGTACTATTCGATAAACGTTATACCGACGTTTCACGACAATGAACTTCGGTTCTGCGTCTGTCACGCTCCCGGCACGCAAGACGGACGCTAGACGAACGCAAGACGGACGCTAGACGAACGCAAGACGGACGCTAGACGAACGCAAGACGGACGCTAGACGAACGCAGACGCAGTGAGAGGTTATTTCTTAGCAGTACTGTATGTACCAATTCTAGGGTTTCTATTAACCAATCAGTTTCAAGTCCCGAGTTAGGAAAGATCAGTTTCCCTGCTCTGCGTTGATACCTTTCGCCAGCTCCACATCGCAGTAGTCCAATGTGGATAGAATTATCAAATTACTGTATACATGTATAATCTATCCACGCCATCAATCAGGGTAGAATCCCTAATATGTGTTTAATTATTAAACCCTATTTGAATGGGCCCTATACATTTGCACTATATATGCACCCCCATGATAAAGATGCACTTTCTTCCTTCAACAGCCAATAGTGTCTGTTTATACTAACTATTACCATCAATGTATTTAGTTATTTATTTTGATGTCATATGAAACAATTAAATTCAGACAACACAAAGCTCTCAGAGACATTGTCCACTGAAAGTCTATTCAGTTTGGCAAATGAAATTTAATTCAAGTACAAGTGTACAACTGAAAGTTATAAGAACTAAAAGAAGTACTGTCAGCAAAAAAACTTTCAAACAGTAGGGCGAGGGGTTGTTGCGTATACGTATTTCTAGTATGTTTTTATGATGGTATTACCAACGGGATGGCAAGAGTTTGATTATGGATTTGGTAGATTTACCAGACGTTCGTACGAGCGCGTGATTATCAGTCGGCAGGGGAAGCAGCTATTATTGTGATTTCTACCTTGTCTTGTCTTGTTTCAGAATAAAGGGACTTACGGCTAGACGTATATAAGTGATGGTTTCTACGTTGTCTTGCATATGAAATTTATTGGCCAAATATCATTCTGGAGTTACGGTGTTCGGTAGTCATATGTCACTTCATTCTATCACCTATTACTGTTATCCGTTGGTGGAACATTGCTGTCTCCTTTCGCATGTGTTAATACTGATTTCGAAAGTTATAAAATTCAAAAGCATTTCTTATTTTTTCTGCCGCAAGACCTACAAACCCGCTCCGAGAAAGTTTCACTGCGTAGTAATGCAAAGCCGATTGATTCACAAGTCTCAGCCAGAATCAACTCTGTGCTTCCATGTCTACACGATTGTAGTCAAGCTTTTTACGGAGTTTCACGATTCGGCCCGAAGCGAAATGTTTTAATCATTGAGCCCGCTAGTCGCTGATTGGTTGTTTTTGACAGTTTTTCATGTGGGCGGAAATCCTAAAACATGGTCTTTCGGGTAGGCGTTCCCTCTCCTCCCCCCCCCCCCCTAACGCCGCCGCGCAGGCTAATCTCGGAGTGGGCTCCAAATGGACAGCTGAAAAATTGGCAGGCGTTCGTTTCGCCTCTCCATTCTTTTGCCTCTCGCATTCGTTCCTCAACTCCCGCAACATACACGCCCGCCCTCCCACAAACGAACGCCAACAACGCAGGCTATACGCTGCTAGTCAAGCATATCTGATCTCCAGCTGACTCTTGTCTGACTCGTGGCAGCATATATAGCAGTATCGATCATAGCAAGCAAGTAAGTCATTAACTTTTTTTATATTAAAAGATAGGCCGCATGTCAGGTTGTTAAGTACGTTACAATAATTGTATACTTATTTTTATTTGTATCTATTTTACAAAATATGTTATAAAATCATTTCAAACTTCACTGTCACTTGTGAATATTTTATCGATGCTATTCGGACATTTACACTATATGTACCATGGTGAGTCTTGAAGAAGTACTAAGCCAATTGTGGCACTATTGCTTGTTCACAACCTAGAAACTTATAGGTCTCTCCTTTTCTGGATCTACAGTAGTGCTTTCATTCTCTGTTCCAACACTTGAAGTCCTTCTCCTTTGATCATCTTTCCGCGATGGTACACTATTTTGGCACACTTCATAACCCCATAGACCGCACCAGTATCATCACTTGCTTGTACGATAGTACTATTGACGGTTTCCAGGTCGTTATGGCTTTCTTGATAAACTTTTAGGTCATCGATAAATATGCTATGAGTACGGGGAGTTAGTCTTGAGCTTGGCAAACCGAAGCAAGGTTTAAAATTAAGGCCTTCTCAAACAGTGCATTATTACATTAATAAGTTAAAATGTCAGGTTTCCGAACGCGATCAAGAGATATCCTGAGGTATTACCTGATCGCGATAGGAATAAATTCAAACAGTTCGTAGGTGGATTGCTACGCGATCTGGAACCTGTCTGTGTAAACGCAATTTAGTATCTGCATCGCAATGGCGAAATTTATAGCGTCATTAGTATTGTCATTGTATTCATCTTATTCATCTCGTCGTATTCATTTGATTAATCAAGGCACATTTTACTCTATCCAACGAAGCCGCTTGATTTCCCAATGCATATATTTTCTCTCGTATTTATAGACCTCTCTGGAAGACGACAAATCTTCTCAGGTGTGTTAAGGTAATGTCACCTCGACGATTTTTACAAGGATGTTTTAACGCTTCCTAATAATACTTTTATTCAAAATAATGTTCTCAGGTATGTTAAGGTAAATGTCACACTCGTCGATTTTTAACGAGGATGTTTTAACATAACAATACTTAAACACCGTGATACTTTATCGTTTGCAGCTGGCAACAATGCTCTAGTTAAAGTCATGCATGCTTGGATACACCGAGTACATACCTGAATATACTTAACTTTTTTATCCAACAACCTTAACAGCTAATCCTGATGTCAGGTTTTATAGCAACATGTTGTGCATATAATAATATAAAATAGTATGTTGCGTAGACAGCCGTGTTAAAATACGAATTAGCGAAAACTATTTCGACTGTACAACAACCTATCAGAATATTTGTTGTACAATTTATTAACACAAATTATGCAAAAAAATATTAATAATATGTCATATTTGAAACTAGGCGGTCGTCAACATTCACATTCAAATCAAATCGTCAACATTCAAATCAAATCGTCAACATTCAAATCAAATCGTCAACATTTAAATCAAATCGAGGCTGCGACTTCGTCTTCGTTGCTCGTGCCTCGTTGCGGCCACTGAAAATGTTCGACTTATCGCAAGCTAGTTTAATTTTGATCACGAATTAACTCGACATATAGTGTGTATAAAAAAAAACTGAACCGAAATAAAATTAATTAGTATTGGCTCAGAGGTGTCTAGGGCTTTCAAACTACTACAATACTTTAAGTTGTTTGAAAGGAATGTTAATTAATTTTATGCCGGTTCAGTTTTTTTTTGTAAACACTGTATATATTTTACTTTATAGACCCTGCTCTTGGGGAATTCGACGAAATATTTCCCAATGGGAGGCCTATAAACTAATGTATATATTATAGCCTAACAATTGTAAATACTGTCTTGAAACGTCTTGAAATGTCTTCTTGTTCAACCATTGTTGACGAGTTAATTTTGGTTTACGCGCCTGCTATATGCGGTATTCGAGCTCGACAAACTTGCTGTGCCGGGGTACTCGCTAAAATTTACAGTTGAACCATTTACAGTTGAGGTTTTACTATATTAGTTAATTCTACTGTAAGTTACATTTTCGCATCAGTACATACTTGCAATTGTTTTATACCATTAACTAGGCTTCCATATCTCGAATATCATGGGCAAACACCAAATAATAATTATATATTATATATATATATTTATTTATATATATAATAATATATATATATATATATATATATATATATATATATATATATATATATATATATATATATATATATATTATATATATATATTATATATATATATATATATATATAATAATTATATATATATATATATATTTATTTATTTATTATAGTTTGCAGATGATACTACATTAACATCATCTGGCAAATCAACAAGTGAAGCAGAGGTTGCCCTTAATTATGATCTTAAGCATGTCAGGGAGTGGCTTTTGGCAAACAAGCTTAGTCTTAATCTAGTCAAAACGGAATTTCTTTTGATTGGATCAAGACATAATATTAGTAACATTATCGAAGATCCCAACGTTTTTGTTGGTGATGTTCCAATCAAAAGAGTAAAAGTCACTAAATCACTTGGAGTACTTATTGACCAATTCCTATTGTGGGATAATCACATTGAAAATCTAACAAAGCGTGTATCCTCAGCGGATCAGACCATGCGTAAATAATAGTATACTCGCATCAGTCTACAATGCGCTAGTTCAGCCGCACTTCGATTATTGTTGCGAAGTGTGGGACTCCATATAGGTTCAACTTTATCAGATCGGTTGCAAAAGCTGCATAATCGATCTGCCAGGGTTATTACTGGTGGTACAAATACGCATGGTCAATCAGAGCTGACCTTAAATGAGCTTGGATGGAAGACTTTGATTGAGCGTAGAGCACTTATTAAAGCTAAGCTCATGTTTAAAGTCGTACATGGATTCGCTCCACAAACGCTAACAAACATTTCAGAGCATCTGATGCTTCCCGCCATTATAATCTAAGGGGAGGATCAACTGCTTTCCATATACCGCTGCCAAATACTGATCATTTAAAGAAGAGTTTTAGCGGCAGTGGTAGCAAATTGTGGAACAGCTTACCGTGCGAATTAAAAAATCAGAAATCGTTAATTTCCTTCAGCAGAGAAATTTCTTCAATCAGCCTGCTCTAAATCTCATGAGTTTCATTTGTTTGTATTTAAAGATTTTTTTTATTATATAAAGACATTGTAGCCATTTTAGTAATATTGTAGTTTTGTAGCTACGTTAGTTAGATTTTTTTAAATATTATGTAATTTTTAGCTGTTTTATAATAATGAATTATTAATGATGTAATAATTTTAATATTTTACAATTTCATGTAATTATCACGCCCCTCTTGGAAACCAACTTTAGTTGTATGGGGTTAGCGTGTTGAAATAAAGTTTTACCTACCTACCTACCATATATATATATATATATATATATATATATATATATATATATATAATATATATATATATATATATATATATATATATATATATATATATATATATATATATATATATAGCAAAGTGAAAAGGTGGTAAACTGCCAAGAATTTAGTGACGATATACTGACGTTTCGAGCGGAGCCCTTCATCAGAGTAAGACGAGATGAAATGAAATAAATAGGGCTTATATATATGCCAAAAGGGTGTCACAAGTAGAAAGTAGCCAATCAAATGCACGGGAGATAAACAAACTAATAATTAATGAGATGGGAAACGTTAGATCATTTGCTATTTTTAACAGTCGATCAGCAAGCAGACTGAGGGGGCGGGAGAAATGACAGGTCCAATATTCAAGGGGATATTATCGCCTAGATAATATTAGCATAAGAAACAAAAACTTGAAAAGGAATGAAAGTGCATACGCGAATAATAAAAAATTAATAATAATAAAGGTTCCAAGGAAACTAAAATAACCAAAAACTTGTAGGAAATTAAATAAAAGAAAAACGTTCGTTAAGACCAAGAGGATGTGTGGTGCCAAGTTTAAAAATGAGACGCTTCTCTTGCCGCTTGCGGTTATCGTTGCCACCGGAGATGTGAAGGATGGCACAGACTTTCATGTCTGAAACCAAATGGTTGGAGCTGTTGAAATGGCGGGCTACAGGTTTGTCACCATCATTGATCCTCACGGAACGAAGATGTTCAGCAAACCTGTCTGAAAGACGTCGCCCAGTTTCACCGATGTAGATTTTAGGGCATTTATCGCATGAAATGCAATAAATTATGTTGGTGGACGTGCATGAAAAAGCATGACGGATTGTGTGGTCGAATTTGGGGGCAGTAATAACTGTAGTGGGATTGAGAAAAGCGCATGTGTTACAGCGGGAACGGCCGCAAGAAAATGTTCCCGCTGGTGCCGAGGTATTTTGTTTAAGGGCACTATGTACTAAGGAGTCACGAATGTTTTTATTACGGCGAAAAGATACCAAAGGGTTGTCGGTGAAAATGGCTGACGTCTCAGGATCATTTTGTAAAATGTGAAAATTCCGATTAATAATATTTTTAACTTTAAAATTGAAAGGATGAAATGTTAGAACTAAAGGAATTTTATTGTTTGAAACTCGTTCCAAAGATGGTTCAAGGGCGTCTAAACGGGGGACGAGAAAAGCTTTCTGAACGGCGAGGTCTAAAAGGTTGGTAGGGTAACCACGTTGGACAAAAAAAGATCTCATTTCCATTGATTTGACTTGAAAATCTTGGTCGTCGCTACATAAGCGGCGAAGACGCAAGAATTGAGAGTAAGGGATGGATTGCTTAGTGTGGTTGGGATGAGAGGATGAAAATAGAAGATAACTATGGGAGTCAGTAGGCTTGTACGAGACCGACGTTTTCAGCGAATCACCATTAATCGAAATTAAAATATCAAGGAACGACACAGAGGTCTCGCTGATTTCCCACGTGAACTTCAGAGCAGGATGAAAATCATCAACAAAGTTGATGAACTGCTCTAAAAGGACACGTGAACACGACGCTGTTCCTAAACAGTCATCGATAAATCTTCCGAAAAAATCAGGCAAGGGACCCGTGTATTGTTCAAAGATCTGTTTTTCAACATAACCAACAAATAAATTAGCATAGCTTGGACCCATTTTGGTGCCCATCGCAACACCACTTATTTGTTGATAATGTTCACCATCAAACGAAAAATTGTTAAGGGTAAGCACTAGTTCTGCTAAGCGGAGTAACGTGGTTGTGGAGGGTTCTAAATTAGTGCGCTGATCAAAGAAAAACTTCAGAGCTTCAAGGCCATCACAATGGGGAATGACGGTGTATAAGGACTTGACGTCCATCGTGAAAATAAATTTATCGGAACTACTGAAACGTAACTGGTCGAAAATTTGCAAGGCATGTTTAGTATCTTTGATATAAGAAGGCAACTTCTTAACCAAAGGATACATAACGTTGTCTAGAAAACTGGAAACGAGCTCGGTGGGGCAACTACAAGCGGAAACAATCGGCCTGCCAGGATTGTTAGGTTTATGGATTTTAGGTAGGAAATATATGACAGGCGTTCTTGGGGTTGTTAATATAAGGTTAGATGCAGAGGCAGGCAATTCACCGGCTTGGATGAAATTCTTGATGGTAGTTTTGACGGATTTTTGGTGAGATTGAGTGGGATCGGAATTCAACTTAGTATAAAAGATGGTGTCGCTGAGTTGACGAAGAGCCTCTTGTCGATACAAGTCCGCTCTCCAGACAACTACAGCGCCACCTTTGTCCGCAGGTTTTATGACAACGTCATTTCGGCATCGTAATGAATTCAAAGCTAGAAGCTCTTCTTTGTTAAGGTTATGAACTTGTTTTCTGCGCGGAGGTTGCAATTTATCAATGTCATGGCGGCATTGTCTTACGAAAAGATGATGGAGACCAAGACGACTTCTTGGGGTTGAGTTCTTCGAAAATATCCTTATTGCTATTGAAAGTGGGCTTATCATGAAAAAAGGCTTTGAGGCGCATGCGGCGGAAGAAAGATTCGGTATCCTCTTTAACTGAAAATAGATCGATGGGCCCGGAGTTGGGAACAAACTTGAGACCTTTCGCAAGAACAGATCTCTCGGGGTCAGATAATGGCAAATCAGAGGGAATAGTGAAAACTAGACGAGTGACTTCGTTAGAGGAACTAGTGCTTTGGGAGGGATTCGGGGAAGGACCCAGTAATTTGGCCAATTTGGACGCCTTAACGTCTTTAAGAAAAACATAGAGTCTGGAATTTAGCATGCGAATTTGTTGAACGATAGCGGTAAACAAAATAGGTGGGCAGACCTGGGAGAGAGAGGACTTACATCCCGAGATGTAGTCATCAGTATGTTGTAAATTACTGGACATAGATTTAATAGTGATACGCATCAAACGACGGGAATGACTCGAACAAGACGCTGATATGTGATGGGAATAACGACGATCGATAGCGGGGAGATTAAAAGACAATAAATCAAAAGAGGATCTAAAACCGTAGGGAATGACCCCCCGATATAAACAACGACTAATAAAAGTAATGTGACTGGAAAAACGGGTTTTAGATAAAATAAGGTCAAACAAACGTAGAGCATGATTACTGATCGACGGTAAAAAAGGAAGCAAATAACTTACCATTTCGTGACGGAGACTTTGACGAAACTTCTTAAGGTTAGGCATGTCGCAGCGGTATATAGAATATCCGAGAGTAGTAAAAAAGTAGAGTGCTGCGTAGACAGTGTTTTGAATATATAGCAAAGTGAAAAGGTGGTAAACTGCCAAGAATTTAGTGACGATATACTGACGTTTGTGTTGTCTGGAGAGCGGACTTGTATCGACAAGAGGCTCTTCGTCAACTCAGCGACACCATCTTTTATACTGAGTTGAATTCCGATCCCACTCAATCTCACCAAAAATCCGTCAAAACTACCATCAAGAATTTCATCCAAGCCGGTGAATTGCCTGCCTCTGCATCTAACCTTATATTAACAACCCCAAGAACGCCTGTCATATATTTCCTACCTAAAATCCATAAACCTAACAATCCTGGCAGGCCGATTGTTTCCGCTTGTAGTTGCCCCACCGAGCTCGTTTCCAGTTTTCTAGACAACGTTATGTATCCTTTGGTTAAGAAGTTGCCTTCTTATATCAAAGATACTAAACATGCCTTGCAAATTTTCGACCAGTTACGTTTCAGTAGTTCCGATAAATTTATTTTCACGATGGACGTCAAGTCCTTATATACACCGTCATTCCCCATTGTGATGGCCTTGAAGCTCTGAAGTTTTTCTTTGATCAGCGCACTAATTAAGAACCCTCCACAACCACGTTACTCCGCTTAGCAGAACTAGTGCTTACCCTTAACAATTTTTCGTTTGATGGTGAACATTATCAACAAATAAGTGGTGTTGCGATGGGCACCAAAATGGGTCCAAGCTATGCTAATTTATTTGTTGGTTATGTTGAAAAACAGATCTTTGAACAATACACGGGTCCCTTGCCTGATTTTTTCGGAAGATTTATCGATGACTGTTTAGGAACAGCGTCGTGTTCACGTGTCCTTTTAGAGCAGTTCATCAACTTTGTTGATGATTTTCATCCTGCTCTGAAGTTCACGTGGGAAATCAGCGAGACCTCTGTGTCGTTCCTTGATATTTTAATTTCGATTAATGGTGATTCGCTGAAAACGTCGGTCTCGTACAAGCCTACTGACTCCCATAGTTATCTTCTATTTTCATCCTCTCATCCCAACCACACTAAGCAATCCATCCCTTACTCTCAATTCTTGCGTCTTCGCCGCTTATGTAGCGACGACCAAGATTTTCAAGTCAAATCAATGGAAATGAGATCTTTTTTTGTCCAACGTGGTTACCCTACCAACCTTTTAGACCTCGCCGTTCAGAAAGCTTTTCTCGTCCCCCGTTTAGACGCCCTTGAACCATTTTTGGAACGAGTTTCAAACAATAAAATTCCTTTAGTTCTAACATTTCATCCTTTCAATTTTAAAGTTAAAAATATTATTAATCGGAATTTTCACATTTTACAAAATGATCCTGAGACGTCAGCCATTTTCACCGACAACCCTTTGGACCTTTTCACTTTGCTATATATTCAAAACATATCTTTTCGCCGTAATAAAAACATTCGTGACTCCTTAGTACATAGTGCCCTTAAACAAAATACCTCGGCACCAGCGGGAACATTTTCTTGCGGCCGTTCCCGCTGTAACACATGCGCTTTTCTCAATCCCACTACAGTTATTACTGCCCCCAAATTCGACCACACAATCCGTCATGCTTTTTCATGCACGTCCACCAACATAATTTATTGCATTTCATGCGATAAATGCCCTAAAATCTACATCGGTGAAACTGGGCGACGTCTTTCAGACAGGTTTGCTGAACATCTTCGTTCCGTGAGGATCAATGATGGTGACAAACCTGTAGCCCGCCATTTCAACAGCTCCAACCATTTGGTTTCAGACATGAAAGTCTGTGCCATCCTTCCCATCTCCGGTGGCAACGATAACCGCAAGCGGCAAGAGAAGCGTCTCATTTTTAAACTTGGCACCACACATCCTCTTGGTCTTAACGAACGTTTTTCTTTTATTTAATTTCCTACAAGTTTTTGGTTATTTTAGTTTGCTTGGAACCTTTATTATTATTAATTTTTTATTATTCGCGTATGCACTTTCATTCCTTTTCAAGTTTTTGTTTCTTATGCTAATATTATCTAGGCGATAATATCCCCTTGAATATTGGACCTGTCATTTCTCCCGCCCCCTCAGTCTGCTTGCTGATCGACTGTTAAAAATAGCAAATGATCTAACGTTTCCCATCTCATTAATTATTAGTTTGTTTATCTCCCGTGCATTTGATTGGCTACTTTCTACTTGTGACACCCTTTTGGCATATATATAAGCCCTATTTATTTCATTTCATCTCGTCTTACTCTGATGAAGGGCTCCGCTCGAAACGTCAGTATATCGTCACTAAATTCTTGGCAGTTTACCCTGTCTACGCAGCACTCTACTTTTTTACTACTCTCCTATATATATATATATATATATATATATATATATATATATATATATATACATGAAAGTATACAATGTGCCCTACCGGCTATCACCATAATGGCTTTATGGTAACTGTGGACTTGGGACCCACTATGTACGGCTACACATTGTAGGATTGCATTGTGGAGTCACCAAAGTGCTCAAACTGCGAGCAGTGAGCAATGCATAATGCAAACAGTAAACGTCTCATTGAGAGAGACTCTCCGCCCAATCCATAAGAGTGCTCAAACCACATGAGCGGTGAGCGTAATATATACATGAAAGTATACAATGTGCCCTACCGGCTATCACCATAATGGCTTTATGGTAACTGTGGACTTGGGACCCACTATGTACGGCTACACATTGTAGGATTGCATTGTGGAGTCACCAAAGTGCTCAAACTGCGAGCAGTGAGCAATGCATAATGCAAACAGTAAACGTCTCATTGGGAGAGACTCTCCGCCCAATCCATAAGAGTGCTCAAACCACATGAGCGGTGAGCGTAATATATACATGAAAGTACACAATGTGCCCTACCGGCTATCACCATAATGGCTTTATGGTAACTGTGGACTTGGGACCCACTATGTACGGCTACACATTGTAGGATTGCATTGTGGAGTCACCAAAGTGCTCAAACTGCGAGCAGTGCGAGCTCAAACTGCGAGCATATATATATATATATATATATATATATATATATATATATATATATATATATATATATATATAATTATATATATATAACAAATCACGATATCCAACGACTTGATTAGATACTCATGTTTTCCTGCGCGAATGCGTTTTTGTACAAAGTGTTCCGTGGCAAATATGTCTCCATTATCGGGTGGTACGTGATTGTCATTGGAACTATCCAACGGTTCAAGTGCTGGTAGTAATGAGGTTGATTGATCAATGGATTGGTTGGTAACGGGGGAGGATTAAAGCTATCGGCGGGTAAGTCGGCTTCGGTTAAATATGGATCATTAGCGTCATCTGTAGGTGGAGTAAGTGGATGGTCGTTCGATTCGGGTCGACGTAAGTTTTGAGACGGTTAGAGTCTACCGTTATCGCTGGCTCGTAGTGCACCGGGGAGAGCTCCGTGACGATTCGGTGTGGACCATGCCGGTTGTGACACAATTTCTTGGATAAGCCTTTGTGGCTTTTGGGTGTGTGTACCGAAACCTTGCTTCTAACAACATATGGCGATGGAACTGCGTTTCGGTCGTAGTAATCTTTCATGCGTTGTTGAGAGCGTTGAATATTAGCCCGGGCTAATTCATGAATTTCTTCAAAGTTTTTGACGACTCGAGCACAATGATCGTCAACGGACGAGGATACGTCAGCAGGTGGCAGTAGACTGACATCTAGTGGGAAGCAAGGTTTTTCCATAGAATCTGGATCAAGTTCCACTTGCCAATAACCAGACATAAGGCCAAAGGTGGAGAAATACTGGGTTCCACTGAGGGCATTAAGGGTGTCATCGATACGTGGTAGAGGATAACTGTCCTTTTTGGCGATGTTATTTAATTGATGCTAGTCATTGGAGAAGCAGTCAGCCCCATCTTTCTTCTTGACCAACACCACAGGGGCTGACCAAGTGCTGACAGATGGCTGAATCTCATCTTGGCGGAGCATATTTTCAACATGCTGTTGGACTTTATCGCGTTGGTGGCTGGAGACATGGTATTCCCGATAATAATTTCTACCTGTCCAATTATTGGTAATTCCTCACCACTGATAGTCAATACTGTATTGGCAGAGTTTATGTCCTTTGGCAGGGTGGTAGTGCACGTAAGGTGATATATCTAGCAAAATTCAGCGCTCATAAAAGAAACGGTTGCCCCAGTTTCAACAAACATTTGAACCTGCTGGCCATTAGCAGTACCACTAACAAATAAATCAGAGGATACAGACATACCATTTTGCTGGTTTTCTTTCATTGTTCTTTCCTGTTGCATGGGCTGACAAACATCTTGGATACCATTGATTGGATATTCAGGATAGGATTGTTTCTCATAATTAGCCATGGGTGTTTGGTGTTGTGTTAAACATGCTATCCGGTCTCCTGGTCCTTGTAGGTTAGTGGTTATTGCTGAACTCTGGTCATGCTGTGGGAATGGTTGAGGCGGTGGGAATCGTTGAGGTGGTGGGCTGTAAGGAGAATAAGTTTGTTGGGCTAATGGTGGGAAGGAATGAGGCGTAAATTGTTGTTCACCTCCAATTCCATTTGGGCAATTTCGTGAAATGTGACCGGCTTGGCCACACTCATAACAAATAGGTCTACCGTCTCTTGTACGTGATGTTCTTTGTCCATATTGACCCTGACGGGGTTGATAATTTCCTCCATAACGTCTCATGAAACCGTCAAATCGCCTGTCCATTCTGTCTTCTAAACGCTTGATTTCACCTTGAAGTTTTTGTATTATGTGTTCCAATGGGCTTTGGGCGTGTAGCTTGTAGCAGCAATGACTGGCTTGAAAGTTTGGCAGATAAAGATGCGACTTTCTCCACTAACATCCGGATGGTCTGATCTTGTTGTTGTTGGTGTTGATCTTTCACGTCGATGGATTGCTTGACAGCGACTTTCAGAGACATACAGGAGGACACTGTAGATAATATGTGGTCGTTAAAAGTTAAGTTAGAATCACTAAGATAACGTCAAGATCTTTTGCAACCTTAACGGGTGTAAGTTCTTTCCCTAAAAAAGACAATGGAAGTCTTGGACCCTGGATGTCATTTGTCTGCTACCAAATACCATTAATTTCGTTTTGCCTGGATTTAAAAGTAGTTGGTTATTAAAACACCAGTATCTATCGTTATATGATATATCAGTATATATCTGTAATGAACCGGAAATGATGCACTATTGTCATTTGAATATAAGCGAGAGTGTGGGAAGAGAACGAGATGATAAAGATGGCGCGAGATATAGAGACGCTGTATTATTATTATTATTATTATTATTATTATTATTATTATTATTATTATTAAACTTTATTTAGACACGGTAAAATCTACAGTATGGTACGAGAATAACATTTTACAATAACAATTAACTAACATATTACTTACACTTATAGGCCAAATATACGGAGAAAATTTACACTGAGACTTTTACAATTATTGAATACTACTAGATATACTACTAATTTACAAGATTGCCGTGCGGGAGTCCGTTTCATATAGAAAATAAGATGTCAATTTATCTTTTGAATTGACTAAGAGAGCATACTGCCCGTACATTTTGAGGTAACTCATTCCACAACATTGCGCCGCTATAACTAAAACTTCGCTTACCGTACAGTAGTTCGTTCGCGGTTTTGGCACAAATAAAGTGTGTTCGGAGTTTCTCAAATTGTATCCAGTGCTGCGAGATTCAAACAAATCATGGAGATAATACAGAGTTAATTCGTTAATTGTTTTAAACATTAGTATAGCTTTGTGCTTTTTTCGACGTATTGAAAGATTATCCCAGCCCAGCTTGCTAAAAACGTCGCTGGGTTAGGGTTAGGGTTAGGGTTAGGGGTTAGGGTTAGACGTTAGACTTATCGTTCGACGTAATATTTAAATCATCCCAAGCTGAGCTACAATAATCAAAATACGGTTGAATTAAAGCTCCATAAATTTTCAGGGCAGTGTTTGTGTCTATAAATTGGCGTCCCCGTTTAAGAGCTCCAATAGCTTATGCAATCTTTTT
Source organism: Chrysogorgia sp. JL179-B06 (assembly GCA_035772405.1). NCBI lineage: Eukaryota > Metazoa > Cnidaria > Anthozoa > Scleralcyonacea > Chrysogorgiidae > Chrysogorgia > Chrysogorgia sp. JL179-B06. The sequence continues at coordinate 2,661,643 of JAYKKM010000143.1, forward strand.
CGAAATATTTTCGACATGTCGTGGCCATGTAAGATGCTCATCGATTTGTAAGCCTAAGGATTTTGTTTCGTTAACTCTTTTAATAGACATTCCGTCAATCTCTATATTTATATGTTCGTTGCTGTGTACAAGTAATCGTTGACGAGATCCGATTATCATAAATTCCGTTTTAGCGACGTTAAGACTCAGTCTATTTAACAATTAGACAACGAGAACGAGTTGTCTATGAGCAGATAGTCAACGAGGGCGAAGCCCGAGTTGACTATCTGCTCATAAACAACGAGGGCGAGTGTCTAATTGTTTTAGTATCAACCATAAACAACCTTTCTAACATTGTTCAAAATTTTCAGATAGTTTTACCGTTTTGTTTGTAGAAGTCTCGCCATTCAAAATGTAGAGTTGCTCGATGACACATGATAAACAATCGCTCACAAAAAACGAGATTGTAATTACTTTGCTTCACATTTGGTATAGATATACTCCATAGGCATAAGCGAATTCATTTTCTTATTCGAAAATGTCAAACTGAACAATTTTCCATTACTTTTGGGCCAATGTTTTCATGATTTCATCACTCGTATATAAATTTTAGCGGACGCCATGTTTGGACTAGACTCCAGGTTTGGCCGTGCAGCTTGAATATGTCGTGGCTTTTGATTGGTCAGGATAGGAATATTCCCGCATAAAAAGGTTTGTGATTGGGTAACGCTACTCACCGTCTATCACCAATAGACAGTGAGTAGCTCAGCCAATCAGAATGCTGAATTTGTAATAGACCACTAGTTGGTTGATACTAATAGTTAGTAGCCATTGATGAAGATTTTTCAGTTCTGAGTTAATTAATAGCTCAAGCCCCGTAACGGAATTTGCCGCGATGGTAATATTAGTGTCGTCAGCAAACATTCTTGGAGAGGCTCTGGTGAGACAATTAGGCAGATCATTAATGTATATTAAGAACAATAGAGGTCCCAAGTTACTACCTTGTGGTACCCCACAGGTTATTGTGACAGCTTCGGATAACTCATCATTATAAACACAACATCTTTGACTGCGGTTGCTTAGGTATGATTCAAAGAATTTGATACCATTTTGATCAACACCATAAATTTGTAACTTCCGTAGAAGAATGGCGTGATCAATAGTATCAAATGCTTTTTTAAGATCGATAAAAATTACTCCGTTAAGAAGACCATTATCTATATTGATTGACCAATTGTCCATGGCTTCTATTAGGGCAGTTAATGTACTAACCAGATTGAGACGCAGATATTAGATTGTTGTTGTTCAGCTGCTCAAAAGTCAACTGCTCAAAAGTCAACTTTTCAAAAATCTTTGCAACTACCGAAATAACAGATATTGGTCGATAGTTGTTCATATCGTCTTTCACCTTTCTTAAAAATTGGAGTAACTTTCGCTAGCTTCCAGTCTGTAGGGAAAATGCTCGTGCTTATAGTCTTATCAAATATTTGAGTTAACGATGGAGCAACTATTACAGCTGCGATTTTTAGAAGTTTGCAAGGTATTTTATCAAGACCTGCAGCTTTCCTTTCGTTAATTTATTTTAGTTTTTTATAAACTGCACTCACAGTAGGAGATTTCATTGAAAATGTGGTTTTAGCTGGCACAACATATACGTCGGGTTCTACGGCAGATGGTGGTATATCGGATGTTAAATCTTCACCGACACTAGCAAAGTGAGAATTAAATGTCTCAGCTATATCTTTGGGTGTATTTATAGTTTCTTCGCCCACTTTGATATTGGATATGGTTTTGTGGGTAGAAGCATTACGAGAGTTTAAATCGTTAATCAGTTTCCAGGTTGATTTTGGATTTTTCTTATTAGCCTCGAGATTTTCGGTAAAATATTGACTTTTTTAATATCAAAAACTCTTTTAATATCATTATTCGTGCAATTTCTTGAGTATTTATATTGTTGCCAAATTGATGGATCACCAGTCAGTTTAGCTTTCTTTTTCAGGGAATCTCTCTTACGCATATTTTGTTTCAATTGGCTAGTGATCCAGGGGGATTTCTTTTTCCCAACTCTTTTTTATCTGAGTGGTGCATGCTTGTCAATGCAATTAATTAACATGTTCTTCCATTTTGCCCACATTTCATTAGGATCATTGCTTAGGTTCGCGTCTGACCATGCTTGTTGTTCTAAGTCTCTTAAATAATTTTCTTTGTTAAAATTTTTCATGTTTCTTATTTGAATTAGTCGTGAGCCTATTTGTTTGTAGTGGACCTTGTGCGTCATATAGACTAATACATGGTCACTTATAGAAAGTTCTATTGTCCCTGAATTTATGATCTTTGATGCAGCGTTTGTAACACACAGATCATTTAGACTAGAAGAATATGGTGTAGTTCTAGTCGGTTATACAATTAGCTGTTTTAAGCCAAAGATTTCGAATATATCATTCAACTTTGTAGCATTGACTGATGTTACACCCGGCATAAGATTCACGTTTATGTGACCTAGTATGAAATAGTCATGAGTTTGTCGTATCTACTTTCTCTACTATGTTCTCAAAATAATCAAAGTGGTATGTTGGCGCATCTGGAGGCCTATACCAAGTACTAATTAATAGTGATTTAGACCGAGGTTTAGTAATTTCAACTGTTAGATACTCTGATTCATCAGAGCTTAAATCTTCGCAAATTTTGTAGTTAAGATTGCATCTTACATAGATACAAACACCACCCCCATGTCGTCCATTTGTTTTTCTATCTTTCTTACTATTTCGTATCCGGGTATATAAACCTCGTTATCATTAATTGAAGAATCAAGCTTTGTTTCATTGATTGAAATAATATCAATATCAGATTCGTTCATAAAAACTCGAAATTCATCAATATGCGCTAAAAGGCTATTAATATTTAGTGAGGCCATCACTAAACCTTTACCAAACGGTTTATAATTAATATCAAGACACTTACGGTTTTCATCTGGCAGCACCGGTTCAGACTCTCGCTCAGCAATTTCTTTATTATTAAAATCTGGGCCAGCAACTTTACTTATGGGATATAAGAGATTACTATTAATATTGGGGTGATCGTCTTTCAACGAGTTCCTCTCCGCTGGGACATGGGAGTCTGCGTTAGAGCTACAAGGTTCAGCAGATCCCTGAAAAAATTTTCAGTATATGCATGACCTTCTGATTAATTGATTGTTAAATTGTTTATCAGGGTTTATAAACTTAATAAAACGCGTAGCTAGAAGAGCGGATCCTTTTGCACTAAGATGCAGTTTACTATTATTAAGTCCATGCAGATTCATCTATAATTGAGTTGTCAATAAAAGCATAACCAGATTTATTACATATACTAGCTAGAAGCCTGGAAGTGATTTATAAATAAAAGTATTTAACCGAAACGACGTGCGATTACATTGGTATAAAGCCGTCGAACTGTTACAAATACCGGGAACATTATCCTTCGATGAATTTGCCATGAAACTATTAGAGTCAAGATTCGAATCAGTTCGCACAACCGGAGATTATAAATTACAACTACGATCACGCCACCAGAAATCAGGCGAAGATTTTGAAAATTTCGCCAACGCTTTACTGGAATTGGCTGAAAATGCGTATCCGGAAGCTGTAAGTGCTTCGAGGTTACTGCGACGAAACAAGAGAGAAAATGCTTATTAGCCAACCAAAAACGCTTTCAGAGGCTGTCCGTTTGGTGCGAGAAATTGAGAGTGCACGGAAAGCTTCGCAAAGCTGTAAAATACCCCTAACGCAACCGAAAGCGAAAAGCTCAATGCCAGGTTGTGAGTGGTCCAAATGAGGATAAAGTCTCGAAAGAGTTACCGAGAAATGGAAGAGCTGGTTGTTCAAACGAATGAGAGAATTCAACAGCTGGAAGTTCAAACTAGAGTCCGTCCTGCAGGAATTAACCAACACAACCGAGTCTGTTATTCCTGCCATAAAGAAGGCCATTTTGCCCAAAACTGTGCCAACCAGAAGTGTCAGGGAAGCGAGCGTCGAGGACTGCCATGGAGCAACCAGTCCTCGAAGTAACTCAGAATTCGGCTCCACCTCAACATGTTGTTGCAACGCTTAGTGAATTGGGTGTTTATGTCACTGGAATTGTGAATCATCGACAAATGTCTGTTATATGTTGGGTACCGGTTCAACTGTCAGTGCTGTAAGCAATCAATCAAAAAATCAATCAATCAATCAAAACTTTATTTAAACACGTAACGCCCAAGAGCTAAACAAGCTCGTTCATAATACGTACGTGTAATTAATTAATATACAAGCAATTTAAATATAAAAATTATAGTTATCATGAAATAATATAGAAATACTATATAAATACATATTTATTTATTTACTTTGCCTTGATTATGTAGTTTATATAGTGAAATTTATAAAGATCCTATATCCTTGTAAAACCGCAACAGCAATCGCCAATTACTGCGGTTCCATTAGTGTAGGAAATAACACGGTCCGTGAAGAACCAATGAAAAATCGCACGCGTGCTCGGCGAAACATTCCTAATACCACGAGTGCGAAGCACGAGTGGTACTATGAATGCCAAACACAAGTGCGACTCCTCACCAATTCCTCTAGAACAAGTGTTATTTGCTTTTAATACCTTTTCAATCAATTTTACGTGTTCCTAAATACCCCTAAATTTTACTACGAAGCGGGAAAACTGATGTTTGTAATATTAATATCCAAACATCCCGGATGTGATTTTTTACTAGGTGTATTTTTTTTAAATACCCCTAGTAAAAAAAATTTAAGTTTAATACTGATCTCCTTTGCCAATAAGGAATGAGTAAAATTGATTGAAATGGTATTACAACAATAATACAACAAAATTACTACAACAACGTTAATTATATCACGATTGAGTCGGTTTTCTTGATATGAATACTAATTTGTAAGAAATGAACAAAAAAACTAGGAAAATCTTTGTCCAAGGTGGAAAAGTGGACAAAACTTGGAAAAATGGACAAAACCTCCTTAATCATCAATTAAATTAGAAAGTTATTGAACCGACCTTGGTCAATCAGTTGTTTATAAACCGAGGGCGCAGCCCGAGGTTTATAAACAACTAATTGACCTCGGCCGGTTCAATACGAAAATACGAAAAAGCCGTTCAAAATTATGCATGGTATTTCCACTCTTCACCTTCGCTCCACGATCCACCCCTCCCGATCGCTCCCCTCAGTCACATGAGTCCCCTGCCGGAACGGATTTAGTCAACGAGAGCTCATGAGACAAAGGAAAGCGACCGAAGAGAGCAGATTACAAGTTAAAAGTAGAGAGCGGAAATCCAGCTCTGGAAGGAGTCTAAAAACAACAACTACGGACAGAGTTACATTTAATACAAATGGTTTTCCAGGTACGTGGGTCTTCGGAGTCGTACGTAGAGAGAACAGCAGAGTAATAATATTTTTTAAGCTTGGCTTTGAAGGTTGACAAACTGGTAGCGGTTCGGGGTATTTCTTCAGGCAGCGCGTTCCTTACTCTTGTAGCTCTTACCAAGTAAGATCTGCCATATGTACATGTTCTGTAAGATCGCTCTTTGAAAGCGCTGTTATGACAATTGTTGGTAATAAGAATTTATAAAAAGATAATAATTTAAAATGAATGAGTAAGGATTTCTTAAATTCTGCTATTTCATGAATTTCCCTAATACTAACTGGCAAGCTACTGCTATTCCATAATTTACTCGTAACATATACGAGAAACTATTTTTCATCCAATTTAGATAAATGAGGCTGTTCCAAGTTAGTTCCTAATCCTCCCAAATTATAATTATATTTTCTATATGCAAACAAATCTCTAATATAACATGGGCCACTAGTGTATAAGCATTTATAAAGAAGCATAAGGCACTGAGAGTATCGTCTGTACTCTAACGTCCTAATTTTTGCCATGTTCAGCAAGTAGTCGTAGTTAACTGATTTACCGTGACCTGTCAGTGTTCTTAAAATGTAATAATTAGCATAATCTATTTTACCCTTTGTACTTTACCAATTCCCACTAATACTGGACTACAATATTCTAAATGCGGTAAAATGAAAGCCTTGTATAACCCGATCATGACATCCAACGGTACGAAGCGCCTAATTATTCTATAAGAGCACAAGCTTTAGCATATGATCTTTTAAGTTGTTGCGTTATGTGTTCCTAAATGTTAACTTATTATCTAGGATTACCCCTAAGATCTTTACAGATTCACCACTTTCAATATCACACCCACTCAAAGATAGGCCATAATTGTAACTACAAGGGCCTATACCGATATGACTTGGGTCTTACTACTATTAATCTGTAATTTGTTACGCGAGAACCAACCAGTCAAAAAGTCTAGATCGTTGTTAATTACAAACTTTAAGACAGCAGGAGAAACGTCAGAGTAATATCCTGTAGTGTCATCATGAGCGTAAAGTCTAAGCGAGATATTTGGAACAGAATAACATAAATCATTAATAAATAGATTAAACAGTAGAGGGCCCAATAGGGACCCTTGTGGTACTCCCGTCTTGACTTCGATGTAGTTAGAATATTCGCCTAACAGCTTGACTCGCTGCTGTCTACCCAGAAGGCAGGCTGACATCAAATCCTACGCTGATCTAGCCTTTAACTTAGCTAATAAGAGATGGTGGTTAATGCTGTCAAATGCCTTACTGAGATCGATTGTTACTGAAACTACAGCTTCTCTGTAATTGTCTAGTCCATGCCTCCAATCTTCTGTCATCTTTAAGATGGCGAAGCAACAAGAATGGTTCTTCCGAAATCCAGACAGATCTTTTGAGAAATATGGGTTAAAAGAACTATACAGTTCACTGTACATAATCTTCTCATAGATCTTGGAGATGGCCGTCAGGATAGAAATGGGACGATAAGTACTTTTGCAAGTATAGGTATAATGTTACTTTGTTTCCATTCTGTCGGCCAAGTACAATTAACTATAAAGTAATTAATGAGATCCGCGATGAGTTCTGCTAGAACAGGAGTGGACAGTCTAAGTATAGTCTTAGTGAAATACCATCAATACCCACTGCCTTCTTAGGATTCAATTTTTCGAGAATATTCTGGAATTCAAAACTCTCTAGGATGCATTTATCCCTTATCATCTGAGCACTTGGGTGGTCATCGAAATCGGCCATAGTAGCTTCCTCACAATTATCACCAGTTACCACATTAGCAAAATAGTCATTATATAACAACAATATATAGACGCTAGTTAGGCGATTTCCGATCGAGTTTGACAAAATTCAGTTTGTCTTTTCTGCATAGTTTTTTTTGGTTAGGGTTAGTTTATGGTTATGGTTGGTATTTTGGTTAGGGTTGGGGTTAGCATTTCGTTGAATTCTAAGATACTGCCGTAAATATAGCTTGGCGAAGTCCGTTTACGGGCCTGTAAATATACCCACAGTTAAATGAAACGTCACATTTGAAGTTTGGCAGTGACAGTGTGACGTTCAAGCGTTGTGATTACGTTTCTGTATCTACTGCGCATGCGCGCAGTAGATACATTGCTATCACGCGTGTTTGTTTGTTAGGTTTGTTAGGTTTGTTTGTTAGCTTTCGGAGGCGCCAATCAAAACGCAGAAGAACTCGTGCCCAACGACGTTGCGTTTTCGAAATGACGCCATCTTGTTTCGCATTCAAGGAGTGATATGGGAATTCAACGGATTACAAATTTCATTTTGATAAGTATTTTGAACATGAACTTCACTGAATTTGCAAGTGTGATGTACCACAGTTTTCGTAAGTTGTACGAAGCTGCCACTGAGGCCGTCGAAATGTCAGTCACAAACAATATATATAGTCTCTCGAGACTACAACAACCTGGACGATCAACTATTCAACTTCACACAGTCTGTCATCTATTAATGATACTCCTAGGTTCAAACCATTTACTTTATACGAAGTCGTTGGCAAAGTTACGACAAAATCAGGTAAGCATTTATTTTTTTAATTTCCAAGATCTCTTTCCTAATACCTTGAGTTAAGGTCATTTTGTCTTATTTTATTTTTAATAATGATCTCTTTAATTTTATTCATGCTACTGTGACTGTAATTTTAGATATCCTATTATTAGGCTGTATCAGTGTCACCTTATTATCATGTAAAATTTCTGAAGATATACAGTTTATAATATTTGTGGTCAAAATATCTATGTGTATGACATTATTTCTAACATCAACTCTAGCAAGAACAACCTCCCTTCATCACCAGCTGAAATTAATGCAAGTTATACTGCTACAACAAGTCCTATAGTGCTGCAACAAATCCTATACTGCTGCGACAAATCCTATACTGCTGCGACAAGTCCTATACTGCTGAGACAAGTCCTATACTGCTACGACAAGTTCTATACTGCTGTGACAAGTCATATACTGCTGTGATAATCCTATACTGCTGCGACAAGTCCTATACTGCTGCAAAAAAATCCTATAGTGCTGCAACAAATCCTATAGTGCTGCAACAAGTCCTATACCAGTACTGCCGCAACAAGTCCTGTACTGCTGTGACAAGTATTATACTGCTGCGACTAGTCCTATACTGCTGCGATAAGTCCTATACTGCTGCGACAAGTCCTACACTGCTGCAACAAGTCATATACTGCTGGGACAAGTCCTATACTGCTTTGATAAATCCTATACTATTGTGACAAGTCATATATTTTTGCAACAAGTTATACTACTGTGACAAGTCCTATATTGTTGCAACAAGTCCTATGCTGCTGTGACAAGTCATATACTGCTGTGACAAGTCCTATACTGCCGTGATAAGTCGTACTGCTGCAACAAGTTATATACTGATGTAAGAAGTCCTCATATCAAAGGGGTAATCTGTATGCTGCCTGTTGTTAATGTCATACAAAGTTTGTGTCATAAAGGAATCCACATTGCAAAATTTGCAAATATTTATTTTAATTAAAAACTATTTTCTACTTGCATGTGTGTTGACGAACAATCAATGTACTGTATGGTTGCTCTTATTATCTTGATGACATTGCTGGACATCCTGTTCTTCATTTTATACTAATTTACAGAGGTAGTACTCAGATAGTTCTTATATCTGAACCGATTTAGTTTACCTACTGGATATATAGCTGATAATGAAATCTTGCATTATTACCTGTACTTTGACATTCATTCTTTTAACAAAGTCCTTTAAATAATGTAAATATATATAAAATAAATTTAAAATTTTTATTTCTTAAATTGTTATACTGTACGTCTCACTTAGACAACATAGTCTATATATGCACACAATGTCCTTTTCGAGTGTTTTTATTTGTAACGTGTTTCAAAAAGTATAATTTTCACAGCGTGTTCACACAAAAATGGACGAAAATGACGTCAATTGATGTTCAAGTCTTATTGGCTTTCGACATCTATATGTATTAAGTCCTTTTCGACATCACGCCAACTAAAAAGTAAAACTAAAAAGTCTGTTTACATTAAAAATATTACGTTATATAATGGCGAATAAAAAAGTATTTGTTTGGATTAAGAATAGTACGTTATAAAATCAACGTTAAAATTTATAGTTAATCAAACCAGAACTAAAGAATCAATAAGTTTAGATTTGAGAGTGTCTAAGGAATTTGAAACAACTGCGTCTTTGGGTAGCTCGTTCCATTCCTTAATTGTTACGGGAAAAAAGAAAATTTGAAAACATCCTTCAAAAACCTTGGGACTCGAAATTTAAAAGGTTGCTACCACGTGTCCGTGTCTCAGTATGGGGAACCAAATGATTATGTCATTGTTTTCATATTTGTACCATTAAATACTTCACATTAGCGATTACGCAGTAGATACATGTACGCCCAAGCGTACCTATTTTTAAACACATTGAGACAACATTATTTTAGCACCTAAATATAACGTTGTAGTTACAACCGCATACAACATTGTGACATTAACGTCATCACAGCACATTCATAAAACGTTACATTGTGGTCGTCGCTATTACGTTCATATACAACGTGTTGATAAGGTCGAATGTTGTGTAAAGCAATGTTGTGACAAGGTTCTGATGTGCTAGCTGCCTTGGATATGCGTAGCTAGCTGGTATGACATTCTCATATAAACGTTCTTAGAACGTTTTGTCAGCACCTGAATATAACGTTGGTTTGTGACGTCGATACAACGTCCTGACAACGTTCGGTTATGATATTTCTACAACGTTCTGACAACTGACGTTATATCAACACGTTCACACAACGTTGGCTTATGATGTCGCTACAACAACGTTCTGACAACGTTGCATCCAATTGTAAGAGGCGGTGTTTCTGTAATAGCATTTTTAAAACAGATCCACATAATCTTTGGTCTTCTTTTCGTAAATCATCATTTTATTATCAGCAGCCCGTAAGAAGATGTTTTTATTCGACTACCGAGGTTTTACGACGAATTTTGGACATATATATTCCCTTCATCAACACTCGACATGTGTTCAAGCGTATCGTGGCTAGTTCTGACTCGAAACTTTCCCGACCCATCCTCAAGCCAACCAAACATGGAGTCGTTGTTCTTGCTCTACCTTGTAAATTATGTTGGATAATTGATCTTACGATATATATGGATGTTGCTAAAAATCCAGGGTCTATTTTTAATCCGGTTTTTTTGCGTTTGTGATTGATTGTCAAAGCATCGGATGATCGGGTGATGCAATCTTATATTTCTGAGTTTGCAGACGAGAAAAATGGCTATAGGAAAGATTCTATTTGAGATGAAAACTGAATATACGTTCACTCTGCTAAATATTTTTACTTGGGAAATTAGTTCCAATGAAGGACAAGTTTCGTTTTTCAAGTTATTGTATTAATCTTGTCGATACCTCTTAGAGATTTTGTCCTCGTTGTATTTCCAATCATTTGAAATAAACATGTTAATCAGTTTGGAGTTATCCAGTTTATCCTGTGTTTTTTATGAATGATTTTCGATTTGAATACATACGAAATTGTTTGTTTTTTTCGGCTAATAATTTCATAGCTGTTTTGTGCTGATGATTCAACAATTTTATCCCTTTTTCTTCAGGGTTGGGACTAAACGCGGATACGGATCCCGCGGATACGGACGCGGATAAAAGTACAAAACGCGAATACGGATAAAAGTACAAAACGCGGATACGGATAAAGTAACGTGGGGTTAAATATTATACATTGAACCGGAACCCATTTTTGTTTAGCAAAAGTAATTAACATAGGATTTTAGATATGTGTTCGTACAACATGCATCTACTGTACATCTTCGGCAATTTTATAGTGAACGTCTAAATTTTCCAGGTCGTTTACAGTGAAGACGTGTTCCCAGTTCGTCGTTGTGATTCAGTAGACCATTTCTCCTTTCTCATGCACATGAGATAAACAGAGTTGGATTTTGTTAACTTTAGCAATACATAGAAAATCGATAAAAAGTCCAAGAGCAACTGCACTTCACGATATACTCTAAAGTAGAATAGAATTTAGAATAGCGAAAACCATTTTGGGGGGTTAGTGGCTGCACGTTAAGTCGAGGTTATTTATTTCATGCATGACAGTGAAACAGTGCAGGAAATATGAACGTACAGTAACAATGTGATTCACCATGTAGCCAGTTCAAACTGATAGCTACTGTAGATACAAATCAATAAATCTATTGGATACAAACCAATGGATTTAATACTGAGATTCTAACTAGAGTATTCTTATTATTTTATTAGAAAACCATTAGGAAATCATGAAAAAGGCAGAAAAACATCACCCAAAAGACAAAGCTAATCTTATTTCGAAAATAACTCTTTGGTGGATCTTTGAACTGTTATGGAAAGGAAACTTCACCCCATTAACACAAGAAGATCTTTATCATGTGAGAGATGAGGATCGCGCAAAATATTTGACAAAACGTTTAGAGAAGAAATGGAAAAATGAGGAAAATTGCGCGAGAAAATCAAAGAGAAAACCACAGCTTTGGAAAGCATTGCTAATGTTCTTCACCTGGAAAGAGTACGGATTTATCGTTTTTACATCAGTTTCTATCATTGTCGGTGAAAATATCATTTGGTTTTCAACTATTAAGTTATTTGATCTTTTCTGGAGCATTAGTACCAGCAGCGTAATACCTCATGGTCAATTTCTTGTTTGTGTTTATGGCATGGCAATGGGTAATGTGATCAGAGTAATATCAGGCAACCATTTTTACCTGAACGGATCCATTTTAGGGATACGAGCCAGAGCGGCGGTGGTTGGTTTATTGTATAAAAAGGTAAGGTACACAAGAGTTGGTAAACTGATATGATAGAAAGATAGTATATATACTGAACTGCTGCCGTTTCTTATATAGTCAACTATACCCCTACATAAAAATTCATAAGCCCTGCATGTGACAACCCAGGCAGACTGGCAGTCGATCGTTATTCAAACTCAAATCCAGTTTTTAGATAATATTGTCTCCTTTCATGGTCAAGAAAATGTCGTCTTAACCAATTTTTATCTAGCGCTCAAGTTTACATGTGAAGTCTGCCTTGAAATATGCGTTGTTTCTTCTGGATAATGCACTCACGAGACATGATTTATCTCATATTTGCCGACGACCGACTGGTTTTCTCTTATGCACCCTAACCATACTAATCAATTAATGCATCCCTTACTCTCAATTATTGCACCTTTGCCAGAAAAAATTATAAATGAGTGGACGTAAATCTAGTTGAAAATATGATTTGAAAAATACCAGTTTGAATTCAAACGTATACCTAAACTGCTGGTATTTCTTATATTCAATTTTAGCATATACCTGGGAGGTGAATAGTGCTTTTCACGCAATTTGATTGGCTCCTCTATCTCGGAATATCCTGCACTATTCACCTCCGAGAAAAACAAAATGGCTTCCCGTTTTGTTTCAGTTACGGAAGAAGAATTTTTTTTAATAAACTACGGTGCTGTGCTGGACAATACCAAAAAAGCAACAAAGTTTGTTTTTTACTTTTTTCAGCTATATACTGGGACAAAAATTTGCTCGAACTTACTGTTTTGTTTACAAATATCGGCGGGCCAAGCTTACGTAAAATTAATTTAAAAAGTAAAATACTTATTTACGAACGAATAATGTTTTACAGAATGGTTTCAACAACAACAACAATTTAGAATTCCTTTGGAAGAAATGTCTCCTGAGGAATTAAACAAATGCCTTCAAAAGTTTTATCTCCAAACGAGAAAACGTGACGGAAGCTACTTACAGTATACAACAATAAGTCCGCGCTGGCCGCAATTCGAGCCACGTAATTCATGTATCGCCATTTGAGAAATCCACCATTTAGCAAACCTTTTTCGATAGTTGGAGATGCCCAGTTTTCAGAAGCAAATAAAAGTCTGAGCAATTTTCTGAAAACCCTTAATAAAAAATGCGAAATTGTCCACAAACAACCATTGACAAAAGAAGTCGTTGAGAAGCTGTACGAAGAAGGCGAGCTAGTTGAAGTTGACACTTTCAATCCTGTCCAATTGCAGCAAACGGCATGGTTTTTCACGACTGCTGCCACAGCTATAAATGTCTTGCCTCGTTACGTTTTCTATCAGTTTATCACATGATGTTGTCGTGTGACGTTTCTCGCGCGTTCTCGCACGCGAAATATTAAAGTTGCTCATTTTTTGTCACAACAATAAAAAAAAGTTTTCGAGTTTTCCTTTCACCTCCCAGGTATATGCTAAAACAATTATTCACCTCAGTGTCAGTGAATAGTGTGGATATTTACCTCGCAGCTTCGCGGCTCGGTAAATATCCAACACTATTCACCTCCACTTCGGTGAATAATTGCTATATATTCTTACTTAAAAATTCACAAGCCCGTACAACAACCATGCGTAGGCCGACGCATGTTAAACTAAAGAAAGACTTAAAAAACAACAATGACAATACAAACAAATATATTTTGTTTTTTTGTAAACATTTATTAATATGAACGATCTCTCTGCTTAAACTGCTTTCTCTCGTCTCTGCTTTTTCCCGCCCTTTTGATATCCTCACATGTTCATTATGTCCCGCTTTGTCCATAACTATAGCAACATGATATTTACAGTGTATATACAATATATACAATAACAATACATCACAAACTATCATAAACATATAAATAATTTTTAGCTTTAACTAAACTAGAGAATTACGTCACTTACCATTTTTGAGGCTTTTTTCTTGTGCTTTAAAATGAAAACAAACGAGATGTCCGTGCGGGGCTTTCCTTTACCCGCAAATAGGGCTGCTGACGCGGTAACTGTAATGAGGAATATTGAATTAATATTTGGCATTTGTACTCGATGTTCGTGAGACATACAGTACGTCGTCGTTTATTTTTTTTTACAACAAAAACTTCTAAATACAGCACTGAATGTACAGTTTATTTCTTCAGTATTTGTATTTATTATTTGTGCTAATGAATAAACCTTATATACACTAATTTATACACTGAACTGACTTTACATACCATGTCTTGTCTTAATGGATTAGCTATATTAGAAATAGAAAACCATTTACCAGTGCTGATTTTTTCAGGTTCTTTGTGTAAGTAAGACATCGATGGAAGCTGGTCATGTGATGGAGTTAATATGTGACGATTCGCAAAGATTGGTAACGAGTGGGGAGTGGTTTATCCATGAGGCAATTCATAAAATTGTCAGTTGTACATGCTCGACTGGTTGGTTATTTTATTTCGTCGGGTGGCAATTTATTCCAGCATTATTCTTATTCATCTTAATTGGTCTTTATCGGTTTTGTGTCATTAAGCTTGACTACAAATTCCGCAAGAATGCTTCACAGTTTGCAGACGAGCGACTGGGATATATTCGAGAGTTTGTTGCTGCAAACAACTCCATTAAGATGAATTGTTTGGAAGAGATCTTTGAAGAAAAAGTCCGACAATCAAGATGGTAAAATATTTTTTGCTAAACTATTGAATACAATGAAATTAAGTACAACGTAAATAATTTAAAACATAAATTAAGAATACGTTTACGCAACAACCCTTCCCTCGCCTACTACTTATAGGTTTTAGTGAAGAAGCAGCGGTGGTACATGAAAACAGACAATAACCTATTCATTTACCAATATAAATATATTTCAAGTGGATAAATTGAATTTATTGATTTTTCACATTCACAGAATATACAATATAATATTACGCTACATACGAAATTACAAAAAATGTGTTAAATTGTAACAGAACAAATTCCCAATTTACAACCGTCCACTAAAAATTATTAGCATTGTGTTGCTTGAATTTCATTTATTTATCATAATATCACTGCCCAAATGGTTGACATGTTGGGAACAGTACCACTGTACAGAAAAATAGGAGAGTCTACTGTATTTTTGCCATCTGTCACTAAGAAACTCATACATGTCTAAAGAACTACGTGAGAAACCATTTGTGCAACTGTAAATATTATTATTCTTAGGGAATTGTTACAGAGGATAAATATTTGAGTATGCAAGATACTGTTATCTATATGCGTTCTTTTCCATATATACCTAAGATTTAAATGTCGATTTTACTGAAAGAGGAAAACCGGAGACCCCGGAGGAAAACCCTCGGAGCATGTGGGAGATCAATTAATACTCTATTCACATGAGTTCAAGCTAGCAAACGAGATTATTCGCAGATAGTCACTCCATCCAAGTACTAACCCTGTCCGACCGGGCTTGACTTGGTAACAGCGCCCTAATAGCACACGCTACCCGTGCTCCCACAATTTCCCTTGATGATTGAAATTAATAATTAACTTCATTTTAGTGTCGTCTATGGTTTTCATAATTATCAATCGACACATGTGTAAATGTTTATATAGTACATAATTTTATTGTGTTAGTATATTAACCCATGAATGGCCATACTGATATTGCACGTGCCCTTATGTAACAGTACATGTACCTTGTCTAATTGTTAGTGAGCAGTTACTAAACGATTCAATTATGCCTAAACGTTTCCCAGACCCAGAATATTGTTGTAGAATAAGAAAAAAATACGAAAGCTTCTAAGTTCCCAAAATAACTAAATATAATATGAAAATTACTTAAGTTTTATTTCGATACATTGAATTCCTCTTTTTCATATTATATGAGCAGTAGAGTATCCCAGAAAAACTTTTACATTTGCGGAAAGACTTCTACGACTTTTGTAATATCAATTAACAAAAATCAAGTATCGGTAACACATATTTTAGAAAGCTGAATGGGCCAAAATCCATGCAAAGAAGCACGACATGGTGTACTAGCACTATGTAAAGTATATCACCTCATAAACCTATTCATAGTGGATAAATATTTCGGGTAGAGTGCATCTTTGAAATCAATATATTATAATTTTATAATATCGTACATTTGGACAAATGATTGCGCATGCTTGGAGGAAGCATTTTTATTGGCTCAATACGTAGACGATTTTCTCTTTCTGAAATATTTCAATGAGAAGTTAATTATTGAAGTAATTCTTCATAGTTGCTTACAGTACTTATTTTCGTTCTTTTATTTGAATCAGGTAATAGCCCATTCATTTTCCAAACTGAATAGATTTTCATTTGCCAATATCTCTGAGAACTTTGTGTTAATATCATGTACTTAACAAGCACTCTGATTGGTCAATACGCATACAGGATCAGAATACCCTGCATATTTGGTATTCCTTTACGTACTGATATCTACGATACCAAGATTCTGTAGAATTTTAAACTTATAATGTACAAGTAACGTTTTACTCATATTTTTTACAACTTATATTTAAATTTATATCTGACTGAATTTTTTAAATTATATCAACGATATATTCTGTCCAGGACCGTCGAAAGCAAGATAGAATGGTCCCTCATGGTACCACCATTTCGTGCGAGTCCCTCTGAGGTTCATCTTATATCTTGTGCAGTTTAGACAGCTGCAATAAAACGACGTTAAGATCTATGGCGGCGTGTCGTAGAAGTATATTGAAGAGTTTTGGAATACAAACTTCATGTATAAATTACAATATCAGCTAACGCCGTAGCTTCTTTTAATGTGCCTATGAAAGAAAAATTCCTACTCTGATTTCATGACCCATTTTGGTTAAAGAAATACCTAATGGTTTCCGTGTTTGGATGGCCTGATCCAATCACGCAGTATGTTGCGAGACTTGAGAAAAGGGTAAAGAAACACGAGCCGTTAGGCGAGTGTTTTTAGCTTTTCGAAAGTCGAGCAACATCCCAAGTGTCTGGATCAGGCCATCCAAATACGGAAAAACCATTAGGTATTTATTTTATAAAATTATACGAACGAACGAGTAACACAAACTTGAGTAAAATTTTTGCGGGAAATTTCCGTGTTTGGATAGCCTGATCCAAACACGGGTTTGAATTTTTTTTTGAATTTATTAACTTCGCCTCATAATAATACAGGCTGGGTAACCGCAACAGCAATAGCCAATTACTGCGGCCCCAGTACATAATTACATGACTAATATACAAATAATAATAATAATAATAATAAATAATTATTTATTTAAAAACAACATACTATAGCGGATGCTAAGCTTCGTGGTGAGTTGCATGACATACATATAGTTTTCCAAGTACGTGGGTCTTCGGGGTCATACGATGTCGAAAGTGCAGTAAAATAATAATTAAACAGATTTCGACGAAAAGAACTTAAATCGACAGTATTAAGATTGTCAACAACACTCATCAGGACATTCCACACGCGGGAAGACCTATTAAAAAAAGATTTCTGGAAGGTAGAGGTCTTACACTTACGGACTAGGTATTGGATGGATGCAGAATTACTAGTAGATCTAGTAGGGCGTGCAATACGGACTTTCGGTATAATGACTGGGTTGATATCTACTAGTCCATTTATAACTTTAAAAAAAAATACTATATCTAAAAATTCGTGCCAGTAAGTTAACGGGAGAAGTTTTAGTTCAAGCACTCTATCTTTATACGACTGTTCACAGAAGAATGGCAACTTTAGTATACACTTTGTCGCACGCCGCTGGACACGTTCTACTTCTCTAATTAGATCTTTCATCTGCGGGGCCCACACCTGAGTTGCATATCCTAGGTGAGGCCGCACGAGAGCAAGGTACATCGAGCGCCTTATACTGGTAGACTTTATAGTTCTTGAGTTTCGTCTAACGAATCCAAGCACTCTGTTGGCCTTTGTACACTGCTCTGTCACTTGCTTTGACCAGGTTAAGTTGTCAGTGATCCACACACCCAGATCTTTCTCAGTCTTACTGGAGTCGAGAGGGAAGTCGTCCAGCATATAATTGCTGTTAATTGGGTTACGCTTGCGGGTGATTCGCATTGTTTTACTCTTTTTTCTATTAAACGTCATGCCCGCATTTTCCGCCCAAGAATTAATGGTATTCAGATCTGACTGCAACTTGGAAGCATCATCATGTGATTTAATAATCTTAAAAACTTTGGTATCGTCTGCAAATGTTGCGACATTGCTGGACACAACCGTATTAGGCAAATCATTAACGAATAATAAAAACAGCATTGGTCCAAGGATTGAGCCCTGAGGTACTCCTGAACTCACTGAGCGTTTGTCTGAAGTCCCTCCAGGGACTGTGACTTGCTGAGTGCGGTTGGAAAGATAGGAAATCAACCAATTTAAAAGGTTACCACCAAAACCATAACTGGCCAATTTTTGAATCAACTGTCGATGGCTTATTTTATCAAAAGCTTTAGACATATCGAGATATACAATGTCTATCTGACCGCTGGCGTCGAGTTGGGCTCCAATAGTGTCGAGAACCTCTACAAGTTGAGTAACACAGGACCGGCCTGCGATAAACCCATGCTGACATTTATGAATTAAGTTGTACACACGATCTTTGATCGCGTTGAGTACGCATCGTTCCATGATTTTAGAAATAATTGGGAGTAACGAGATCGGTCTGTAATTCTCAGCATATTCTTGATCGCCTTTTTTGAATACGGGGACCACATTTGCGCATTTCCACTCAGTGGGAAATGAACCAACGTTGATTGATTTGTTGAATAAATCACACAGAGAAGGGGCAATTATATCGGCAGTCTCCTTTAAAAGCCTTACAGGGATGTTGTCAGGGCCGGAAGCTTTGTTCACATCCAAACCCCTGATCACAGTCACAATATCACTATGATCAAAGGATATATTTGACAAATAAGGATCAGAGGGTTGAGAGAACTCAATATCAGTATCGTGTTCACAAGTACACTCACTCGTGAACACCGACGCAAAGTAGCTGTTAAATAAATTTGCGATCGCCACAGGATTGTCGGCGGTGGATCTTGGCCGAAAGGAGTCCTGGTTACCACTAGCTCGGTTTATTGTTGCCATGGAGATCTGAGAAGGTAGGCCCCTTGATTTCGATTTTTGTTTCAAAATAGACCAAAATCGTTTTGTATTGCTTTTAAAATCTGTTTCGAGTAAACTGAAAAATTTATCACGGCCTTCACGTAGCAATCGCTTAACTTCAGCGCGCAAACTCTTAAAATTCTCCCTGAAAGTAGCGTTAATAGGAGATTTCTTAAGCTTTCGCCGCATCGTTTCCTTTTTCTTAATTAAATCAAGTATTTGTCCATTTATCCACGGGACCGGATTGCGTCCTTTAAGCCTCTTTGTTGGCACATAATCCGTCACAGCAGCCAAGAATAAAACTTTCCAGTTGTGCCAGTCTGCATCAATGTCATCACCACTGCCTAAAACTGAGGACAAGTTGATCGCTCTAAGGGAATCACGTAAACCCCCGAAGTCTGCTTTTACATAATCATAGACGTATCTTTCAGATCTTGCAGATGCCTTAACAAACGCGTTAAAGTCAAAACAGACCACTCCGTGATCAGTAAAAACGCCTGCTTGCTCGGGAGATAAAACTTCGCTTACACTTACGTGATTAGGCACGCTTGTTATTACTAAATCGAGTATTTTATCGCCTCGAGTGGGAATATTATTCATCTGTGACAGATAGTGATCGTTAAGTATCCCAACGAAAGATACCTCTCTGGCACCCATTGTTTGGGGCACTTTGTTTGAGTCCCAGGAGATTCTTGACATATTTAGATCTCCAGCCATTACCATATTATCAAACTTGTCACAAACATGGTCAAGAAATATATTAAATTTTTCCAACCAGTTATTAGGATTATTGTCAGGATCAGGCCAATAGATAGATGAAAACAACACTTTCTGGTCACAATGTGTGATCAGCTCGACAGACACGACCTCAAGCTGATGTAAAACCTCGAGGTCTGGCATATATTCTCGGATAGATTTAAAAGTGACTAATTTCACTGCGATGAGTACTCCGCCGCCGATACGATCACAACGATCTTTCCTAAATATTCTGTATCCAGTATGAAATAATTCTTCATTGCAATAATCGTTGTTTAACCACGTTTCGTTGATGAGGACAATATCTGCATTCTCAGCATAGACAAGATCTTGAACTCGCTGTATGTTACAAACGGTGGACGACTCGACCTGATGAAGGCTCTTTAAGCTTCTAGCGTTAATACTCAGACATTTGATACAAGCATGACTCAAAGGACCAGGCTGGCTGATGATATCTCCACATTGAAGTAACAGGCCAACGACAATACCACCAAAACTACTGAAGTCGCGAATCGCGGAATGTAACGAACATCTTCTAGACTTAGACCATGCTGTCGAGTGATATAATAAATATCTGCCAGACTTTGTCCATGTTGTCAAAGACCCAGAAGAGTATGTAGGCTTAAAATGCATCCAGGCTAGACTGCTAAAGCATTCAGTAGGCCGCATTCCATGAAGAGAATTGTTACCGATACTTTGATTGTAAAATAGCTTCGAATAGAACGCCAATAAACAGAAAACGAAGAAAAAATGGGCAGAGCACATATGAGTATGTACCGTCGCCATTTTCCAGTATGAATGTATTGGGTATTGACCAATCAGAGCTTGCGTAGCATACATGTTATTTTATAAACTTCTTTATGTGCTAAATCTTAAAATCTTATGGTGGTATCGGTTTTTCAATCACGACAATTAGGAAAGTGCTTTATTTTTTATGCAAAGTAGAAAAATTACCTCAATTTTATCCCACCTCATCGCTCAAACATCAGTAATATTTTCCCAGCTAAGCATTCAAGCACCACAATAAATAAATCGATATTATCGACGACTCTAACGACTGCTGCTTTGTAACATATTCTACTAAAAATAGCGAAGTTTGAACGTAGATAAAAGCGCTTTCCCTACAGTGATTGAGAAACCGATAGAGAAACCAAAACGGAGTTGACTTTTTCGTTTGATAGGCAATTAATTGCGAAAATGTATATTGATTTCGAACCATGTCGCAGCACTAAATTAAGTCAGGGTTTGTTTAATTATCCCAGTCCTCCCTCGGACGACACTGATTTTGTTTAATTACTGGGCAGTTGTAGCTAATCTTTCTAATAAACGATACGCTCTCTTTTCACAGGCAAGAGATAAAATTTAAAGCAAAGCGTTTGTTCATTATGTTGATTAGTTATTCACTTTATTCTACTGGACCACAACTTGGCGCCTTCATCACAATTATCTGCCTGGTTTTCACTGCTGGTGAGAAACTTTCATATCAAACCGTATTTACTATTATTCTCTTGATTATGGAAATATCAAATGGAGTTTGTTCGATTATACCAAACTCAATTACCCTCGTCACAAATGTTTATGCATTACTGCAACGCATTCAAGAATTCTTGGAAAGAAATCATCAGTTGGTTGGTGTTTGTGAGAAATCTCATGGCAAACGATATTTTCAAGAGAATGACCAAAAATTTAACAATTTTGACAATAAACCTGACCGAGTTGATGATCTAAAATGCAGTCGTGAGTTAATTGATCAACTTACACCTGAGAAAGTTGAAACAAATAACGAAAAAATCTTTCTAGAAATTCCTTATCTCAATTTCTGTGACGTCACATGTAAACATCCTTCTCCACTCACTACTTCTGACGGAGTAAACTTCAAGAACCTGCCATTGTTAAATTACATTACCCTCAACGTATCAGGGCGGGGACTGGTACTTATCGCAGGTCCCGTTGGCAGCGGCAAATCCTCACTTTTAGCATGCGTTTTGGGTGGTGAATTATTGTTAACAAACGGAATTGTTGAATTTTCTGGAAATCTGGCTTACGTTTCCGATATGCCTTGGATATTTCCATCAACAATTCGTGAAAATATTTTGTTTGGTTTGCCTTACAACCAAGAGTGGTATTTGCAAACGGTGAAGGCTTGTCAGTTAGAAAAGGATTTTAACGATTTCCCAGAAGGTGACTTATCACGAGTTGGAGAACACGGTGCGACCGTTAGTGGTGGTCAGCAGACTCGTATTGCCTTAGCACGTGCTGTGTATTCTAAAGCCGATATTTATCTTCTGGATGATCCCTTGAGTTCTCTGGATGCCAAAGTTGCTGAAAACATATTTGTGAATTGTATACGAGGACTGTTAGGTGACAGGATTGTTCTACTGACAACGAGAACGACTCGTTACATAGAAGAAGCTGACTATATTGTGAAGCTTAAAGAAGGCGTCATAGTTGCTCAAGGAAAATTTGATGAAATTAAAGATGAATTTTCTGAAATAGAATGTGGTGAAGATCAACGCAATGTAACGTTTGACGAGGAACTATCAGGAACACATCAGGATAATGAATGTGAAGAAGTAGAACAAAGTGGGATAATGCAGGGTGAAATGTTGCGAGAAACGAAAGAAGATCGCGTTATTGGAAACGTTTCAATTAAGGTGTACTGGGAGTATTTCGTTAACGGAGCATCATCATACATTTTGTTATTGGTGGCCTTAGTTTATGTAGCTGGTCAAGGTAAGATTATAGACAATCATACAAAAAGGAATGTAACGCTACTGTTGGTACTTTTACAAAGTATGCTTTTTTAAGTTGGCTTTTGATTTTGAAATTTACTCATCTTCTCTTACACCGTGGTTGTAGATCTAACACAGTCTGAGGTCTACCATTGGCACAATGCGTGCCAAGGCCCTCGCTGTACACTAGAATAAGATCTTACTCGAACCTTTCTAATAATAATAATAATAATAATAATAATAATAATAATAATAATATATACATTTATATAGCATTATTTCTATAAATATCCAATAGTGCTTTACATGAAGAATGATAACTCGATTTTTTGGTTTAAAATATCCTCAACAGAACGCATTTTATTATTGAAATGAATTTTCGACGATATTTGCGAACAAAATAACTTTAAAGTTATTCTTTGTTATTTCTTCATTTCATTTTTATGAAAAAGCGGCACAGATAGTAAAGAATAACGGATGTAACATCAGTAGCGATGTGGATAATGTCCCCACCATATGCTCGATTGGTTAAATAAATTCAAAAAAGTTCAGTTCTCTTTCGCACTAGATATTTTGTTTGTCTTTTCTCTTTCTTACTCCATACTAACATCAGCGTGTATGAACACAACATTCCTTTTCCTGCAAAGATCCTATCACAATGAGCCCCACGTCGACATTAAACGTTTCATAGCAATTTCAGAAAACTGTCAATAGTTGTCCTCATTTTTCGTGTAACATATTTTCTTGTCGACTCGTCTACGTCGATAACTTGTTGTAAACAGTTTAGCCGTTCATTGTTTACAAAATTATTACACAAACTATGAACAACACATTCGATGAGTTTTATTCTCAATAGCCCGCCTTTAATGATATTAATGATTTATTGTGACACAAAGATAAAGGAATGTCGTGCTCATGTGAGCAGTCATGAGTGGAGAGAAAGTAAGAGAAGTACACAAATAAATTTTGCGACGGAAGCTCGCTTTGTGTTTAGAAAGGAAATATGACTTTTTCTCAAAAATATGTGCTTTTATGTTTGACTTTCAAAAACCAACGGCAGTACCGCGATAATCTAATTATAGTGACACTATCCGCTAATGTATACTGTGCGGGGGAGGGGCACTGTTCGCAGTGACATCGCTGGCACCAACACTTATTTTTGTATCGTAAATTTAGCTTGTAAATGAAATGATCCAAAACAGCATTTGTTACTTTCTATCTAATTTGTTGTATTTTATTTTAATACCTCTTTTATTGATTTGTTTAGCATTGAATGTGATAGTAAATCTTTCTATTGTTTCAAATCTGCCAAAGTTGTTTAAACAAGAAGGATTTCATCAAACATTAATAACATATTCAGTATTGCTGACATTTGCATTATTTCTAACTGGCGTTGGAACTTTGGGTCTTATCCTCGTGTTGATAAATGCTGCCTACGTTATTCATAAAAAGATGGTTGCCTGTCTTAAAAGAGCTCCTACATCGTTCTTTGTCACAAATCCAGTTGGTCGCATAATGAACCGCTTTTCACAAGACATGAACAACTTGGACGAGCTACTACCAAATTATTTTATTAACTTTTTCCAAAATATTTCACCAACGTTAGCAAGCCTTGTTTTGGCGCCCATGGCCAATATCATTTTAATTCCCCTCACTCTTGTATGTGTTGTTGGACTGTATTTTATCTCCAGATTTTATCTTCACACTGCCATGGATCTCAAACGTTTGATGTCAATAGCAGCCAGTCCATTGTATTCTCATTTTTCCAACACTATGGAAGGAGTTAGAACTATTCGTGTGCATAACAGACAGAGAGAATTCACAAATGATGTTTACAGGTAGGGTTAACATTTTAATATTAGAGACACATTAATCATTGTTATACATAGTTAGTAATTTCCAGGCAGCTAGCAAATCGACACTATTGTAAAATTAAGTAGATTTCTAATTTCTAAAATTTTATTACTAAATTTATTACTCTCGTTATATTACTCAAATTTATTTATTTATTTAGCTTCGCCTCTTAAAAATACATAGAAGAAGCAGGTTCACCACAGCAGTTACACCAATTACAGTGGGCCCTTACAAAAATAAAATAATAACTAATAACAGCAAGTTATGGGTTCAGTGAGGCTTCGCTATGTATTGCACTTTAGGCAGACAGTTTTCCAAGTTCATGGATCGTCAACATTATAACAGGATAATAGGCATAATTATAATAGCAATGTTAGGTGGTAAACTGCCAATATTTTTAGTTACGAAATTCTGACGTTTCGAGCGGAGCCCTTCATCAGAGTAAGACGAGATGAAATAAAATAAAAGGGCTTATATATATGCCAAATAGTTGCCTATAGCAACATTGAGACGACTTAAGCAATATTGATATGTCATTAAATGTTTGAAAATTATTATTAATGCAAAATATTTTATTTATAAGTATCCAAAAAAACATTTACAACAAGGAAAACTGTAGCAAGATATCTTAAATATTATGAATTGTCTCTTGTAGTAATGAGATTGCATTTTAATATTATATTTTAAGCTGGCCTCTTATTTTATTTTACATTTATTGAAACTCCCTCAAAGCATACTTGTCTGGTAGTTCAAATCATACAATAATCCAAGATCGACCATTCTTATTCGTAAGTGCTGGTAACTGAAATTAATGGAATAAGTTGTTCTCAATTTACCTTGCTGAAGTCAAATATGTTTTGTAGGATATCCATGATTTATCCTCTCAAAAACATCCAAATTAAATTTCTAAATGACATGTTGATGATTTTATCATGATAATATTCTCGTTTTCTTTATTTCAGTCATATCGACAGTCACGATCAAGCCTTATTCGCTTACTACATATCAACGCGCTGGTTTACATTTATTTTGGATATTTTCTGCGTCGTATATACAGCTATCGTTAGTGCTGCTGTTGTGTTTTCAGTGACAGATTCTTCCAATGTTGGTTTGTAGCTCACTCTTCTATCTTTGTTCCCACAATATTTCTTACCCAGCAAGCATAGTTCTTTGTAAATATTTAACGATCATATCATCCCCCTAGTGTGCTCTCATCATATATGAGCTTATATGAGCCAACGAAGCGTGAAGTGACGAGTTGCCTATGGCTATATTAGCTGGTAGACGATGATAAGCTAATGGTATAATAGACGAGTTCAACGTTACGGGCGCCATGTTCCAAAGGGGGCAAAGAGTCTGGGGCGAGCGCGGCCAAACAATATCATTTATTCAGTAGAAAGCACATTGATGCATATTCGATTGGCTGTTTTGAATAATTTTCGGTGAGTGCTTGCATTTTTTTTTGGCGTGATGGGGAAAAAACATCGTTGTGTTGGTGGTTGCAATAACGATCAACGGGACCCCGATGGCCATCAAGCGTTCGCATGCATGACAAAATGAGCCCGGAGAAAGTGTGTAATTTTGCGCTTTGTGCATTGTGGGACATGTACCTCAATAATTGAGGTGACTGTCCCATGATGCCTTGCGGTCAAGTGTCAACCTCGGAAATCTAACTATCGACCAGCATGCGACAAGATAATCTTTGAGAAATTTAACTCAGATTGTTATGTAACTCGGCGCTGAAACAGAGGATATATTCAAGTTTTGTATTCAGGCGAACTATTCTTGGATTTAAAACTATTCATTTTCTTCTTCCAAAATATAATTCCGTTTCAAATAGATCAAAATATTTATCGCTTGCTTTGAATAAAAACGTGTTCGCTGACAGCAGTCTTGAGTTCAAGTGATTCTCTGACCGTGTAACCATAGAAACAACCTCATTAATTAACCAATCACAGTAAAGTATCTATGAACACATCCCGTCACACTTTGCGAGCATAAATTACACACTTTCTCCGGGCGCGTCTTCTAATGGTATCAGAGTTGATCTGGCACAGATGGCCGAAAGGAGGGGCCTTATCAGAGCTTTGGAGAAAAAGCGTATCGAAGGGGCGCAAAAATTTCAAGCCAGGTCTGTGAATAACGGTGTGTTCGAACCACTTCGTGGATGGAATAAGGACAACTGAAAATCCAGTGCCAAAGTTGTTCATGACTGAATCGGAGCAACATACTTCTAGTCTTCTTCCCCTGGAAAGCAACGGAAACTTGATCGGTCTACAGCAGAAAGCGCAAGTGTCGAACCCGATATACCATCTGACGATGTTTCGGAAGATGACGCCGAAATTTCAGAGAATTGTATTTATCCCTTATTTAAATTTGCGCAGATAACCCGAGAGTCTGATGTCAGGTTCTTCACTGGTATTCCCGGCAGGGAAACATTTAAGTTTTTGTTTGGGTGGCTTGCGGTTAAAGAAAAATACATGCAGTACTGGCGTGGAGGTAAAAAAAAAACACTTGAGGAGAGCCCCAAAGCGATGCCTCAACTTATTTTGCATTCATTGACTTTGGAGATAGAGTTTTTGCTTGTGCTGATGCTGTTTTCGTAAAATCTAGCTGTTCTATCTACCGTCAAATACTTTCATTCCGAATTTGGTTGCTTTCTGTGTGCATTTTGGTGTACTATTTCCCAGTAAAACTTGAATTTCTTCTTCGTTTAATTCTGCAAATCTGGCAGCCATTTTGCTAGATTTCTCTACTAGTAGGATATGAGCTGATAGCCTAGTAGTAGAGGAACCAATCAGATTGCAGAATAGCTCATATCCAGAGCTTGTGTATATAATAATACTAGATATACTGGAAGCGGGTACAATATATTTTTTCAGTGAATATTTTTGTTCACATTGCCATTTCACAAGTATGTATAATACAGTACTGGATATATGGAAGCCATGCTGGACTGAAAGTCATTGTAAGTTATAACCATGACTGGTCTTAAAATGTGGGCCTGCAGCTCTTTCTTGATATATGCACAACCAAAATGGTTATGGTAGTGTCTTGTGTAGGAATCCACAAAGAAACTTTGCCCTTTAATTTTGCCCCACTATAGTTTTGTGCAAAATCCTGAGTGATTGGTGCCCTCGCGCATCTCAGCTCGCGCATCCAATAGATTAACGCCGCCATTTTGCTAGCAAGCGTGCACTTGGTGGCGGAGGGTGGCGGGGTAGCGGAGGAAACGTCGTGTACCGACTGACAACTGTACCTTTCGTGGTCGAAACTTTAAAGTGGAACGACAGAATGCACATAACTGTTATTTGATTGCATAGCTCGAGTTTCTGCATCATCTGTAACTTGTTAAAATGTCTATAAAGTGATAAATCAATTGACGCCATTTTGCGAGCAAGCTACTTCTTGGTTTCAGGCCTACCACCCCCCTGAAGCTGGCTTTCACAATTCTTAAATATCACACCATATTTGTTTATAGAAGAAGATGGCTTATAACTTCAAAACTACGCATTTTTGAAAGATATCGTGTACGTATGTTGTTAACAATTTCATAAGCTTTCATTTGGTGTATAGTTCAAGTTTTTCCGTTATCTGTATTTGTTTTAAATGTTCAAAATGATCGTACCATTGCTCGTAAATGGGAAGGAAATTTCTCCCTAATGTTGTAGAATTTTGAATATTGTTCATAAAATACTTAACACAGAAGCTTGGGCTTGATATCAAACAGAAGATACTGTAAAATGTTATCTGTGGTAGAAATTTCAAGTTTCTAGCTTAACGGAAAGTATTTCAAAAAAGGAAAACTTTTTTTCATTTTTGTCTGGCCTGTGTGAATTCCTTTTGCAGTTGTGCTGTTTGCTATTTCATATAACTTTGCAAATACTGTATGTATGAACTTCGGATATGTTTTAAACAAAAGCTAATTAAAAGACAAAGTTCTGCAAACGTTTGTAGTTTTCTAACTGAAGCAGAAAAAGTTTTAGATGAGCATTAGTGAACATATTTTTGAATATATCTTAAGAATATTGGAATGATATAATTTCTCATCTTGTAGTTTGTTGTTAATCTATAACTTTAAAAGAATCGTATAAATTTATTTTACATCAAAAAACAAAGTTTCATATTTGTATTAGCTTTTGTTTAAAACATATCCGAAGTTCATACATACAGTATTAGCAAAGTTATTTAAAATATCAAATCCTGTAACTGCAAAAGGAAAAGCAAACTTCACCAATTCACACAGGCGAGACAAAAATGAAAAAAAGTTTTCCTCTTTTTTGAAATACTTTCCGTTAAGCTAGAAACTTGAAATTTATACCACAGATAAAATTGTACAGTATCTTCTGTTTGATATCAAGCCCAAGCTTCTGTGTTAAGTATTTTATGAACAATATTCAAAATTCTACAACATTAGGGAGAAATTGCCATCCCATTTACGAGTACATGTAATGATACGAGCATTTTGAGCATTTAAAAAAAATACAGATAACGGGAAAACGTGAACTATATACCAAATGAAAGCTTATGAAATTATTAACATACGTACGTAGACGATGTCTTTCAACAATGCGTAGTTTGGAAGTCATTAGCCATTTCCCTCCATCAACAAATATGCACGCTTGCAAGCAAAATGGCCGACTCGCGCATGCGCATAAATAAAATGGGACATGTTTTCACGGGAGGAGTATTTATTCTGTGATATAATTAAATATAATTTCGAAGGTTTATATTGCGTGTACTTGTTGATTGTTATCAAATTAAATGGGGTTTTAAAATAGAACGAAGCAATTGTATATATGATGAACTTTCCGTAATTTATAAACACGCGGGGCCAACTGCTCAATAAAATTGTAAATATGGTATCTTACCGTAAACATATTTGTAATTAAACTGCGTTTGTGAAGATAGAGTACCAATCAACAATGGAATGAATAGAAAACCAGACAGTTGCCAAAAGCACGCTAAACATTGTAATTAAACTGTGTTTGTGAAGATAATCTCGAAGATAGATATAGTTGCCACTAATAACCTATCGGGAAATATTGTTTATACGCAAGAATTGCAAAATCGCGATCAAACCTGGGAGCCTGGGTACCACGATATGAAAAAAACAGAAACGGACGGTAAACCTTGACTCGGCTACCACAGGTAGCCCGAGTAATAAAAGATCGGAAATTTTCGCGAAGTGTCGTCACACAATCAATCACCGATTGAACGTCAACAAACGATCAACGCACAACAACATCATCAGAACTATTTTTAACCCGCCGAGTATATTAACGACAAGTTGAAGCCGAACTGTCACTTGCCTGAAGATCGCATTACGCGTGAAACTCAGAGTAGTGACGAAAACATTCTAACTCTTTTATAAACGCTCTACCTCTAATGGTATCGAGCACTCTTGAACCATCCGCCAGCTTTGTAACATTCATGTTACAAATCTGTTTATATATATATATATATATATATATATATATATATATATATATATATATATATATATATATATATATATATATATATATATATATATATATATATATATATATATATACTATAGACGATGTAGTAAAAACCGTTGGAAGAGTGCTCAATGGAAATCCAGAGCATATTATAGTAAAAATTCAAAGACTCAACAGTTGTGACTAGACATTTTATTACTAGTTAGTTTCGTGCCACACACAAATGGGGTTATGGTGTAGTACTCGGAAAGAAACACTCCACCGAGCTAAGCAAACATGTCTGGCAACTTAAAGATAAGCGTGTTGACTATAATATCAAATGGAAAGTTCTCAAGAAATCTAGACCCTATAGCAATACTTCAAACAGATGCAGCTTATGTTTGTGGGAGAAATATTTCATTATCTGTCAACCTTCTCTGGCTACCCTAAACAAACACAACGAACTCGTGTCATCATGTAGACATGCCAATAAATTTCTATTTAGAAACTTTGTAACGTAATTTTATAATTTAATGCGGTTTTGAAACATATCCTATGATTAGCCTTTCGGTCTGTTTTTGTTCATCTATTTTTGACAACCACTTATCTATTATACTCAAATCTCAAGTGGATAGATTCATGTATATTGTATTACAAACGGTTAAAATTTTTGAAAATTCAAACTAACTAATGAACATGCATTCAGAACTTTATTAACGTACTTCCTAATTTAGATAGCCATATAATCATCTGTGTAATCACATCTTAGTCATTAGACCATTTTATCGGAAGAGTACTACACCATTTGTGTGTGGCACGATACTAACTAGTAATAAAATGTCTAGTCACAACTGTTGAGTCTTTGAATTTTTACTATATATATATATATATATATATATATATATATAAAATTCTGTATATAAAGTTGATCATTATCAGCGAATTAGTACAATCTTTGGATATAACTTAAGTTATGTTTTGTCCCCGGTACAAGTTTAAAATCATGCTTTGAAATCATGCTTTAAAATCATGCTCAAACAATTATGTTAAACAATTGTTACAAAGTAACAAACTTGAGTCTGTAATCTGTTCTTGGTTACTGCATCATGCATACACTGCATTTCTGCATTTAGAACATTTGTGTGCTCCACCAACAGGAATAGCATCAGAACAACACACTGTACATGCACCAGGTAAATCCGTGGTGACCTTAGACACATTTGTGCTACATCCCTGGGACAGCTCCTCAAAAGTTGACAGAACCATTGCTTCTTCAGGGGGCATGACAATATCTGTAAGGCAATATAACTGCAGATCCATGTGACATCTTCCTCACTTCTTTTAAACTCGGCACAGGTAAATGCCACCAGGCATTGCAGGTGTCACAGCACACATTATCGTCATCATCGTTATTGACTTCTGGCTCTTCCAAAATAATGGCACAACATAGGTTTTATAAAATAATGTCACAGCATTAACTACCTGCATCACATCTCCAAATCAAGGGTGATCTTCCCAATCAATGGTGGGTGTCCTTGTGTCCAAACAATAAAATAAGCATGTGGTGCATAACCAACCACATTTGAACGGGTGAAGTATTTATGGTTCCTTCTCAACCTTGGTTTTCTCTCTTCTTCGTGAAAGTCAACTTGACTATAAACTTCTTGCAAATGTACATTCATGTTCTTTACTGAAAATGGGCATTTGACTTCTACTGTGGAAATAGCACAACATTTACATCTGAATAAGCCATCAGGTGAGCCAGCTAAAAATGGACGGTCTGCTCTGACAAGCATACCGCACTCATAGAAGCCTTCAAGGCCTCCTTCATGCTGAGGATCAATAGTGGATAAAATCACTTTCATGATCCACTCCCCACTTAATGGCTGGTAAATGAGAAATGACATTACCTTTGTGAATGATTCGATCCACCATTTGTGACTAGTAATGTTTCTTCTTCCCTCTCTTCTTCAGTACACTGTTTGTTTTGGTGTATACACATCATGAATATTTGAAGCAGTTATCCGACCACACCTCTGAGCGTACCAAACATTTTAGTTTGCTGACCTCGAGTAATTCGTTCGATTGTTTTCACTTGTGTTGTGTTGAGTTGGATACTTTCAAGAAAAGATGGTCCATTTTCTTCAATCGGTTTCACAATGTCAGAGGATGATATGAAATCTGAGGCTGCATCAATTATTGTTGGGGGTATTCCATCGTTCAATTCTAGGCCAACTGGGTTATACTCTTTCATCAGTCATAACTCTTCATAAATCAGATTTTTGTTGTGCATCAGCTGTTGGTGTACTTATTTCGCCTTAAGTTCTTTGTTTTTTTGTCCTTGCGAAAGACAACATCACTGATTCTCAAGGGTTTCACTTCCTTTTTCATCCCCTAGTTCCACCCTTGAGGAACACTGGTGCAAGCAGGTGAAATATAGCTCTTCTTATAAGCATAATTTACCTTATAAAGAAAAGCTATAACATGATTATACATGCCTTACCAGATCCAGCAATGCAGGTACACCACGAAGTACACAAACAGTGATTCTTCTGTCCTCCCTTTACACAAACCCATACCGTGTGAGGATCATCGTGGATTCGTTGTGATGGGCAAACATCAGATTTTAGAAACACCATATCTTTATCGGTCAGACTAGCACATAAGCATACCGCCCCAACAAAACCACTCATCCAATATGAGTAAGCCTTTTGGTCCTTGTATGCACAAATGTAGTCAGTTTCGACTGCTTTGACTTGTAACTAAATGTTTATAAGATGTAACTAAATAGTTTACCATCATCAAGTTCAGGCCACTTGCTGACATCATCAATCCAAGCTACGTCTGGTATGGATTTGGGATCAGTGGATATGCCATGCTGTTTTAACCAGTTTTGTTATTCCACATTCAGGGCTCTAGCTATTTATTTCTTCCTGGCTGTATTCAGTAGCTTGTAGGCACCGAAAGCTCTAGCATAAAGTTCAACTTTCTTCCCGCTTTGGCTCAGCACCCGCAAAGATAAAAAAATCTTTTAACGTTGAGACAGTCATCCCGAAGAGGTCGTCATACGTATAAGAATCGGTTTGTACGGTCATAATTATTGCACCAAAACCTGTTCAAAGCAAAAAATAACGTTTAAACTTAAACTACTGCTTTTAAAATGAAAGAAGTTCGAGTTACAAAACCACAGAAATTTCCACTTTTTAACGAACCAAACAGCCAAAGACCTCACGAAAACGTGTTTACATGCAGCGAAAAACCGCGCTCGCCCCAGACTCTTTGCCCCCTTTGGGACATGACGCCCGTAACCTTGAACTCGTTTATTGTTTCACACTCACGCATTTTTTTGTGTTTTCTTATTGAATTTTGCTTTTTGCATTCCGCCATTTTTATTTTTTATAAATAATATATATGAACAGGGTAGCTTGCTAGTATAATCAATCCGATTACAGTATAGCTCTGAAGTTGTGGATATATATATTATATATATATAAATATATATATATATATATATATATATATATATATATATATATATATATATATATATATATATATATATATATATATATATATATATATATATATATATATATATATATAACTAGCATAAATATATATATATAACTAGCATAAATATAGATTTGGTTTTACCAAACGAAGACTTCCAATCAAAGGATCCAAAAGGATTCACCAGTCTGCTCTTAACATTATTTTTTAGGACGAATATGAGGTATAGAAGAGTCAGGCAACTTCGCATTGTTCCATATAAAATTTATTAAGACGTTTCGACCATTCGGTCTTCTTCAGTTAACAATACAAAAATATAAACTAAAATGATTCCTTTTATACAAATTATTAAACTAATTAACATAACTAAAACATTTAAATATGGTAAATGATATTGTGAAAATAATAATTCCTAAGAGGCGTATTGAATTCGGTGTTATGATCTGAATTATTGCCTTTTGTTAAGACCATCAGGATTAAGTGTCCGTAATTGAGCCCAATATGCTTCTCTCGCTAACAGTTTATTATCTACATCGATGTCATCTCTTATCGTCTCAATACATATGACGTTAAATTCCCGAAGGTCATGCGGTGTTTGATTAAAATGGATGGCCGTTTCACAAGATTTTTTCTTAGTTTTCAATGCAGACTTATGAATTTTTGGTGGAGATATCGGGATGATATACTCGATATTTGGACCCTTGGTTTGGAAAAGTCACTTGAATTTACAGAGTATATCAATTCCCTTTATCCCACTATTAAGTTCGAGTTGGTCTACTCCACATCTGAACTGGATGTTTTGGATTTGACGTTGCATTTGCAGGATGGTTTCATCTCCACAGACGTATACGCTAAACCCACAGATAGCCATCTTTATTTGCATCCTAGTAGTTCCCACCCTCGTCACGTCAAAAATGCTATTCCATTTGGCGTGGCTTTGAGAATTAATAGAAACTGCTCATCAGAGGAATTTTTGGAGAAACGGTGTTCTGAATATAAACAGTACTTGAAGCACTAAAATTATAATTCGGGACTGGTTAATCGGCAGTTTGAAAAAGCATTGGGAATTAATAGAAAGCGAATTCTTCAATCCAGAACTAAGGAAAAAGGAAAGTCTACCCTTTAGTCCTAGATTACAATCCCAAACTCCCTAATGTCTCCAACGTCATTAATAAGCATTTCGCTCTCCTTTCGCAATCGCATATATTAAGCAATATTTTTACTGCCAAATCTATTATTCCGGCTTATAGGAGAACCAAAAACCTTAAAGATATTTTAGCGCCATCCAAACTTAAACCTAGTCCGGTATTAGAAAGTCAACAAGTAACTGCGCCTGCAGGATGTTTTAGATGTAAGGGGAAGTGTGACGTGTGTAATATTTTTTTAGTGGAATCTGACCGCTTTAAGAGTTTCGCTACTGGGCAAACCTACAGAATTAAGGAAAATTTGAGTTGTACTTCTAGAAATGTGGTATATCTTATTTCGTGCACCAAATTTAATCTACAATATGTGGGTTCCACTTCCACACAATTTAATGTTAGATTTCGAAATCATAAGTCTCCATGAAAACTAAGAAAAAATCTTGTGAAACGGCCATCCATTTTAATCAAACACCGCATGACCTTCGGGAATTTAACGTCATATATATTGAGATGATAAGAGATGACATCGATGTAGATAATAAACTGTTAGAGAGAGAAGCCTATTGGGCGCTCAATTACGGACACTTAATCCTGATGGTCTTAACAAAAGGCAAGAATTCAGATCACAACACCGAATTCAATACGCCTCTTAGGAATTCTTATTTTCACAATAGCATTTACCATATTTAAATTTTTTAGTTATGTTAATTAGTTTAATAATTTGTATATAAGGAACCATTTTAGTTTATATTTTTGTATTGTTAACTAAAGAAGACGAATGGTCGAAACGTCTTAATAAATTTTATATGGAACAATGCGAAGTTGCCTGACTCTTCTATACCTCATATTCGTGCTATATATATATATATATATATATATATATATATATATATATATATATATACAATCTACAGACACGTGTTTAGGTGCAGTGTAGCTTGGTACAATCTAGATATGGGCATGAGAACTAATTATACCCAAGCGATTGACGGTGCAGTGACAACCGCTTGTGGGACAAACAACGGTCATGCGCACATCCAGAGAGCGTGAAGCAGTGTAGGGCCAGAGTGCTCAAACTACCACATGAGTAGTGAGCGTTGCATTATCGCTAAAGGACACCTACACCAACTTCACAGAGTGCTCAACAACAAAGTGAAGGAGCGTAATAGTACAATCTACAGGCACGTGTTTCGTGTATCAGTGTAGCTTGGTACAATCTAGATATGGGCATGAGAACTAATCATACCCAAGCGATTGCCGGTGAGAACCGCTTGTGGGACATATATATATATATATATGAATACGTCATGCATCAGCGGGGAATCGCAGATTACCTCATCAGCGGGGAATTCGAGGTTAAAGCGGGGAATTCGAGTTTAAATTGACTGGTCACGTGGTACAAATCTAGCTCTTTGATTGGACAATTTATAGTTGAGGTATAATATATATATATATATATATATATATATAATATATATATATATATATATATATATATATATATATATATATATATTATATATATATATATATATATATTATATATATATATATATATATATATATATATATATATATATATATATATATATATATATATGTATATGTATATATATGTATATATATGTATATATATATATATATATAATATATAATATATATATATATATATATATATATATATATATATATATATATATATATATATATATATATATATATATATGTATATGTATATATATATATAATATATATATAAATAAAATGAAGCGAATAGTTTGCAATCGTCTAAGAGTGCTCAATACCTTGAGTAAAGAAAAAAGTGATGACTCATAAGGCCTCCCACACACCATGACGTAACGCATGATACTATAAAAGAAGGACTACAGAATCAGTTCCACTATTGCCTGATGATCGCATTTGCGTGAAACTCGGAGTAGCAAACAATATTTTAAGTTCTTAATATATATATATATATATATATATATATATATATATATATATATATATATATATATATATATATATATATATATATATATATATATATGTTGAAAGGATTTATGGTGAAGGAAAATTTGAAGAGTGTTGGAATACATACATTTTAAGACCGAACCGGGACCAGTTGCGAAAAATGCAACTTCAAGGCCTTCCGGCTGGAATTGAACCCGCGACCCTGCGATGCTAGCGCAGTTCTCTGACCACTGAGCTAAGGAAGCCGTTGCCGAGAGCCTAGTCACGAGTTCTGTATATATGGTGGTAATGCCGGGATAAGATTCTGGGTATATTATAGGTAATATTTGGCATTTCACTCGATCAAACTACATGTAGAAAGTGTATGTATTCCAACACTCGAAATTTTCCTTCACCATAAATCCTTTCAACATGTAGTTTGATCGAGTGAAATGCCAAATATTACCTATAATATACCCAGAATCTTATCCCGGCATTACCACCATATCTACAGAACTCGTGACTAGGCTCTCGGCAACGGCTTCCGTAGCTCAGTGGTCAGAGCACTGCACTAGCATCGCAGGGTCGCGGGTTCAATTCCAGCCGGAAGGCCTTGAAGTTGCATTTTTCGCAACTGGTCCCCGTTCGGTCTTAAAATGTATGTATTCCAACACTCGAAATTTTCCTTCACCATAAATCCTTTCAACATGTAGTTTGATCGAGTGAAATGCTAAATATTACCTTATATATATATATATATATATATATATATATATATATATATATATATATATATATATATATATATATATATATATATATATATATATATATAAACAATAAAGGTTTGAATGTTTTTGTCGCTACTCCGAGTTTCACGCTATTGCGATCATCAGGCAACTTTTGCCTGATGATCGCAATAGCTTGAAACTCGGAGTAGCGACAAAAACATTCAAACCTTTATTGTTTGATTACGCTCTACCTATACTATGGTATTGAGCGCTCTTTTGCTTTACGCCAACTTCGTGACTATTTTGTTTCAAATAGTCTTTAGTATATATATATATATATATATATATATATACATGAAAGTATACAATGTGCCCTACCGGCTATCACCATAATGGCTTTATGGTAACTGTGGACTTGGGACCCACTATGTACGGCTACACATTGTCGGATTGCATTGTGGAGTCACCAAAGTGCTCAAACTGCGAGCAGTGAGCAATGCATAATGCAAACAGTAAACGTCTCATTGAGAGAGACTCTCCGCCCAATCCATGAGAGTGCTCAAACCACATGAGCGGTGAGCGTAATATATACATGAAAGTATACAATGTGCCCTACCGGCTATCACCATAATGGCTTTATGGTAACTGTGGACTTGGGACCCACTATGTACGGCTACACATTGTCGGATTGCATTGTGGAGTCACCAAAGTGCTCAAACTGCGAGCAGTGAGCAATGCATATATATATATATATATATATATATATATATATATATATAGCAAAGTGAAAAGGTGGTAAACTGCCAAGACTTTAGTGACGAGATACTGACGTTTCGAGCGGAGCCCTATAAAATAAATAGGGCTTATATATATGCCAAAAGGGTGTCACAAGTAGAAAGTAGCCCATAAAATACACGGGAGATAAACAAACTAATAATTAATGAGATGCGAAAAGTTAAATCATTTGCTATTTTTACAGTCGATCAGAGGGGGAGGGAGAAATGACAGGTCCAATATTAAGGGGATTGGGCGATAGTAAAGCAGTAAGAAACAAAAACTTGAAAAGGAATGAAAGTGCATAAGCTAATAATAAAAAAGTTCCAAGCAAACTAAAATAACAAAAAACTTGTAGGAAATTAAATAAAAGAAAAACGTTCGTTGAGACCAAGAGGAGGATGTGTGATGCCAAGTTTAAAAATTGATGTTTCTCTTGCCGTTTGCGGTTATCGTTACCAGCTGAGATGGGAAGGATGGCACAGACTTTCATGTCTGAAACCAAATGGTTAGAGCTGTTGAAATGGCGGGCTACAGGTTTATCAATATCATTGTTCCTCACGGAACGAAGATGTTCAGCAAACCTTACTCTGGGATTCGGGGGGGAGGGGAGGGGGGGGGATTGGTGTCCTAGAAAATCTCCAGCTGTGCCGGTTATCCTAATATTATCCGTAATCGGGGGGAAGTCAATTCATATATACTTATTGCAATCCGACGATGGTTATCGAGCTAATGCCAATCCCTTACACATGAAGTTGTTGTAGAAGTTGTCTTTTTTTGTCGAGAAAACATGTCCGCCACTCTCTCTTTCTGGTTCGAAGATGGTTGTTGTGAAAAATTTGTGGGAAAAAAATGAAAAAGTTATTGTAAAATAGATGTGGTGAATTGTATTTATAAAAAAAAATGAAAGTGATTTGAAAAATTGTATTTAAAAAAAAAAGAAATGAAAGCGAGAGCGAGAGCTCCGGAGATGTTTTCACGACGACGACCAGAGGTGTAATGAGGTGTATGTAGTTATTCCGGAAGTAAAAGGGTATTTTTTTGTAAAGATTTTTTAAAATGAAAAACCCATTTCCGGATGTAGATACGTTTCAGATTTTTTGGTGTCCTAGTGTGTGGAATTGGGAAGAATAAACCATTCTTCCCAATTTTATTACTAGAGTTATGTGTTTATTTGTTTATTTTAAAATGTGTATTTATTTTTAAAAATATATATATACGAAATATGCACTTTTAATTAGATCATCGAGTATATCGACGCATTGTGGATAGTGCGCGCTTTGGTATATATTTTGTAAAATAAAATAAAATTACTCCTGTGAAACTATGTGTTACTTTAGCTAGCTCTTTCACCACATGCTAACATCCAAAAAAACATGAAGTACAACAAGCAAGCGATCGATCTGGCGGTAAGCTAAATGTCTCTATGGACTAGTCCCACCTGGCATCAACCTCTTTTTTAGAGAGGAAGACCAGACAATAAAGTCTAAACCAATCACGATTTACAAGAGTACTGCAGGTTGAATGCGCACCAATGCTGGATAGTAATAAATACTACCGCGCATTGGAGGGTTCAAGCGCTTCGCACTTTTTTAGAGTACGACTTTCAAGCGAGCGCATACATAGTATACAGTAGGAGCAAACTAAAAAAATGTATTTATTTTTAAAAAATATAAAATTTTGTTTTAAAAAAGTAAAAATGGGTTCTTATTTTTAAAAAAAAATATTAAGAAAAAAGTTACTTGCAAAAAGTATTTTATAAAAAAAAATAAAAACAGAGAGAGAGAGCGAGAGAGAGAGATGTGTCCCGAACGAACACCAGAAGCGAAGTGAGGTGGGTGTGGTTATTTCGGAAGTTAAATAGAGTTTTTGTTTTTTATTTTATAAATCAAAAAAAATAAAACTGGAAGTCAATCGGATTGATATATTGATATATATGTTCCAGGCTGCAGCGCCAATCTACGAAGATGCCCTAAAACGTAGCGACTTTGACGTACGCCTTTCATATACCGACAGCCAGAGACAAAACGACACAACACCAACCAGCCAAAAAAGAAATGAAAGAAGAAACGTGATCTGGTGCAACCCTCCCTATAGCAAGAATATTAAGACTAACATAGGACGTTATTTCTTGAACCTCATCGACAAACACTTTCGCCAATCTAACAAACTCCACAAGATTTTTAACCGCAACACCGTCAAAGTAAGCTACAGTTGTATGGACAACATGAAGAATATAATTAACAAACACAACCACCGAATCCTCAACAGCAAAACGAAGAAAGACCCGAAAGAAAGCCCCAGATGCACTTGCCGGAAAAAGGACGAATGCCCCATCACCGCATGGCCAAGAGCGTGCATGGCCAAGACCGTGATCTAGAAAGCCGAAGTGACTACAACAGACGACCAAACGACAAAACAGTATACATCGGAATGACAGCTAACGAATTTAAAAGAAAATACAGCAACCACCTGAAATCTTTTCGTGACAAAACATATCGGAACGAAACCAAACTTTCAAAACACATTTGGGAATTAAAAGAAAAAAAAAATTTCAGACTGAAATGGTCCATCGTG
The DNA here is from genome assembly GCA_035772405.1 of Chrysogorgia sp. JL179-B06. Classification (NCBI taxonomy): domain Eukaryota; kingdom Metazoa; phylum Cnidaria; class Anthozoa; order Scleralcyonacea; family Chrysogorgiidae; genus Chrysogorgia; species Chrysogorgia sp. JL179-B06. The sequence goes on from JAYKKM010000143.1 coordinate 2,702,443, forward strand.
AAGCACGCCGCTGCCTACCGAAACTGAGCAAGGAGGGCAGGAGAGGGCAGGAGAGGGGATGGCAGGAGAGGGCAGAAGAGGGCAGATGTTTAGAATGTTTAGATGTTTAGAAGAAAAGCTAATTATCATGAAAGCTGATAAAACTAACTTATTAAATAAAAGAGCAGAACTTTTCTCGAAGTGCCGGCACAAAAACAGATTCTATTTGGAGAACATATGCCGGAAAAATAGACCAAAATAACTTGAACAAAATGACACCTTGACTTTCCGCCGAAGACATCATAAAAGAAGAGTTGAAGCGGATTTTATTTCAGTTGCCTGATGATTGCCTTTTAGGAAATATTTGTATATATATATATATATATATATATATATATATATATATATATATATATATATATATATATATATATATATATATATATATATATATATATATATATATATATATATATATATATATATATATATATAGAAAGGATTTATGGTGAAGGAAAATTTCGAGTGTTGGAATACATACATTTTAAGACCAAACCGGGACCAGTTGCGAAAAATGCAACTTCAAGGCCTTCCGGCTGGAATTGAACCCGCGACCCTGCGATGCTAGTGCAGTGCTCTGACCACTGAGCTACGGAAGCCGTTGCCGAGAGCCTAGTCACGAGTTCTGTATAATGCCGGGATAACATTCTGGGTATATTATAGGTAATATTTGGCATTTCACTCGATCAAACTACATGTTGAAAGGATTTATGGTGAAGGAAAATTTCGAGTGTTGGAATACGTACATTTTAAGACCAAACCGGGACCAGTTGCGAAAAATGCAACTTCAAGGCCTTCCAGCTGGAATTGAACCCGCGACCCTGCGATGCTAGTGCAGTGCTCTGACCACTGAGCTACGGAAGCCGTTGCTGAGAGCCTAGTCACGAGCTACGGAAGTCGTTGCCGAGAGCCTAGTCCAAATATTACCTATAATATACCCAGAATCTTATCCCGGCATTACCACCACCATATATACAGAACTCGTGACTAGGCTCTCGGCAACGGCTTCCGTAGCTCAGTTGTCAGAGCACTGCACTAGCATCGCAGGGTCGCGGGTTCAATTCCAGCCGGAAGGCCTTGACGTTGCATTTACGCAACTGGTCCCGGTTTGGTCTTAAAATGTATGTATTCCAACACTCGAAATTTTCCTTCACCATAAATCCTTTCAACATGTAGTTTGATCGAGTGAAATGCCAAATATTACCTATTATATACCCAGAATCTTATCCCCCGACATTACCACCACCATATATACAGAACTCGAGACTAGGCTCTCGGCAACGGCTTCCGTAGCTCAGTGGTCAGAGCACTGCACTAGCATCGCAGGTTTGCGGGTTCAATCCCAGCCGGAAGGCCTTGAAGTTGCACTTTTCGCAACTGGTCCCGGTTTGGTCTTAAAATGTATGTATTCCAACACTCGAAATTTTCCTTCACCATAAATCCTTTCAACATGTAGTTTGATCGAGTGAAATGCCAAATATTACCTATAATATACCCAGAATATATATATATATATATAAGAAGATCGACAAGTGTTTTAAAGACTAGAATGTTTAAAGACAATGAATATCAATAGAAGTCCGTGTAAATATTCAATGGTAAGAGTATGAATTTGTATGATCTTTTGCATTTATTAAGCTTTTATGTGCTTATTTGAGAATATTTTTAAAGTTTTTTCTGAAGAATTATAAATATTATTGTAATGATTAGTATTTTTATTTGATTTTTTAGATGGAAAATCAAGCTGTTTATAGGAAAAGAAAAATAACTTTTAAATTTACAAATGGACAACGGCCAATTTTGGAAAGACGGGTGAAACAAAGAAAAGTGGAAGAAAAAACCATTTTTTTTTATATATTTTAAAAGTTGTCACGTATTTTCAACGCTTTAGAAATCCACAGATTGGTTTTATCTATTGGATGTTTGGACTTTTAAATTACTATTGTGGTGAAATTATTGGTTGTTTACAGTTTGAAAAGGATGTGTTTGCAAAAATTTACACAGGATTTTATTTTTTACGATTAAACTATCCAGAAGTTTAAGACATGAAACTTTATAAATGTTGGACCGTTCACGCAGGAAAATCAAAATACATTGTTCCATATATTGACAGTCGTGAAAAATATATTTTACATAGATATTCAGATCCTCACGAGTTAATTAATAATATTATCAAAGAATCCTGATTTATTATCTTCATTATTTAGTTTAGATAATATCTGCTTAGATAGTTTATATATTACTCTAACAAGACCGCAATATTTTCATGATGATAATTATCATTTTATGTCCCCTATTGTTTCACCTTCACAGGAAAAGGATAATTTAGCGATACTGGTTGGGATGGGAAGAAAATTAATATATCAGATGCTTTATAAAATAGCTAGAGATGACGAGTTCCCCATTTTAGTTGATCTTGCTCTTTATTTATTAACTGTAGCACTTTTTTTATTAGCGTGTCTTGCCCATAATTCTGAATCTTTTAGATATAATATATTTTGCATAGCAGCATCTTTTATTTTGTATTGTCCAAAACATAATCCTCAAGGTAGAATTGAAAATAATAATTTAACTGATATTGATCTTAATCGCGTCATACGTAATTTTAATTGTGTTTATAGTCCGGATAATAGATATTGTAATTATAAAAATTGTAAGCATAAATCCACTTTTTTTACTAACCCTGTAAATGATTATATTTTCTATAGCCAAATTTTGACATGTGAAAATTTTTTCGATATACTAACTCCTACAACGCAAATAATTAATTCATTCCTGTAACTATAAACACCTCTGAATACATGTTTGGTTTTGAATTATTAGGTTATAATTTATTACTACCATTTTTTAGGATAAATTTTGAAGAAGATAATATAGATGTAATATGTAGAAGCTTATCTTATGGCCTATTTACAAACATATAATTTAATTTTTAATTTTAGAAATTTTAATATTAAATTACATGATATTGTGAAATTATAGTAAATAACATTTTAATAAATTTCTAAAAATAAAACAATAAGGAATGTAATTAAAAGGATTTGTTTTTTCTAATAAAATTTTTTTTTTTAAGTTTTAAAGTCTGTAATTGTTAATCTTGTCCAATTTTGGATTAGTTCAATTTCTTTTTCCCCAACATGTTTTCCATCAAAAAATAATGAATTAATGAATAAAAAGCAATGATATGTCGTGTTTCATAACGGTCCATTTGTTTATAAATCAATTCCATTTGTTGGATATTCGTTTGTAAAATAATGTTTTTCAACACATATTTTTTATTTGTAATACATTCTTCTATTAACGGTTTCAATCTTTTGTATTTAATATTGTTTCTTGCAAGTTCTTCGAGAATGATATCCATTTTGAAAAAAGTAAAAAACAAAATTTCACACACATGAAATATATACAAACCTTTTTTTTTGTTTAATTCATTTTTTTAAATACTCTCATTACGTGTTTTTTCTATTTTCTTAAATGTTTTCCGGTAGTTTCTTTCTAATGATCTAATAATTCCTATCCTATTAGTTTTATATATATTACATTTTCTTATCATTCTTTCTTTTTCTTTAAATATAAATTTTAGTTGTCTATATGAATCTAAATCTGTGACTATAATGTCACTATCTTCATCGCTATTAATATTTATATAAGATACAGTTTCTACACCCGTTAATTTATGTTTTTTATGTATATTAATTGTTTTTTAAATTGTTTTATTCTATCTTCTTCTTCTTCATCTTCAGCACCTATTTGCGTTTGTGTAGAAGGTGGAGGAGGCGGTGTTGGTGGTAGTGGGGGTAGTATTGCTGACGGTGTTGCTGCTGTCCAAGCTGGAGGAAGAGACCAAATTAGTTGTTGAATAATCATATTATCAAGAATTTGACTTTCAAAGTCAAACGTATTTGATAAATCAAATAAAGTTGTTGTTGCTGGTTTTTGTAATGGGTCGAAGTTTTCGTCGGGAATCGGTTCTTGTAATAAGACGGTGTTTTCTTCTGGAATATTTTTCGGTGGTTCTTGTAATGCTTCGAAGTTTTCGACGGGAAACGATTCGGGAATATTTTTGGGGATAGGTTGTGGTAGATCAGGTATCGGTATTTCATCTACCAATGGGAAGGGAATATTTTTGGGGATAGGTTGTGGTAGAACAGGTATCAGTATTTCCTCTACTTGTTTGAGGGGATCGTAGTCTGGAGGTGGAGGAGAATACCCGATGATAGTGCAAACATCGTCGATTAATTCAACAGGATCCTGTTCATTTTCATTTTCAGACTCCGACGATATATCAGATAGGTAAATCCCCATTTTCTTCTGTAACATTTCATTATGTAACCTCTTCATCTGTGAAAAACATTTTTTCCCATATCTTTTTTCTTTTTTATATGGAATATTATTCGGTTTGCCTTGTCTGACCCTGGCCAGAATTTCCCGTTTTGCAAAATAAAAAAAATGTTTCTTTATATATATTATTTTCTAAAATAGTAAAGTGATTTCATTGGTTCATTTTAAACGTGTCTCATTGGTTTAAAAATTCAAGGTCTTTCAAGGCCTTGAGAGCTTCATTTTATTTTTTATTTTTAGAGATGTTATTCCAAATTGTTCAAGGTCAGGTCAAGATGTCATTAATGGAATGTGAAGTATTTTGTTATTCAAACTCGGAGCAAGGTCGTTCATATAATGAACTAAAATAAAATATAAATAAAAATATAAATTCCTAAATAAAATATAAATTCCTAAAATAAAATCAAAACTTAATAAAGTTTTGATTTGATTTTAGGAATAGGGTACGTAAAAAGGAATTTTTATAATATCAATTCAAAAGCTGTTGTTTTTATAATTTTAAATAAATCTTAACACTATTTTCGTTAGACAGATATCTTGTCAGCGTGAATAGCGCTACTAAAACCGTCTAGTCTGTGTATTTGTTTGATAATAATCAAAACCCTGGTAAGATCTTAAAGAAAGCAAGAGTTCAACTTCATTTTTATTTCAAGAAAGCGAGAGTTCAACTCTTCACCTGTCTGTCTGAGATTTTTGGTTTGATTATACAAATTTTGCGTGTGGTATGAAATATGAAACCCGTTGCTAAGGTCAATAATGCGCTACTGAATTATTATTAAAGAAAAAAAAATTGTCCATGTTCATCAAAACTTATTATTCCTTAGATTATTTTTCCACGGTTCAGTTGTATATGTTAAATTGCTGATTTGCGTGTCTTTATGAATGAAACAAGATAAATCCACTGTTGAAAAACTTTTTATATATTCTTTAGTACCATTCTTTCTTTCCAAATATAAATATATTTCAAATAATGTATATATTTTCAGACTAGGTATTGCATCAGATGCTTTAACTTCCTTACATTCCAATAATTGTATTTTTCCAGTATATTATTTATTCCTTGTAGCTGTTATTATTTGATCATATCTCGTAAATTTTAATGTATCATCATCCACAAGATGGTTAGATACACTAATCAATAATTCGCACGAATTCATATTAAGAACTGATAAAAAATCAAAACAATCACACCGTTTTATAGAAAACAATCAGGTTTTTTTATTTCTTATAAAAAATAATTACATGTATATATTAATTAAAAAAATATTTTCTTAACAAGTTCATCATCTAAGAGTTTAGTTTGTGAGATCATTTATTTTTTCACCAACTTATACATTTCTCGACCTTCACCAAATTTTTTATAAACACTACATATTCCCCGATAAGATCGTCGTCCTTTTGAATGGGTGGTGGTGGTGGTTTGTAAGGATTGTATTCATTTTAAAAAGCCATATATCTTGGGGTAATCTGAATCTTGTAGCTGTTTTTACCACATGATTAAGTCGGGATTCTATATTATCATCTTTAAAAAAAAAATCATAAGCATTATAAATACATCCATATTTATAATGTATATGTTCAGTCCAGTGCAGCAATTTCAAATTGGAATCGTGATAATCATCTAGCAAGAGTTTCAAAGATACATAAAAACAATCATCCTCAAATTCAGACATTTTTTCACCTCTCTTTCTTGGATATCATTGCATGTGAATAGTTTCCTTTATTGTTACTCCTTTATATAGAAGTGATGATGAAGTTCCACTAAAAACCAAACACTCAGCAACAACTTCTTTTTTTTTAATTTTAATTCCTGTATAATTGAGTGGTAAAAACATTTTTCCATTAAAAATCCAACAATCACTCTTTTCAGCCAATTCTTTATTTCCATTATTCTGTCTCTTTAAACTGAATAAAACGACCTTTCAAATGCGAGCAGTCGTTTGTTACATAAGTATATATATACCGACCATCGCTACCCATTTCACATAGACATAATAACTTATAATGTTTCTGGTTATTATCAAAAGACATCATCAAATATTCTTCACAATCATGATAACAACATCACATTAGATTTTTATAAATTTCTGCAAGATGTTCTGGTGGTACATAACGCGGATCATCTATTCTTTTAAAAAAAACAATTTAAATGATCCCCCCCAAAAATTATTTTTATTAGAGAAGAAATTAAATGACAACAAATATATATTGCTCGGTAAGTCGTACATTTTTACCCAATTTAGCTCTTACTGATGAATCAAAAGTTGTCTTATAATAACATTCATTGCTTTCATCTTTAAAGTATAAATGATGCAATTGTATAGAACTATCTTTGGATTTTGGATTTTGGAATGGGTTATAGAGTCTATTAAACGTAGTTTTGCTTGTTGAGTACATATTCCTTTAAAAGCTATTATACCAATTTCTTTTGGATCCTGATTCATTTTTTTCTCTTTAAGTCTTGACTTGTCTTTTAGAATCTAACAGTGCCAATCAAACTTGTCTGATCACTAGATTAATACGTATATATATATACTTTGCAACACCATCAATTTCATCATTTTGTAATAACATTTTGTAAAGAAAAAAATCATAATGCATAAATCCCATTGCGTTTATTTTTTCACATTTTAATAAAATTAAATCTCCTTCGTGGCCCAAAACTTTTACAATATCTTGAGGTAGTATGAATGTAGGATTCTCCAGCTCTCTTGACAAACAGCAACAACTCTCTTTTTTATACAAAATGTCGCAGTTTTTATATAGCACAATGACCATTAATCACCCTCATCTTTAAATTTCACGAACTTTCCAATATTCAACGTTTGATCAAAACGTGAGTAGGTATATAGAAACATTTCATCCTTACTACAATGAAATACTAATTTATAATATTGAATACTATCCTCAGGTTGGAATATAGTAACTGTATCACATCTTATTACTCGGATAGCCGAGTCTAGGTTTCCCGCGATATTATTTGGGGGGGGGGAGATTTGGCCCCAACAGGCTTTGCGAAACTTAACGTCGTACCCAGGCTTTTCACCCGCTCGGCGGACTATATTGGTTCGAATCCGAATCTATTTTTTTTGCCAGCGATTGCTTGGAAGAAAGTGTTCGAAGTCAGCTAGGAAGCATCTTGTTCTTGAATACACTCACAATGCTTACAATCGCACACGCCGATCATTCTTACAATGAATGCCAAACTTACAAAACTAAAAACGAATATAAACTTGAATACAACGTTACCTGTGTCATTGAATTGCTCAAATGATGTAAATAGAAGCACAAAGAACGTACTTGACGAAGCCAAGTTGCAAATGTCAGGTAAACATTCACCTGAGGAGACTCGACATTATATGAACGCTGTATTATTAATATTTATGATTTGTTTTATTGTTGCCTATATTGTTTATTCAATTATTGTGTTACAAATGTCGTGCAAAATAAATGTATCGTTTCATCAAGTATGTATTTTATATTATCAATTGTTCATGAACAGTCGCATGTTTTGCCTAATAATTCAGAAAGCACGTTGCCATCGAATAATCCTGCTTAACATTGTACCTGTATATGAGAATGTAAAAAGTTAGCAGTACAAGTTTCCGCTGATATTGACCCAGAGACTTTAAACACAAAGGAATGTAGGTCTCGTTATGCTAAATTTATTGTGATTGAGGTAAACAACCGCCACTGTACCACTGTACCACTATTGCAAATGGTTCACTGAAAATATTTGATTTACATGCAAGACTGATTCATTCGGCATGGCCCACCTTCGTGGAACGTGTGTATTGTTGGAAGTAAATTCAGTTATCGACTTGGTAGAATATTTCAAAAATTTATATAAACCTGATGTTTTATTTGAGATTAAAGGCATTGAAATTACTGTTGCACAATTTACACAAATTACAAAAATACATACGAGCACATCTGAATCAGGACATCAGGTCACTGTTCATCGACATGTGACAATGAGACATTTAATGACTCTCTATTCGATTTGCTTTTCTACTATTACAGCATGTACTTACTGGAATGATCTGACATTGGGTGCTATTGCAGAACATGGTGTGTTTTTTTACAAGAATTCCTTAACAGTTGGAAATGAGTTTACATGTGATTATTTACCACAAACAGTAACATTAAGGCATCATTGCCATTGGGGTTGTACAACTACGCAGTTGAAGTTGTGAGTTACAGCACCAACCACCAATTTAATACTCTGGTGTATATTAAATGACCTTATAACATCGACATAATATGGTATTAATTAAAGAAACAGCAAACCCAATTAACACTGGCGTCTGAAGTAAAGGGCCTCTACGACCACACAGTTGGATTTGTGACACTAGCTAAACCATCAACCACCAATTTACTACTCTGGTATTAAATGACTTTGACATAACTGGTATCATAATATAACGAAAGAGAAGACAAATTAACACTGGAGTGGAGTAAAGTGCTAAAGGCATTTAATATCAATGCACAGTCAACCAAGTCAACAGTCAGACAGAAATTCACTGGCATAATTCCCACACTAGCACTAGCACTAGGCCATTGAAAATATTATGATTCATGATTACAAACTCAGTGGAATTTCAAGTCACCATTATGCAGCCAAAGAAATTACCACATTCCAATGTCCACCAAAATAACTTTGCTTTAACCACATGCTTGAATTGATGGAATGCATTGTGATTGTAACATTGCCATTATCAAACCAAGCAACTGTCAACAAAGGTCAAAGCTGCGAACTTGATTCACTACATATATGTTGCCATTCGTACTGTACATCTCACTTTTATAAATAATTTTCATGTGGAGTTGTTAAAGAAGACTATAAATAGCAAAAATGGTCTGAATATATCGAACATAAACAGTGTGACTGTCTTATAAAGAATGAACATGTTCTGTTGCCATGGCAATTACAAATCATCAGATATATGTCATAAATAAATCATTATCCTGGTCCAAATATCCAATGAAAAATGTGAACACAATCAAAACAGTGTATAAACAGCAACTGAAATTAACTAGAATATATGTACACAAAATGTCACAATACTGTGTCATGTACTTCACTTCAGTTTAATAATTAACAGTAAAATACCATATGCAGTAAATGTTGTCCAGCTCTAGGTTCTCCATACATGTATAATATTAATAAATAGAAAAAATTAAAAATTATCCTTTGTAATATAAGACAAGTGAGCATGTTTTCCAATTCCAACTGTCTAACATGCCCATTGGGGGCCATGCATAGTGCATACCCATACCCCCACAAGCCAATGCCCCAAATGAGGGCCCCAGGCTCAGGCTGTAGAGCAAAAACAAATTGCCAGACAGGCCTCTAAGAAACGAAAAATACATGCACACAACAACAAAATATCCATTTGATGGTGTGATATGCTTCTTTCTTCTCCTTCACGTGGTGACGTGTACGACATTTGGCGATTGTGATACGACAATATACCGACGGCTTTTTGAAGGCATGGTCACTTTTCCAATTTCAATATGGCGGATGGTTATTTTTCAAGCAGCAAGACAGAGCAAGACAGCAAGTGTATTTTGTACTAATTTCTAAACAAATTGTAAATTTTGATGTTATAATGTCGTTTTCTGACAATCACAATTCTGTAAAATCTTCCCCAAAGTCCAGGAAATGGCATTTCAGAGACTTTAGATTTAAAAATTTTCTGGCGGAGCATGCCCCCAGACCCACAAGCCGCCCGCAGAAAGCCGGATCGCAGGCTATCCGAGTTAACGCCTAGCGGGCGTCTTGTTAACCTTGCATTTCCCAAACTTTTTACAACATCTTTTGGGGTACAGAACATATGTTTGCCTTGATTCATTTTTTTTCTTCTTTTAAAAAACTTCAATCATTGATGTCCTATTCTACAAAATCAATGAGCTCCCCAATGTTATCTGAATGATCGTCTCACAAATAAGAATATATATACTTTTCACCATCCTTCATATCACATTTGAGTTATATTTTATAAAATCCATCAGGTTTACCCTCCTCAGGATGTAGCATCGTAACTTTTGTACATTCTAGTAACACCACTTTAACATTTTTCATTTTTTTACAAGATGATGGGGTGGACAGAGCATGGGGTTGTTAGAAGTCATTCTTTCAAAATGATTAGATTTTTTTGGGGGGTCATATTTATATGATTTGGTGTTCATATTTATATCATTTTTCTAGATCTAATGTTCCAAAAGGGTCCAACCCCACCCTCCTTTTTGTTTTCTTTTTATCCTTCTTTTCTCTAAAAAACCGCCTTTTTGTTTTCTTTTGATACCATATAATTTTATAACCGCATTAAAAATCAAACGTCCAAACATCCCCCCTTTTTGTATTCTTCTTCTCAGTTTTCCATAACCTATTTGAATCCTAAACCCATTATAAATTTTTTTATAGGTGAAAACAGTTGTTTCTTAAAAAAAATTCCTACACAACCCTTGCTTTTCATTTTTTTGATTCTCTCACATGATAACAATGTTTATATAGGAAAATGCTTTTTTCAAAAACTTTTTTGGTTATTAAATTTTTTTTAGGGAAAAAACAATCGCTTCTTAACCCTCTATACATTTGTAAAAAAATTTAAATAACATTTTTTTGTAATACATTTTTTATTCAATATATCTTTGCTTCCATCTTTTTATTTAGTATAAATTCTTCTCGAGTAAATTCTTTTACAAAATTCACAGTAACGTTTGTCGACATTGCATGTATAATGCATTACAAAATGTTCCCAGTATTCAACTTGCATTCAACAGTATGAACAAAACATCTTGCTTTAAGTATTTAACATGCGTACCACAACATGAACAACGGATATAAATATATGTTTTATTCATGGTATGGAATGAAAGTCAATGTTTCAATGGTGTGTTTTTTTTGGGTTTTTTTTTCTCCAATCTCTTTTATATTTTGCTAATTTACTAGATCTTTCGTAACTCCATCTTTTTCCCAATTTACTATGACGTTTTCCATATCGAATAAATGTGGATGGATCATAGGATGTACCCCTACGATGATAGAAATCTTCAGCATAGGATCGAACAATCTCACAAGGGTAAAGCATCCCAAACATCATATTTTGCTTCTTTAAGTATAACAACGCCTTGAAGATATCCAATATCTTTACTTTCATTTCCAATTTCATGACTGCATTCAAAAAACGAAAACGAAATTTTATTCAAATTAATATTACAATAAGGAATATCAATTAATTTCGCTTCCTCAAACAATTTATCAGCATTTTCTTTGCCACGACACAGAAACGACCAAGTCTTTCGCCGAAGCATATACATCTTGTAGTAAATATGCCTAAAATGATTTTACACTTAGTTGATCTTTCTTTTATAACCTGACTTCAATTATATATATAACACTCAGTTATACTTTTAACAAGTTTTCCAATATTCCGCGATTGATCTATATTCAAATAGGTATATACATACTGACGACCATCCACAGGTAAATCACATGGGAATAATAGTTTATAAAATTGAAACTTGGGACGATAATTAGCGCGTAATATAGGAACTTTTTCACATTTTACCAACACAATTTCAACATGACCTAAAGATACCATAAAATCATCATTTAGACAAATTAGAGCTTCATCTTGATTCGGTGATGCTTTTCTTTATATAAAATATGTTTCATCTTCCATAAATGTAAAAATGTGATCCTTCATTTTTCTCAAACTCTTGTCTTTGACAGCTCTCGCTTATTTAACATTTTCTCATTGTCATCATCATATATATATCTTTGTCTCCATTTTATGGGTTTTTTAAATAAAGAGAATTTTGTTCAAAATATACTTTTATTTTCTCATATTGTTTTGTTTTCCATCTTCCTATTCTATCGTCACATTCACATTTATCAATAATTCTACTATAAATATTTCTTGTATAATGTCTTGTACAAAATTTACAATAATGATCGTTTACATCACATTGATTACATGTATAATGTAGACCAAAATCAATTATAGAATCCACATAATTGTTGCATCTCACACAATACATTTTTTTTAAATGAATAAGGATTAGGATTTCCCCTTATATAATTCTTGAGATTTATGAAAATGATGCTTTCATTTTTTAATTTGAAAAATTATTCCATCATTAATCCAGGGTAACCAATCTTTATTAAGAGCTGTATCTTGTAGATCATCTCGATGTTGGTACCAAATCTGCAACATATTCTTTTTTTCTTCAGCTGTGCATATAATCAAAGGACAATTTGTTTATTCGATTTTTTAAATCTAATTACTTCACAAATTCATTATTTTCTTCAAAATTAATAGGAGAAAGCTTTTCGAATAACACGTTAACATGTTCAGCTTTTATCACAAATATATTTACAGCATCCATTATTTTTATTGCTCCTGCCATTATTTCTCTAAAAAAACATTTGTTGATCTTCTTATATAGATAATCAACACAACCCCACCCAAAACCAATTTACTTCCGAAACCTGGGTTTTTCATTTTTAAAAATCTTTACAAAAAAACACACTTTTACTTCCGGAATAACTACATACAACTCATTACACCTCTGGTCGTCGTCGTCGTGAAAACATCACTTTCATTTTTTTTTATAAATACAATTCACCACATCTATTTTACAGTAATATTTTCATTTTTTCTCACAACAACCATCTTCGAACAAGAAAGAGCGAGTGGCGGACATGTTTTCTTGACAAAAAAAGACAACTTCTACAACAACTTCATGTGTAAGGGTATTGGCTATCATCGGATTGCAATATGTATATTTGAATTGACTCCCACCTGATTACGGATAATATTAGGATAACCGGCACAGCTGGAGATTTTCTAGGACACGCCCGAATCCCAGAGTATCTACTCTTCTCTGATTGGTCAATTCAAATACTTACTGCAATCTGATTGGTTAAGAGCTAGTGCCAATCCCTTACACATGAATAATAATAATATAATATATATGACTACTTGTTTAAGGTCACTATGTACTAAGGAGTCACGAATGTTTTTATTACGGCGAAAAGATACCAAAGGGTTATCGGTGAAAATGACTGCCGTCTCAGGATCATTTTGTAAAATGTGAAAATTCCGATTAATAATAACTTTAAAATTGAAAGGATGAAATGTTAGAACTAAAGGAATTTTGTTGTTTGAAACTTGTTCCAAAGGTGGTTCAACGGCATCTAAACGGGGGACGAGAAAAGCTTTCTGAACGGCGAGGTCTAGAAGATTGGTAGGGTAACCACGTTGAACAAAAAAAGATCTCATTTCCATTGCTTTGGCTTGAAAATCTTGGTCGTCGCTACATAAGCGGCGAAGACGGATGGATTGCTTAGTGTGGTTGGGATGAGAGGATGAAAATAGAAGATAACTATGGGAGTCAGTAGGCTTGTACGAGACCGACGTTCTCAGCGAATTACCATCAATCGAAATTAAAATACCAAGGAACGACACACAGGTCTCGCTGATTTCCCACGTGAACTTCATAGCAGGATGAACTGAATATATACAAAGTTGATGAATATATACAAAGTTGATGAACTGAATATATATGTATATATATATATATATATATATATATATATATATATATATATATATATATATATATATATATATATATATATATAAATATATATATATATATATATATATATATATATATATATATATATATATATATATATATATATATATATATATATATATATTATATATATATATATATATATATATATATATATATATATATATATATATATATATATATATATATATATATATATATATATATATATATATATATATATATATATATATATATATATATATATATATATATATATATATACTAAAACGAATGTGATGTTGTTCACGGAACGTTGAAAGTGCTCAATACCATAAAGGTAGAGCGAATATATAGTGAAAGTGGTCTTACCTCAAAATGATAAAAGCCGCAACTGTCAGTTTCACGCAAGGCGATCTTCAGGCGAATCTTCGCCTGAAGATCGCCTTACGTGAAACTGACCGTTGCGGCTTCAGGCGAATCTTCGCCTGAAGATCGCCTTACGTGAAACTGACAGTTGCGGCTTTTATCATTTTGAGGTAAGACCACTTTCACTATATATATATATATATATATATATATATATATATATATATATATATATATATATATATATATATATATATATATATATATATATATATATATATATATATATATATATATATATATATATATATATATATATATATATATATATATATATATATATATATATATATATATATATATATATATATATATATATATATATATATGTATATATAAGTAGAGTGCTGCGAAGACAGTGTTTTGAATATATAGCAAATTGAATAGGTGGTAATTAAACTGCCAGGAATTTAGTGACGAAATACTGACGTTTCGAGCGGAGCCCTTCATCAGAGTAAGACGAGATGAAATAAAATAAATAGGGCTTATATATATATATATGCCAAAAGGGTGTCACAAGTAGTAAGTAGCCAATCAAATGCACGGAAGATAAACAATAATAAAACTAATAATTGATGAGATGCGAAAAGTTAAATCATTTGCTATTTTCACAGTTGATCAGCAAATAGACTGAGGGGGATGGAGAAATGACAGGTCCAATATCCAAGGGGATTAGGCGATAATATATTAGCAGTAAGAAACAAAAACTTGAAAAGGAATGAAAGTGCATAAGCTAATAATAAAAAGTTCCAAGTAAACTAAAATAACAAAAAACTTGCAGGAAATTAAATAAAAGAAAAACGTTCGTTAAGACCAAGAGGATGTGTGGTGCCAAGTTTAAAAATGAGACACTTCTCTTGCTGTTTGCGGTTATCGTTACCACCTGAGATGGGAAGGATGGCACAGACTTTCATTTCTGAAACCAAATGGTTGGAGCTGTTGAAATGGCGGGCTACAGGTTTGTCAACATCATTGTTCCTCACGGAACGAAGATGTTTAGCAAACCTGTCTGAAAGGCGTCGCCCAGTTTCAACGATGTAGATTTTAGGACATTTATCGCAAGAAATGCAATAAATTATGTTGGTGGACGTATGACGATTGTGTGGATATTATACGGATTGTGTGGTCGAATTTGGGGGCAGTAACCCTATTAATTTAAAACAGGGTAATTCTACCAGTTTTACAATAAAAACTGTTATCAACAGAAGCCCTAATTAGTTATCATTAGTAACACATACACAAAGTACTTATAATTTAATTTTTTTCTCAGCTTTTAGCGCTGTTACAATCTTATATGCAGTCAATAATGTCCAGTCATCTCAGTACACCGTCAGGTTATTCGCAGAAGTCCATTCTCAAATGACGTCAGCTGAAAGAACTTTGGCCTACACTAAAATAAATGCTGAAAAAGGACAAGATGTAAAGGAAGAGCCAGCAGAAAATTGGCCTCATTCTGGCGCCATACAGTTTAAAAATGTTTCACTGTGGCATTATGAAGATGGTCCAAAAGTTTTAAAGAATTTAAACTTTGAAATAAATGCATTAGAGAAAATTGGCATTACTGGACGAACAGGTGCTGGAAAATCATCCTTAGCAGCCGCACTTATGAGAATGGCGGAGACGGATGGCGAGATTATTGTTGATGATATTAATATTACGAAGCTCAATGTTGTTTCTACTCGTAGAAATATTTCCATTATTGCTCAATCGCCAATTTTAATCAGTGGTTCAATCAGAGTGAACTTAGATCCTTCAGGAATGTTCACGGATTCTGATATTTGGGATGCCCTAGACCAGATGCATATAAGGTCTGTAATTTCTAAATTACCACAGCAACTTGAGAGTTTAATTATTGGAGACAATTCGAGTTTCAGTGTTGGAGAAATACAGTTGTTACATTTAGCGCGCGTTTTACTAAAAAAAAGTAAAATTATTATCTTTGACGAAGCAACTGGAAAGGTGGATGAGAAAACGGATGAAATAATTCAGAGAATCATTCGTAATGTGTTCAAAGATTGCACAGTCATCACTATTGCACATCGACTGAGCACAATTCTCGACTCTGATCGAATAATGGTGTTGGATCGTGGTGAGATTGTCGAATTCGATAAACCAGATATTTTGTTGAAAAAAAAGAATGGGATTCTACAGCAACTGTGCAAAATATCGATTAAACATTAGAGAACATCTACACATAATAATATTAATAATAACTGTATATTTAACATTGTTACACGTCAAGCCAGCAAATAGCCGAAAAACTTGTGGCCATCAATTGCAATAAATTTACAATTAGTACAATAGATTTACAACATAGAACAATACATATGTAAATATACATATATGTATACATATACAATAAAATAAAAATAAAATAAAAATAAAACTACAATTAGGCTAACTAATAACAATTAAGTTACAATGTCTTGCTAAAATATATATCATAAGAAACAATTTTATTCATTTATTATGACTTTAACTCTTTCCTCTCCGTCTGAAAAACATCCAAATTGAACCTCTTTGTTCTATTGATATCTCTGGAAATAACCATAACTGTTGCGAAAGCTATAGATTTTCTTTAAACCCAATAAACCAGCTGTTACTATAGTGCTTTTAAATTTCTAGAACAATACACATTATGTTAATTTGGCATTAATTTTCATATAAATTTCAGGTTGAAAATCTTTTATTTTTCTAGAAAAGCCCAGCTCGCACGCCCACGTAGCATCATGAAAATTCAAAATGTCACCAATCGTAGAGTTGTTTATATATAAATCAAATCAAACTTGGCGTGTGAGTGGATCTCATGTGCGTGTTTTTCGATTGAGGACTACGTGAACCATTTTTGACTGGGCCGGACAGGAAAGAGTTAAAACGTCCAATTGTTAAATAAATAAAATATTTCTTCATTTGGACACATCATTATATTCAATATTTTTATTTGTTTTTGATGATGTCTTTGATTCTGTTCGATTACAGATATTTAGTAGTATAGAATATGGCGGTACCAGCACACTTTTTCTGAAATATAGCTACGTTTGAATAGTTTCAGATAATAGCTTAGTAGTATAGAACATGGGTGTATAGGCACACTTTTCAGAAAAATAGCTCAGTTTGAAGGAGTTATTTTTCTGAAAAGTACGTCACAACCACTATATTAGTTTAAACAACTTAGAGATAGATTTATTTCGTAACTCCCTTCTTGATGTTCTTGTTGATGCCTTTGGCAGTCTTTCCACCTTTCCCATCGTCTTTCAGGTAGCTATACCTTTTTGATCGTAGACCTATGAACTTGATAATAGGTACCCCTGATGTTTCATCATTTTACCAATAACCTTCTTGTTAGTAGGGTCGAAATAAGGAGATGATTTATCGTATCCACTAAAGTCGAACATATGTTTGTCAGCGTAGATGTCTTTATAAATGTCTTCCACCTCAATTTCATACGTTAGACTGTCCGTGTCGGTGAAAAGTAGTCTAGCTTTGTCGTTGTACTTCTCTCTGATGTTGTTGTAATGGAAGTCGTACATTAACACCTTTGAAAGGTGAAGAATACACATATCCACATATGCCGGCCTATTTAGGGTTAGCGTAGGTTGGTTTCGCAGCTAATTTTTTAAGTTTGTTCTCACTTGTCACAAAAAGTACAACGTTTGCACGTTTTCGGAGATTTTCCAGATGAAAGAAGTCTTTTTTCAAAGTCGTTCTTCGCTTGGGTTCTCTTATCTGTATTGAAGTCAATGTATTGTTTTAACCAAGGGGATTGATCAAATTGTAGCAATCTATGCACTTTTTGAACTTTTATTCCTCAATCTTTATATAGTTGAAAGTTTCTATAGTGAAGGACGTACTTAGGACGTATTATTTAGATTATTTATTTACTTAGGACGTACGAAGTACGTATTATTTAGATTGGGTACTAACTTCATAACCTCCCCTACGGAGATATTGAACCTCTTTTAAATGGTTTATTTTACAGTAGTTTGATAGCATATCATCACATACTTTCATCTTCTCAGGGCTAGTGCAGGGTAGTCGTTGCAATTATGTATGGTATTCTAGATCAACTTCTAATATCAGTCCTTTTTTCGAGTCGTCTTTATATTTAGCTAGATCAATATTATTAGTCTCTTGTATCCACCTAAAATCTCCAGTAGGCAGGTACTGACTCATAGCCAAACATATAAGTTATTACCATCTAAGTACGTGATGTATTTTTATCATCATAGTTCTTCATATATATTTATTATTAGGTTTCCCATATCTGTTTGCTAAAGGTGCCCTCACACCACAGCGATCACCAGTTGCGTATGGTTGCGAATAAAAAATAGTGGTCATAAGTTCCGAACGTAACTCACACGCAACTAATAGGTTGTATAGGTTTGAAGTACGCAACAAGCACGCAGGTGATCGCAGATACACGTAGAGTAAGTTCAGAAATTTTGAACATGTTCAATAATTCTCTGCGAATGCCTGCGATCAATTTATACGCAACAGGGTCGCAACAGGTACGCTACGCACACAACACGATCGCAACACGATCGCAACAGGTACGCAACTCATAAGTTATGAACGCAGGTGATCGCAGGTCCAAATTTGAGGTATCTGGCCAGGTTTTGGTAGCGTATATGTTGCGAATGTGTTGCGTATCTGTTGCGATCATGTTGCGATCTTGTAGCGTGCCTGTTGCGATCCTGTTGCGTGTGTAGCGTACCCCCAACCTATTGTGCTTATTCCCAGCGTATCCCCAACCTATGCCCTGCGTATCCAACCTATTAGTTGCTTGTGAGTTGCGTGTTAGTTGCGTACTACATGCGTGTTGAGAAATGGTATAATATGGGCCTTTTCTAGATCGGTGTGAGTTGTTGGTGGACCTCCGAGGTGACAACATGGAGCTACCTCTTGCTGTTATTGGACATTTTAGCAATCCAACACATACAGAATAGAATAAACAGAAGAGGGAGAAGAAGAAGAAGAGTGTGGGTTAGACCATGGATTAGCAGGCGCCTTGACTTTGGTCTCTACGACCAGCTTCTGGTGGAGCTCCGGAACGAGGACCAAGGTGCATTCAAGAACTTCATGAGGATGCCCCCCGAGATGTACGATGAGCTGCTACGGAGAGTTGGTCCTCGCATCACCAAGCAAAAAAAAGTACAGGTTGCCCCTGGACACCTGGCCTCGGGTACCAAGTACTCCGACATGCAGTACGGATGGAGGGTACTAGACAACACCATCTCAGTCGTGGTCCGTGAGGTCTGCCAAGCCATCATTGATGAGTACCTGGACGAGGTGATGACCTGCCCCACCACTCCTGAGGGATGGCGTGCCATATCAGACAACTTCATTAAGAGGTGGAACTTTCCCCATACATGTGGGGCCCTAGATGGGAAGCACGTGGCATGCAGGTGTCCCCAACAGTGGATCCATGTATTACAACTACAAGGGGTTCTACTCTGTGGTGCTCCTGGTCCTCGTAGATGCTGATTACAAATTCATCTGGGCAGACTTGGGATCAGACGCCCAAATCTACAACAACTGCAAGCTGAAGGAATATGTGGAAGGGGATAACATCGGATTTCCAAGACCAGATCCTCTACCCAATGACACCCAGGATGTACCCTACTACTTCATCGGAGACGATGCATTCTCCCTCAGAGAGACCATGATGAAGCCCTACGGACTCCGTGGTCTGGATGATAACCACAGGATCTTCAATTACCGGCTTTCCCGTGCCAGGAGGGTTGTGGAAAATGCATTTGGCATCCTAGCCAACCGATTCCAGGTTATGCTTGGCACAATGCAGCATCTTCCAGAAAATGTCAAGCTCGTAACCAAAACCTGCATTTGCCTGCACAATATCATGAGGATACGCTACCCTGGTCTACAGAATCAGCAGTTAGACCGTGTGGAGAACAACGGTGTCATCATCGCTGGAGCCTGGAGAGATGGAAGGGATATGCTGGACACCCACGTAGTTGTTGCGGCAAACACTGCAACCAAGAAAGGAAAGAAGCAGAGGAACATCCTCAAGCACTGGGTCAACTCAGAGGCAGGTGCTGTTCCCTGGCAAAACAGCATGATCTAGAGGAACCTGCGTTGTTGTAGTGATTGTTGTTGTAGTGAGATTGATGTATATACTGTATTGTTGTTCCATAATAAATCTGTCACAACTGTTAATCTTTGTTTTTGTCTTTATGGGCTTGACTTAGACCTGATAATGATATGTAATTTATATAAGTAAATGAGAATGATATGAAAGTAAATGTCAAACACACACACACAATTTAAACATGTTATAACGTTTTATTTATATCATCAACTTCAACATAACACAACAGAACATAACATAACATAACACTGCCAAAAAACACACAAGTAGAAAACTAAAGCAGTCCTAAAACACTAAGTACTCCTAGAGCAAGCAGTCCTGAATCCTAAAGCAGTCCTAGTTCGGTGTAACTGGTGCCTTTGTTACTGGAGTGTCCAGCATATCACCATCCTCCTGATCCTTAGAAGCTGATCTCGGAGCTTGAGACCCTCCGAGGAATGAGGACATGTTGGAGAGGTTGCACAGGCTGGTATCTGTCTGCTGCTACTGCTTGCGCTGTAGCTGCTGCTGTTGATGCTGTAGCTGCTGCTGTTGCTGCTGTAGCTGCTGCTGTGTGAAGACTGGCTGTGTATAATAGCTGCTCATGTAGTCAGTGCTCGTGGTGTCCCAGACACTGCCTTGTGGAGGGTTGGATTGCCACTGGTGGGGAGGAGGCTGGTAGTTAGGGTACACACACGCACCAAAGGATCCGGGAGCTTGTGTGGACATCGGCCGACCTGGTATGTGGTGTTGGTGCTGGCTTGGTGACGGGGTGGGCGATCAGACCTCCACTGCATGTCATCTATCTCCTCCTCCTCCTCCTCCTCCGACTCGGCAGCATCTTCCTCCATGAACTGTGTGAGCAGCTTGTTAATCACCAGCCTTGTTTTGCAGTAGGTGCATCTCGACGATTTTCTAGTGATGTTTATAAGGCCTTCGCACTGTAATGACACCAATGACGAATTTCTGTAGTTGCTTCGGTTAGACTGCACCAGCGCTCGGATGTTCCCGATATTTCCCCATCCTTACTCTTAGATACTCTTTCGCAAGATATAGGGAAACCCATGCAGACGTCACTGACATGCAGAGATCAGATGTAGCAAGTCATCAACATCGCTCACGTTATTTAAACGTGCAAAGGCATTGTAAGTACTCACATATTTCCCAGTCACTTTGATTTGAAATGTTAAGTTTTCGTTAACTCTTAACTCACGAACAATCGGGTTATCGTTGCAACGGTAGAGGACACTGACATGAACAAAACCGTGACCTCATGGTTTGTAAAATAACTTCAAATATTCGAAGGACAGGGAATTTTGATGATTATTCTGGACACTATGCGGCGTATGCGCGATGTTTACATATGATTTTCTCCGCTTTCCACAGAATCTTGTCGTGGTTTGTTATAACTGCAGGAAAAGCCCGTTTGAAAATACGACATATTTCATAGTGTGACCGATAATTTTCTTTAGATGTTGCATATTTTTGGTAGTTTTGCAAGAGGTCATCAACATATACAGACTTCCCAGGTGCTGACGAATAATTCTGAAAAACCCTAGACAAATTACAAATATATATATTCAGTTGATAAACCCACAAAATAAGCCAATGCAACCACAACCACAGTCAACGGCCTTCCGAATAGCGTAGAGTCTGGCTGCTATTAATAGCTCAAAAAGGGACAAACAAACCAAATTTGACTCACAAATGTTACAAATGAGCTATTTCTTTTGTTATGGCCGCAAGAATTATGGGAAAAAGCGGACAAACATCGGTATTGACGTCATTTCGACGGAGCGCTATTGATGTAAACACTGACTTGTTGCCTTTCTGGTCTGGTTGCCTGTAATTTGTCCTGATTGCGACAAAATTAACAAGTAAGAACATTTTAATAGCGATTTAATACAATTATTGTGTAAAAAATACCAAATAAACCCGATTTACTGTTAAACTCGCTTCACTAATAGACGTTACGGCTCCTTGTGGCATTGACGAGCAAATAGAGTGAATTAACGAGCAAATAGCTGAAACGTTGAACCCTCGTACCAGCCTCCTAGTTAATTGGATTGTAACCGACCCCAAAACAACAAAGGTCCTAACCCTTTGGCAAACGTTTTCTTGAGAAATAAACCACCCCCAAAAAGGAAAGTTAAGGAAAGTTAAATGAGCTATTTACAACACACGTACTGCTTTATCCCGGTAGCTAACTTAGTTCTCTTTAAAAGCGCGGATAATCGAACATGCCCAAAAATATAATTTTCGTAATACGGATACCATCTTTTAAACAAAAACACGAACTTTCGGCTGTCTTCGACGAACGTTTTCTTGAGAAATAATCAACTCCCAAAGCTACAATATATATTAAAACAAAGATAAATTATCTGTTTACAATATGCGTACAGCTTATCCGGCTAGCGAACGTAGTTTTCTTAAAAAGAGCGGATAATCGAACAAATCGTAACGTGTTAACAATCCCACATCCAATGGGCTGGTACGCGAGTGTCATGTCGTCAATGCCTTGTATTTGCTCGTCAATGCCTTGTATTTGCTCGTCGGCCACTTCCTTATAATATGGAATACGTACTAGAAGTACATATGGGAAGGAGCCTGAGAAACATGACGTATGTATAACTAATAAGTTGAATATTTAACGAGGAGTCATCCCTTTTGTACCCAGAGCGGGGGGGGGGGGGGGGGGGGGGGGGGCGGGGGGTTACTATGAAGGCTACTATTATTTTCGTCCCGCACTGTGAATTTATGTACCATTTACAATATGAGTGGAAGTGTTGTGTCTAATGAATCATCAATATGTACATATGAAAAGACATTACCTCTTCCCCGGTACTCGCACTCTCTCACTTATTTTGAATTCGTTCGGCATCAAGAGATATGTCTCAGCATGTCTATTGTGCTCACGTCATGAGAAAGACATAATAATACTCGCAGTTGAGGTGACCGTGAGGTACAAGGTATGAGTCGTCTTCTGGACGATCTTTTTTAGTATCCGCGAGAGGTTGGACGGAATGAGAGATTGTTACGATCGGACATGCCTGTATGATGAAATACATCATGGAACTGCTAACCCCAAAACAAATTAGATCCTAACCTAACCCCCGCCTAATGGTTTTCTAATACTAACCTTAATACTAATAAATGGATCATCCATCTAGCCACGACCTAATATAATCTCACGACCTTTGTTAACCGAATAGATCTATAAATTAATTACTCAAAATCAAGAGACGTGTCTCAGCATGTCTATTGTGTTTATCACGAGACACACACAAGACAGTCGCGTGATTTTGTCAGCCAATAACAAACTGACCCATAAATTAAAACCTTGACAAAATATTGGACAAAATCTTAGACAAAAATTTATGGACAGTCATTTGGTTCAAAAGTTGGTAAGATTGGCGCAGGCCAAAAGGAACGCAGGCTCTGGGTACGAGATCTACAGAGAAGGGAGAAAACGCGCCTTCATTACAAGAACTCACTACTTAAAACTATTTTTAGTAAAGGTACTAACAATAATCAACATAAAAAATTCCATAGTTTTAAACATATTTTATAAAAATAGTGCGGGATACCACTAGAAACAACTCTCAAAGACCCTTCACACTTGGTGTATCTATATAGCGGTTCTGACGTAATTTTCAGAAAAATAACTCCTTCAAACCGAGCTATTTTTCAGAAAAAGTGCGCTGGTATCGCCATATTCTATACTATTATATTCGATTGCAGATATTTGCAACGAGGTTGGAAATCGTAAATGTAAATTTTCCCTAGTAGTACCAGTAGATTATTTGTAAACATGGTTGATTTTTGTTCTAACTTTGTGTACATAACTTAGCAGCAAATTCGGTAAAAACCCTTGTTTATGTCTAACCTGGATTTTCGCAAAATAAAGGAATTATGCTTGCTCAAATCTGTGGAAATTCTACATTGTAGCTGATTTAATGGTTGCCCTCACTTTGGACTGCAGGTGTATCTCATGGTGTTCTATGCAATAAGTAATTTACAATGTTTATTTGGTTTCCATACAAAATTTGACAGTCAGAAGTAATTCTCTCCCATTTTTCTACAAAACTAGCTAGTCTACCGCCCTTAAATGTAAGTTAAAAAATAATTTCCATTCAAGTGAGAAAGGTAGTTAACCCTAAGTCACCCAAAACACTCTTATTGCTCTAGTTTCAAAACGATTTAATCAAAATTACCACAACAATTGACAAGCAGAAGTACTAGCTATTACACATTTATTAAACTTACTAAAGGTGGCTCAAACGTTAAGGTTGCAATGGTAACACTTAACAAATAGATTCCATTTTGCCGTTGTCTGTTCAGTTGGTAAGAACAAAAAAGTGGCCAACGAGACAGGATCGATTGGGTCACTGGTGTTCTTACAACGTTCTGACGTCCTCTGTGTATCTATAACTGAACAGACAACAAAAAAATGGAACATATTTGTTTTATACAATCATAAACAACCCCAAAGGTTTATCAAAGCTGTTGGGGACGTCAGCAGCTGTGTTTTTCATTTTTCATTGTTTGACGCCATCCGTGTATCTGTCCTTTAATAGATCATGAGCAAGAACCAATGAAAATGCGTCTATAAGTTAAGTGATTGTATAAAAATATATACGTCATAAACAAGAAATGGTGGAAGCAATATCTCTAAAACAAAAATAGATATCAACTGCAAACTAGTCGAAAGGTATGCAACAAGTAGTCGATAATCTATTAATAGAATACTCAGGTCCAAACACTAAAAATACACTCTTTCCATGTTGGTTGCCCGTCAACGCATATAATTTAGTACCGAACCATTTCAAAGTCACTCCCGCGTGATGACGAATTACACCACGGCTGAAAAAGCAGTTATCACCTGCAAAATTTCAAAGATTGTTAAAAAGTTTGTAATTATTAAGGAAACACACGAATGTGGAGAGTTCATATCTCCAAATGTGCGTCTCAAGAAAGATGGGACAAACAGGATGATCTTGAACCTTAAAAACTTGGATCAACATGTCGAGTATCATATCTATACCAGTGCAGGATCGCATCAGGTTAATGAAACCTGACATGAAACCTTTCATGTCATCCGTGGATAACGCCGATCGCTGAATCACACCAAAATATTTAAAATTTCAATGGAAGTATTATATAGTACGTTTACATGCTTCCAAAACTGTTTGGGTTTTTGATAAAAAATTATCACGAGAGTTGTTTGGCAAACGTTTTAGACCCTGTGCAAATGTTTTCCACTTTAGGGTTTACAGTATCATCCACCCAAACAAATATGCGAAAAAAGGTTAACCTTTCTGGTGTTCATTATGAATTCCACCCAAATACGAATTTCATATAGACAGAAAAATTCGTTCGAGACTTGTCTTTTTTTACAAGGCACTCTATGGTCTTGAACATATGCAACTATTTTAGTTTTATTAATCATGACCGTACACGACTCATTCTACCGGACTGTTCATTTACAGTGTATGGAACTCAGCATGCACTTATTCGTCGCACTTATTCGACCTTACTTATTTAAGTTTTTGATGTAGACATGCCATGTACTTGGTCTCTTGTTCGTGACATCCCTTGTCACAGTACATCCCAGTTCAGCAATTTGATGTATATTTGTATATAAAGACTATAAAGGGGGTGCCTCGCATGGGCTATTAAGACCCATTTGCACCTTTCCCGTTTGCGTTATATACTTGTATGTATGTAGTTTATTTAATTTTCCCAATAAAGTTATTAAGCTCAAAGTTATTACAAGCACATCACCAACTGTGAGGGGGTTTCCCAAGTTCTTGGATATATTATTATATACATTTATATATTATTATCTACATTTCCTGCGCTTATGCTTGTCTCTCTTTACTTCAGAGATCTTAACAGAGACAAATCCCTATAGCAATTAAACTGAATAAAGGAGATTTTGACTCCCCTATGACACTTACTGATAAATCTTAGAAAGATCTAGAACGGTTGATACATTCAGCTTGCTTAGTCAAGCTTAAGGTTGTAGTTACTTACATCAGAATTCAGCCAGTGAGAAATTTATGAACCGCGAGGTTGCTTGCAGCTATAGCCGGGTGGAGGGAGTTGCACAAAATTACCTGCAAGGGATGTTCAAACTAAAACAAGTAGCATCCAATATTATAAAGACCATTGATTTTTTTGATTTTTTTTGGAACAATATTTAAGTATTAGATATTTATAGTACTCGTTGATTAATTTTTATACTATAAACCAAAAGGTTTCATGGCGCATCAAAGTCTTTCAAAACGTTTTCGTAGCACCACCAAATTTTGATTCATAGTTTCACCACCTTTCCTTCTGCCCAACGCCCCAGTAGAATAAATGACAACTCCCTTAAAGCTATTGAAATGGCGGACATCATTGTTCCTCACGGAACGTATAGATGTTCAGCAAATCTGTCTGAAAGGTATCGCCAGGTTTTTAAAGCCCTAAAATGTAGATTTTAGGGCTTTTATCGCATTAATTGTAATAAATTATGTCGGTGGACGTTTATAAAAAGTATGAATGACAGTTTGGTCGGATTTAGGGGCATGACTGTGGTTGGATTGACGAAAGAGCAAGTGTAGCATCGATAATGGCCGAAATAAAATGTGTTTTCTTTAATGAGACCCCAAAAAATCAGGACAGGCGTTGCTAAATTTAATCTTTTTTTCCCAATTGTATTAGTATGACTATAGAGGCTAGGAGAGAAGCTACTTGAGGTAATCTACCTATGGGCTTCGTCTACACGAGATTTTACAAACGGGTGTAACCTGAAGTGTTAACCCCTAAAAGCAGGCAACTCTTGGATTCATTTGAACTATGCTCGCTGTAGAATTAGATGAAAAATTTTGCTCAAATGGCTGCAAATTGTATTTCCGAGCTTCTAGATTTCGAAATTTTCCGGGGAAATAACCCCGGATCCCTTAAAATGCGGTCACTGATTACCTGCTTGTCGACTTCAGTCCCCCCAACTTTAAATCCGTTCCTACGCCTCTGAATAATATTGGCATTTACACATCCTTCCTGTTGATTTACCGTACAGAGGTAAAAATGGCTGACGTCTCAGGCTGATAATTTTGTAAAATGTGAAAATTCCGATTAATTCCGGCAAGGTCTAGACGGTTGGTTTAATATAAATAAAAAATAATAATAAACAAATCTGATTTCCATTGCATTAGCTTCAATATCTTGGTCGTCGCTAAATTAGCGGCGAATACGAAAGAATTGAGAGTAATGGATGTATTGCGTAGTATACATGTAGTTCGGGTGAGAACAAGAAAAAAAAGATAACTATGAAAGTCAGAAGGCTTGCACGAGACAGACGTTTTGAGCGAATCACCATTAATTGAAATTAAAATATCAAGGAACGACACACAGTCTAACTGATTTCGCGCGTGAACTTCAGAGCAGGATGAAAATCATCAACAAAGTTTATAAACTGCTCTAAAAGGACACGTGCGTACGACACTGTTCCTTATCAGTCAGGCTAAGGACCTGTGTATCGTTTGAAGATTTTTTTTAACATAACCAACAAATAAGTTAGCTTATAGCTTGGTCCCATGTTGCTGCCCATCGCAACACCACTTATGTAATGATAATATTCACCGCCATCAACACGTCTAGTTCTGCTAAAAGGAGTAACGCGAATGTTGAAGGTTCTAACTGGGTGCGTTAATCAAAGAAAAACTTCAGAGGTTCAAGGCCATCAGGATGGGGAATAACGGTCTATGAGGGCCTAATATCCATAGTGAAAAATAAATATATCGAAACTACACCTTTTTTGTAGCCGAACTAACACAGATTAAGCCGTTTTTTTTCACACAAGGTGTATAATTGGAAAAACTGTGTAATTTAAATAAAAGGTGTTTAGATGTACACACTAAGATCTTGGAAGTTAGCAACAATGTATGTTCTAATTATAGTCATGCAGAGCTTGGATACACGGAGTGCTAGGATAAGTATTTAACTTTTTTTATGCAACAATCTTAGCAACTAGTCCTGATGTTAGGTAAGGCTCAAATATTTAAAGGCCGCCGTCAATGCATTCACTTACAAATTATCCGAAGACTGCAACTTCGTCTTTGTAGCTCGTTGCGGCGACACAAAGTGGTCGACTTGTGGTAAGTCCAATTTTTATGAAGAATTTAACTAGTAACCATTCTCGACACATTTTACTTATCTGGCGAAGAATATATTAGTATATGCTCAGTTGTAAGAATATGGTTGCATTTTTACAACTGGTCATTGATGATGGGTTTCAAGAATGCTTCACAAAATCAGCGGTCCCTATAAAAGACGCGAACTTCAATAGCGCCATATATAACGCATATACTAGGGTTGTAACACGCTCGAACCTTTTCCTCTCAATATTACTATCGGTAGATCTTATTTGTCACTCTTTACGATGCCTTTTTACTTACATGTCAGACTATGTTTTAACAACCTACTTATAACTAAAATTAGGCTTATACTCGAATATTGTTCGCCAGTGTGGGGCGGTCTGTCACAATATCTAAAAGAGGAATTGGAACGCGTACAAAGGAGGAGTCTGCGAATTATTGGCCTTCCATATAACTACCTGACAATTCTCGAAGAGAGAACAAATGAGGCCACGTCGACATACCTTGATACTATTACAGGGGACCCAAGCCATATTATTTACCAACAAACTATAGATCATAATAAACATGACTATAATCTTAGACACAAAAACGGAGTATTAAAATTCATACCGTTCTCTGGCACTGAACGACAAGACAGGGGCGATGAGCGATGAGACAGGGGAGGCATGAAACTTAAATTAGTTTTACAAACTTTTTATAAACCTTACAAATTTTTAGATTTTAATATTACCAAACTTGTACATATAAAACATTTCTGATAGTTGTAATATAATTGCATGGAAATTGACATTGTTGTAAATCCATTATATTTTTTTTAAACTAAAGATGGATCATTACAAATATTATTATTATTATTATTATTATAGGTCGCTGTTGTTTCTATATACACTGAATCAGCGCATCGGAAAGGTCGAATAGCGGTTTTTGCGTTACTGTAACCGAATGACAACATAACCCAATGACGTGGTAGTCTTTTAGGTAGGGCCATTCAGTGTACGTTTAGTTTATCCAAATATTGGATGCTATGATTAGAATGTATAGTCGAGGACGTTCATAGACTCGCTATTGGGGATTTCGTGTTGTAGGGTACCGTGTGATTTGCCACAACCTGATGGGGCACAGATTATTGTCGCTTCTGGCCTATTTAGTCACATCAAGGCACTAGTATTGTATGTCTTTGCGCACCGATTGATTATGTTCAGTAGCCGTCTGACACAACGTATAGGTAGCATTTATACAAGTCATACTGCCTGATTTCTTCGGGATCTCCAGAAGAACACCGTTTTGGCTGGCTGTCATTTTAACTCTTAATGTTTTAATACGTTTTGTTGTTTAGTTGTGTTGATATCTAGCGCTAGGCAAAATTTCGAGTTGAAAATTACGTCTCACTCACATCCCGGTCTATCAGTGAGTCGCCAGTGAAGAAGACTCTTGAGACCTCTTCGAAGAAATCATTTTGTTTTTATTTTGAAGGCACACGAAGTTGGTTTGCCCTCAGTTGAAATGACAGTTTACATGATTCGGGTCGAAATGGTTGTGTGATGTCAAACTTGGATCCAGATTCTGTTTACATGCGATTAATGTAGGATTTAACATACTTGTGATCCTACAACATATCTACTTGACATTTACGGTAATTTTACAGCTGAATGCATGTCTAAAAGTTCCATGTAGATTATTGCTTTTGGAAACGTGTTCTCGCTTTGACGTCATAAGTCAGCAAAATAAAGTTTTTATTATTATTATTATTATACCCACTCTCTTTTCTTCTCTGTCATAAATCCAAAAGAAACTGTAAACTTTGAACGACAATAAATTTTATAATCACGAAAAATATTTTTGGCGGTTAGTGGCATTTCAACTCAAGGTTGTTTATTTCATGGACAGTGAAGCAAATGTAACTTAAAAATGGGCCACGATGTAGCCAACTCAAACTCATTTGTGATTAATTGTTTGTATACAAACCGTTAGATTTAATAATTAATACTTGGATTCTAACTGCATCTTTTTTATAATTCTCAGATGTTATTTTTTGGAAAGCATTACGAAACCATGAAAAAAGAAGAAAAACATCACCCAAAAGACAAAGCCAGTGTTATTTCGAAAATAACTCTTTGGTGGATCTTTGGACTATTGTGGAAAGGAATCTTCTCTCCACTAACACAAGAAGATCTTTATTCTGTGAGAGATGAGGATCGCGCTATATATTTGACAAAACGCTTACAGAAGAAATGGGAAAATGAGAAAATTCGCGCGAGAAAATCAAATAGAAAGCCACAGCTTTGGAAAGCATTGTTAAGTTTCTTCACCTGGGGAGAGTACGGAAGTATCGTTTTTACAATGGTTGCTCTCATTGTCGCTAAAAATGTCCTTTGGTTTTTAACTATTACATTATTTGGTCTGTTTTGGAGCATTAGTTCCAGCATCGTAATACCTCGTAGTCACTTACTTCTTTGTGTTTATGGCATAGTAATGGCTAATTTGGTCAGAGCAATATCACTCAACCATTTTCAGCTGAATGGAGCCATTTTAGGGATACGAGCCAGAGCGGCGGTGGTTGGTTTACTGTATAAAAAGGTAAGAAAACATGCAATATCTGGTAAACTGATATGGTTGAATATGCAAGTATTTCTTTTAGTCATCTATTAATTTATTCCCTATATAAATTCGTATCTTTTTTCTATTAATTTATTACCTTATATAGAGATTCATACAACCCACGCAGGCAGGTCGATCGTTTCCTCTTGCAGATTGGCTACCAAACTCATATCCAATTTTTAGATGTTTTCTCATTTGGTTAATAAATTTCCTCCTTATATCAAAGATACAAAACATGCTGTAGGAAATGCGATCCTACAGGATGTGTTCCACGCTGGTTGTCGTATGATTTTTAGTATTTAACAAGATTATACGCTTCGTTCGTGTGTAGATTTTATTGTTATCGATATCACTCTTGACTTTAAGGTTTTCTACACAAATAAAACATTCAGACAACTACAGTTACACTAACAATATTGCAGCTACAAAATTGGAGCAAAATTACTTACATCTTTGTTAAAGAACCAGCAATGAAAACATGAAGAAAACGTAAACAAATCCTCTTTCACAAGCATTCTTCATGCCTCTTACAAGCATTGCGCATGACCGTCATGCAGCTTGGAACCGGAAGTTCCAATACAAAAAACTAAACGCACTGTTCCCAACACACCGGCCCCCGATAAACGAACTGACTATGTGAGTTTATCTAACTATAACAATACTAGTCTATTTAGCTTTCTTCCAGAAAACACAATTTTGCAACTGGCCTATGCAAGATCGAAGTCTTGGTCTTTTACTTCGGCCGATCTTACCATTCCATCGCTCCCAGGAAATACCTTGATAACTCGTCCAAGTAGCCATCGTCCTCTTGGTTGTCCTTCACTTACTATCAGCACGAGGTCATTCACCGATAAGTTCCGTCGAGATTGGACCCACTTCTGACGCTCTTGAAGAGTTGGCACATATTCACGTAGCCAACGCTGCCAGTAATGGTTGGCTAACACTTGCGTCTGTCTCCACTTCTTACGACTGTATATCTCATTTCTTTCGAAATATCCCGGTGGCAATGTTATGTTTGGCTTCTGGAGGAGAAAATGATTTGGTGTAAGTGGCTCCATGTCTTTCGGGTCGTCAGAATTTGGACACAACGGTCTTGAGTTCACAATTCCTTGCACTTCAGAAAAAACAGTCCTTAGGACTTCCTCGCCGACCAACGCCTCACCAATGATGGCTTTCATCGCTCGTTTTACGCTTCTGATCAATCTTTCCCAAACGCCGGACATATGCGGAGCATTGGGCGGATGGAAAATCCATTCACATTCTCGCTGGCGAAGTTCCCTTTCGATTTGAAGTAGATTCCACTGTTCTATTGCTTCGCGAAGTTCTCGTTCAGCTCCAACGAAATTGGTGCCGTTATCTGAGCGTAGCTGTTTGACGTTACCTCTCGTGCTCAGAAATCGCCGAAGGACAAGGATAAAGTCGTCTGTTTCAAAGGATACGGCAAGCTCCAAGTCGATCGCTCTGCTGCTCATGCAAGTGAAGATACATCCGTATCTCTTTACGGTGCTGCGTCGTTGTTTAACTAGCAATGGTCCAAAGTAGTCCAGGCCTGTATTCGTGAAAGGTGGTTCGTATGGGGTTAATCTGACTTTTGGTAAATCCGCCGCTTGCATTGGAAACACCTGCCAATCACCTTCTTTATGGCGGCCCTAGCTCTTACTACCCAGAATTCCTCCCTTAGTCGCGATAGTAGGTGTTCTTGGTCGCAGTGGCCCAGCTGTTGATGGAAATGTCGAATAATCAGCGTTGTTACGTGACTGTTCTGCGGGAGAATCATTTGATGCTTTGCGTCGAAGGTTATCGGTGCTTCTGCTATCCGGCCAGAAACTCTGAGGAGACCATCTTCGGGATGGATCATTAGCCTCAGCTTCACGATGGTGCTTGAGGTCTTCACATTTGGACGTTTGGTTATGTTACCATCGGGCTTTATCTTCGTCAGCTCATCGATCTCATCAGAAAACGTTGATCGTTGTACGAAAGACACTATTCTTTGCTTCGCTTGCTTTAGATCGTTGACCGTTAGCTTCTTATTCTGGATCTGTCTTCCTTGCCTGAGCCAGTTGGAGAATTTGATCAACCACGCAACAGCTCTGAGTAGGTTCTTCCATTTCGAGTATCGGCCAAGTAACTCGTCGACCAATGACTGGGGTTGAGGACCTAGATCAGTTAAATAGGTGGTCTTTTCTTTCTTGATTTCAAGGTTGTTGTCAGGTATTTCTTCTACCCTATTTCTGGGCCACTTGTCTTCTTTCATCCAGAGGAAATCTGGCCCTAGTTTCCATCTCTCGCACTCCAGAAACCCTTGAGCATCCAAACCGCGAGAGCAGTCATCGGAAGGATTTAGCGTTCCAGGACAGTGGCGCCATTGTTCAGGTTGGGTGTACTCCCTGATTTCGTTGACTCGATTGGCGACGTACATCTGGAACCTCTTGGATTCATTCAAATAGCGTAATTTGGCTATCGGTCCAAAAAACTGTTCGTTCCAAGGAAACGTCGAGTTCCTTCTTGACCAACTTGTCAACACGAACGGAAAGAACCGCACTGTAATTCCAACCTTGGGATTGTCGGTGCACGGATTGGAGAATTTCTGGACTTTCCCATGATGAGAGCGCATTCGACATGACCATCTGGGTACTCTATACGGAGATGCGACACAGATCTGTACCCGATCTCGGAAGCATCACAGAAGTGGTGTAATTGGACAATGCAGTCGTCGTGATCCGTACGGCTGAAAAAGCATCGAGGTACTTCAAATTCTTCCATCAGTGGTAGGGTGAGTTTCCACTGGTTCCACCTTTCCAGCAACGCTCCATCAAGGGATGTGTCCCACGTCATCTTTCGTCTCCAGCATTCTTGTAAAATGTGTCGAGCTAGGAGTAGAACTGGCGCTGCGAAACCTTGTGGATCGTAGAATGAAGAAACGCATGAGAGAACTCCCCTCATCGTATTAGGATTATTCAGATTTATCGCCTAAAAACTGAATGTGTCTTTCTCCATGTCCCATTTGACTCCAAGGGCTCGCTGCACGGGAAGTTGATCCAAATCGAGATCTAACGTTGGAACACCTCTCTTTTCGCATTTGACAGTCTTCAACACCTCGCGGTTGTTCGACATAAATTTCGTTAATCTAAAACCACCCTTGGCAAGCAACAGCATCAGTTCTTTAGCAACCTGGATGGCTTGGGCTTCGTTTCGAAGGGCTTTAAGCATGTCATCAACATAGAAATTACGGAGGACAGTTTCGACGACACAGTCGTCAAATTCGTTTCGACTGTCCTCTGCTGTTCTTCTTAGACTGTAGTTCGCGCAGCAAGGCGAGTCCGTCGCCCCAAATATATGCACCGACATAGCATATTCTACAGATGGATCGTCGCTTCCTTTTTCCCACCAAAGAAATCTCAGCGCTTCTTGATCCTCTTGGGGGACTTTGACTTGCAGGAACATCCCTTCTATATCTGCGACCAGAGCGATGTTATCTTGTCTGAACCGTATAAGCACTCCAATCAAATTGTTTGCGTAATCCGGTCCCTGCAAGAGATTCTTGTTGAGTGAGGTTCCTCGGTATTCTGCTGCTGCATCAAACACCACTCGTACTTTGCCAGGTTTATTGGGGTTCACTACTCCATGGTGGGGAAGGTACCATGTTTTCGCGGTGATTTTGGCGGATTGCTCTTTGGTAAGCCTCCTTGCACGTCCCTTGTGGATGAAATCCTCCATCGATTTCCTGTACATCGTTTCGTATTCCAGATCGCGCCCGAATTTCCTCTTGAGGCCTTGAAGCCTTGCCTCTGCTACGATCTTATTAGTCGGCAACTTCGGATCGTCCTGTCTCCATAGTAAGCTTGTTTCGTAGTGCCCATCCACTAGTTTAGTCGTTCTTTGTAGAATTTCCTCGGCTCTGTGATCTTCGACTGAAGATTCCAGAATTCCTCGATTTGTTTGTTGAGTGTCTGATCGTTGCTCAGGAAATTGACACTGACCTCCCGTGCTCGTTGATAGACTTCTTTGTCTCCATCCATACGTCCAGCAATAGTCCAACCAAGCGCTGTTCTCGTCGCATACAGTTCGCAGGTCAGGTCTTCTGAGCTCCGCACCTCTCAAACAACGTATGCCCCTTTTACATCTTCACCAATGATGAGGGAGACTTCCTTCACGTCTACGTCAGGTATCACGATGTCAACTAGATGTGGGTGCGTTTGATGCGTAATTTCGTGGGGAAGAACGCGTTCGTTTATGTTTAAGTCCTTAACGAGGCCTTCTTCAACTTCTAGCACTGGGTCTCCGTCTTTGGATTCCGCTGCCTGGAGGAAGAATGATACCACTTCGAACTCGCAGTCTTGTCTTCCTAAAACAGTGGTCACAGCTATTGACTCTGTTGGACCTGAGACACCGAGTTTGCGGGCGAACGCTGTATCAATCAATGTTCCTCTCGAAGCGTTATCTAATAAGCCGTAAGTGGATAATGACTGGCCGTCTTTCGATGTGACTCTCACCGGAACGACGTGTAAGAGAACCGTTCTCTTTCGTATATCTGTTGATCGTAAATCAACATTCCTTCGTTCACCTTGACTTTGACTCGGATTTTGTGAGTCTGTTTCTTGTGTATCTGGGTGTCCTGATGGGAGTATCGGAGGATAAATGTGTTGCGTTAGCCGCCCGGGTTGGATGTCACCTGACTCGCGACGGTTACTAGATTCGCCAGGGAGAGTCTGAAGGTTACGATGCAGTAGCTTGTTGTGGGCGTATTTGGCTCCGCATTTGCAGGCGTCGACTGATTCGCACTCGTTCTTCATGTGTCCGGCGACTAAACATATATGACAAAGTTTATGCTCCTTTACCAATCTCCATCTTTTATCTACGGTTGTTCCAAGGAATTCCTTGCATTGGGTGAGCAGATGTTTACCGTTGCATGAAAGGCACTTTGCTTCTCTTGGACCAACGTCCGTCGCAAAGGCGGAAATCCGGTTTTCTGATTGGTGGCGTGTCATAACTCTCATAGGGGTACTGTTGGGTTCTCTTTCCTTGTACCTTTGCCGAGAATAGCTCCAAAAACAGGGTGATTCATGATCTTTACCTGTTCCTCAACGAGTTGGAATACGTGGTTAAGGCCGAGACCAGATTTGGTTTCCGCACACAATTTTGGAACCCTTTTTGCCCAATCAATTTGAAGATAAAGGGGAAGGCGATCGATGACTTTCTCTACATTGTAGGATGCATTCATTTCGTGCTTGTAGGCTTCGTTAGTATCGAGAACTTTGATGCAGGCTCGTAGGTTGTTTCTGAGCTTCACCATAGCTGCTCTGTCACCTCTTGCGATTCGTAGCCCTTCAGTTATGCGATTTAAGGATGCTCTCACTACCATGACTGGGTGACCGTACTGTGCCTCCAAAATTTCCAATGCTTCAGCATAACCGTTTTCTTCTATCTCACAGTGCTGTATCGCTTCTAGTGCTTCTCCTGATACAAAACTCAACAAGTGCCGTATTCGTTCCTTCCCTGTGAATTCTTTGTGGTTCAGCCAATCTTCTACCCTCTGTTTAAACATAGGAAACTGGTCTGCGTTGCCTGAGAACTTTGGAGGTTCTGCCTTTGGGACCCCCTTTCTTTGGAGTAGGTGTTTCATTACAGCTGTTGTCTCAGCATTTTGCTTCAGCGTCTCTACTATCGTGGTGACCAGATCTGTGGTATAATTCACATTGCTTGCTGTTTGGTTCTCTTGAATGGATCCTTTATTCACTTGTGCATGTCCGTTTGATTCGTCCTTTATAAGGTGTGCGTGGGTTTCTTGTGTAAACCCAGATCTTTCAACAGGCTACGCTTTTTCTCACTGACTCGTGCATCGCCATCTGATTCGTGTTTAAAGTGGGTTTCTCGTGCTAACCCAGGTCCTTCAACAGGCGGAGCGATTAGTCGACTATGATTATCTCCAGGGTTGAACGACGGGGCATACGGATTGTAAGGCCAATTAACAGTGCTACCATTATTTATCTTCGACGCTCCTGTGTCTTGCTCTCTAATGATTTCTTCCTCTTCCTGTGCTAGGAGATCTGCCTCAAGTTGTGCAAGTTCGGCCTCATCGCGTAATATTTGCAAGCGTTGTTGTTGTTCGGCTTCGAATTGTCTTCGCTTGAGCTCCTGTTGCTGCTGTTCCAGCTGGGTTTGCTTTTCTGCTTGTTGGAGTTTGAGTTGTGCAAGTTTGGTAATTCTGGCAACCTGTCGAGATCTCGAAGACCCGCTAGACCTTCGCGATGATGATAGGCTGCAAATCGACATCGCCTTTTCTCCTCTATCAGAACCGGACCGGGCGAAGTCCTGGCAATTCTTCTTATGTCTCTCAAGAGCTTGTCTCTGTAATCCCAAATATTCCAACTCTTTTGTGTCAATGACAGACGCGGCATATTGAGCGTATTCTTGTAGAGTGTCGAGTTCAACTCGTGAACGAACATCATCACGTACCTGTTCGACAAGCAGCTCAACGTTCGAAGCTAGCTCCGATAATTCCCGTTTCTCTCGTAAGGGTATTGGGCGCCCTGTGGATTGTATCGCGGGCTCAGGAACGACCCATCAAGCGCCTTGATCTTCGAAGGGTTTCCTTTATGTTGATTTCTTTATTTTTCTGGCCATTACTTCCCGTCAAACATTGCTCAAGATGTTCACGATCGTCCTTGGTATGTTCGTCATGCTTCTCATCAATTCGTTGCTTCTGTTTCTCGAAAATCGATCCGTCCAGTACGGAGGTAATTTCACCTTTATCCGTCATTTCACATTCGTCGAAGTTAATAAGAATATAAACCAGTTCGTGACTTCATTTATGCTTCATTAACACACAGCAAATAAACAAAAGATAAAACTATGTAGGAAATGCGACCCTGCAGGATGTGTTCCACGCTGGTTGTCGTATGATTTTTAGTATTTAACAAGATTATACGCTTCGTTCGTGTGTAGATTTTATTGTTATCGATATCACTCTTGACTTTAAGGTTTTCTACACAAATAAAACATTCAGACAACTACAGTTACACTAACAATATTGCAGCTACAAAATTGGAGCAATTAAAGAACCAGCAATGAAAACATGAAGAAAACGTAAACAAATCCTCTTTCACAAGCATGCTTCATGCCTCTTACAAGCATTGCGCATGACCGTCATGCAGCTTGGAACCGAAAGTTCCAATACAAAAAACTAAACGCACTGTTCCCAACACATGCCCTACATATTTTCGACTAGATACATCGCTATACACTCATTACTCATGGCTATGGTATTTCTATGGTTTTCTGTGATAAGCGTACCCTTTTAGAACCGTCTACACCCTAAATTAATTCGCAGTTGGAGAGCTTGTGCTCACCCTATATACAGTAACTTTTCAATAACAACAAATCAATAGCGTACTGTAGCAATCGAAACCATAATGATGTTCGCGAAATATTCGAGCGTTACACATAGGATCCATATCTGATTGTTTTGGTAGATATATAGATATTCTCGCGTAGATTGTTTCGTTAATGATTTCCATTCAGCTCTCATGTTCATAGGAAATCAATAAAACTTCTATATCTTTCCCAGTGGATATTTCAGTGTTTATTATCGGTGATGCACTCTCGTATAAGCCGAACGACTCACGCCTTCTTCCTTCCTCCTTAATCACACTAAGCAATCCATCCCTTATTCTTCATTCTTGTGTCTATGCCGCTTATATGACCAAGATTTTGAGACCAACTCTTTGGAAATGAGATCCAATTTTGTCCAACGCGGCTTTCCTACCATCACATAGACACCGCAATTCAAAAAGCTTTTCATGTGTCCCGTTATAGGACATTGTTAAACCACATTTGTGAAGAATTGCCAATGACAAAATCATAAACTAAATTACGGATGTCATTAGACAGACTCGTTCAAAAGCCTACTCTCCGCCAAAGATTTCATTTCAATTTTAAGATGTCTCAGAAAAAGACTAGTTTCAGTAATACTACGAATTGTATTTGTATTAGGTAGGATCCGAACCGGGAATCGAATCCATTGAGACACGGCCGTCGAGGACAGTCTAAGTGTAATTATGTTTGATCTAATCAAACCTTTTCTGCTCGCTAAGGGTAATTAAGCCAAAACGACACCTATTTCATTCTAATTTTTTATGAACTATCTCATCGGCTAAGAACCGATCTTGAGGACTCTAATATTATTGCCCTTTTAAATCAAATCATCCGCTGTTGTTATCAAGTATTTATCACTCCCCGTCCGTCATCGTATTCCAAGGAAGAGGATAAAAGACTGGAATAAAACATTGAGACAGCGCATTTGTTGAATGCATTTTTCGGTGACAAAAATTGCTTACATATATAAACGGAAACTTTTATATTTCGTCTTTCAAAAAGCACGTTTAATTCTTGCATTTCCACTGTGAATTTTGAACAGCTTGTAATCCACCCAAGAAGACCAATTCGCCCTATACCTTACGTAATAGTAATAATATTAATATATAGATTAATAGAATAAGCTAAATTGCGAAAATTTTACATTGAACAGTTAGCTAAAATACATGAATAAATATTTTAAAATCTAATAGTATACACGAACAATATTAATAAAATTTGAGTTCAAACTCGAGAAGCACTTGCGATCATGAAAGAGTTCTTAAAACGTTTAGTTTTACAATGACGAATGTTAAAATATCTATTATTTCTAAGGCGATTGTAACTATTTTGTTCCTGGAAGTAAATGGTAGAGCTTGTGTGACTTGTTGGACAAAACGTCAGCAAATGTTTTTTCGGAGCGCAATGTCTAGCATGCAGTGTTTGGAGATAAAATTCTGATAAGCAATTTGAGTAAGATTTGCCATTGAGGATGATTTTCAATACTCGTTTTTGAACTTGTTCCAGGTCTTCACTCAAATAGTTTGGTAGCGAGTAGTGGAATATCGGAGAAGCATATTCTATGACTGGTCTTATACAAGTGCTGTAAAACTGGATCATTCGGAATCTTTGCACTTTTTAACTGTTTCAAAACATATATTCTCTTGGAAGCTTTCTTGATAATGGACTCAATATGGGTGTTCCATTTTAAATTATTTGATGTTGTTAAGCCAAGAAGTTTGGTTTCTTTAATTTTTTCCAAGGGTTTTCTGTGTACACGAACTGGTGTAGGATTCGCAGGAGACTTATTGAAATCTACGCAGAATTCTTTACATTTATTTTCATTTAGTTTAAATTTACTTGTAGAGCATTGAGTTTCACTGGATGTTGGAACTTTTTGGTACGATTTCCAAAAAGATAAAAGATAAAAGACGGTAGACGGTAGACGGTAGAGCGTAGACGAAAGACGAAAGACGAAAGATAAACGATAAAAGATAAAAGATAAAAGATAAAAGATAAATGATAAATGATAATGATAAATGATAAATGATAAACTATAAAAGATAAAAGATAAATGATAAATGATAAAAGATAAATGATAAAGGATAAAAGATAAACGATAAAGGATAAAGGATAAAGGATAAAAGATAAAAGATAAAGGATAAAGGATAAAGGATAAAAGATAAAAGATAAAAGATAAATGATAAATGATAAACTATAAAAGATAAAAGATAAAAGATAAATGATAAATGATAAATGATAAATGATAAATGATGAAGGATAAAAGGTAAAAGATGAACGATGAAAGATAAAAGATAAAAGATAAAAGATAAAGGATAAAGGATAAAAGATAAAAGATAAAAGATATTAAAAGATAAAAGATAAAAGATAAATGATAAACTATAAAAGATAAAAGATAAATGATAAATGATGAAGGATAAAAGATAAAAGATAAAAGACAAAGTATAAAGGATAAAGATTGTGTGATTGTTTATTTAAACAATTTTCGTCCAGGAGCAAATGCTCGTTCAAAATACGAACGTGCAATAAATAGTAATCTAACTAAATAACAAAGTTAGGGATTAATACAAGAACAAAATTATTTAGAATAATGAATAAAGTTAATTACAATAAAAAGCTAAAAAACAACGTTCCTTAGGTTACTTTTAAATCTATTAAAATCTGCAGACTGATGCACTATTGCAGGAAGATCATTCGAATAACTAGCAGCAGCATAACTAAAAGCCTTCCTTTTCCACTGCAAGTTAAATTTAGGAAGCGTGAGGATATAGCCATCACCTCTTAAACTATACTTTGTTTTCCTAAATTGGAAGAGGTTTCTAATATACGAAGGGCCATTGCAAAATAAGCATTTATACAGTAATTCAAGATATATAAAGATATATGATATATAAATTCGTCTCTGCTTTAGATTGGACAAATTAACGATACTTATTACACAATTGACGCGGTTTTCTTTGTTATTCATAAACCTTTATTTTCCATAATCATTTACAACTGTCTGAAAGTCCGGGGCTGATGAATTGAATTGAATTACTAATTATGTATTCAAGTGCAGTATTACAATAGTTCCCGTGCAATATCTGTATATTGCAATCAGTTCAAGTGCAATATATATATATTGCACTCAAACTGAGTGCAATATATATATATTGCATGGCATATGTACTGTATGCTCCATTTCAATTTTCAATTAACTGGACCCTATCTATAATCTTCTCTTCTAGAATGCCAATCCCCTCTTTAAACTTTCAGAATACATACCAGGTTTTGGCACTTACTAGCAATCACACTGTTAGCCACGCAACATTTAACAGAATGGTAGATTTTCTTCAGTATGCTCCACATCTCCAGTTTTCTCGCTGGTAATTATTTCTAGTGGCAAAAGATCACTAAAAATATCGAAATCAGTCTGCGAACTTTCTTTAAGGAATACGCTTTGAGTTAAACCACTCAAGTCCTCCTCGTCGCTGCACGCCATTTCTTCGCGTAGACCACTAAATTCAGATTGGATAAGACACCAACGCAAATATACATGCGAAAGCAAATTTTTTCAAAACTTACACAAAGCCACCGAGAGCTCATTTGTTTGGTCATGCATGTCACATTCTATATATAAAAACAATTTTCTGTTGTAAATTATAGCGGTCATTAGGTAACTATATTTTATTTGCTTCACTGGACCCATCAATTGCCAAATCAATTGCAGCATAACACAATGGGTGAAAACCTTGTCAATTGTGTAATAAGTCAGTTAATTACCTCGAACCTCGGCATTTAGCCAAATACAGCCTTCGGGCTGCGCCCTCAGGCTGTATTTGGCTAAATGCCTCGCTTCTCGGTAATTAACTCTTACTTAATAATTGTTCATAAGAAACAAATTTCTCATAGCCTGATACTGTTCTATAAGTATATAATAATTGGCGTTATCTAATCGGTCGCTTTGAACTTTTCCTATTCCTAATAGTAGAGGGCCACAATATAACAAATGTGGTAGAATAAATGCCTTATATAATATATTTAATTTATCAGTAAGTAGGAGCGTCTGATCTTTCTAAGAGCTGAAGCCTTAGCATACGCTTTCTTGAGCTGTTCAGTAGTATGAGTTTTGAATTTAAGATTACTATCTAGGGTTACTCCCAGAATTCTAATATTGTTAGTTATCTCAATATTAGTGTCGTTCATATTAAGTTCATACTCATATTTACATACACCAACTGAGAAAGCTTGTGTCGTTATGTTGTTTACGTTTAAGGAATTGTTACTAAACCATGTAGGAGGACAATATCTTCAGATCTTGGTTGATAATAAATTCAAGCACGGTTGGTGAGACATCAGCAGCATAACTAGAATGAAAATGTTAAATAGGAGAGGGCCTAACAGGGAACCCTGTGGCAATTCAGCTTTATCAATACTGTAGCTCGATACTTCCCCTTGTACAGTAGCTTGAATCGTTGCCTCCGTCCCAGTAAATAAGAATACATTAAATCTAACGCTGACTGAGAGAAACCATAGGCCCGTAATTTAGCCAGCAACAGTCGATGGTGAATCAAAAACTTTGCTGAGGTCAACAGCCACGGCAGCCACAGCTACTCTTTCATCAAGTTTTTCTCTCCAGTCCTCAGTCATCTTCAAGAGGGCAGTACAACATAAATGATTTTTGAGAAAACCAGATAGATTCAGAGAAAGACGCTGATAAAATGCACCAAACATCTGGTCATACATCACCTTTTCGTAGACCTTTGAGAATGATGTCAAAATAGAGATGGGTCGATAGTTGCCTTTGTACGTGTCATCAGATTTCTTAAAAACTGGTATCAGATTGCTGCACTTCTATTCAGAAGGCCAGGAATGAATTGATATGTTAAAATTTATCAACTTAGCAACCTCATCTGCAAGAAAAGGAGCAGACAGTCTCAGCAATCTAAGGTGTAATACCATCAACTCCAACGGCTTTCTTTGGATTAAGGTTGTTCAAAATGTCACGTACATAGCTAGTACTGACTGGATGAAAGGTAAAGTTTTCAAAGGTTTCACTTAGGGCTATCAATCGTACACTGGGATTGGCAGAAAAATAAGCAATTGTTTCGTTATTGTTCCCAATATCCACTATATTAGCAAAATAATCATTGAAGACCTCAGCAACGAGTCTGGGATCAGATATAACTTTATCATTTTCAACAAGAATTATTTTCTCGTATCGGTTTGGCTAGTAACAGGAAGAAGTGGTTTCATTTTTTTCCAAAATTCCCCAGGATGTTTAGTTGTAGCACATACTGTAGAGCAGAACTCTTTACGCTTTAGTGATGTAACTTTGTTGCGCTGAGCTTTATACTGTAAGCTTCCCATGAACTTGAGGAGGGATTCTTTTTGTGACGCTTAAACATTCTATTACGTAATATAATTTCACGTTGAATTTGAGGTGTAATCCAGGGCAATTGGTCACTCCGAACCCACTTTTTCTTGACAGGTGCATGTTGGTCCAACATTTCTTTATACAGCGTACTCCAATGTTCCCAAACATCATCAGCGTTGTCATATGGATACGCTGAGTCCCAAGGGACTTTTTTCATATCGGCAAGGAATTTCGAATGATCAAAGTTCTTCATGCTTCTAAATTCAATAAGCCGTGGTTTGGGACGTGCTAACTTATTCTTCCTGACAATAAAGACAAGATCATGATCACTAACACCGAGACTTAACGAACCTGCTGTTGAGAAACGTTCCTGATGGCTCGTTAAAATAACATCAATTAATGTTTTTGTCTTGTCGGTGACACGCGTCAGTTCAGTGATTTTGTTTACGCGACAAAATCTTTGACAAAAATCAGCTAGATTACTGTTAGGGAACCGGTTCTCGCCTTCGTTGTAATGCATATGCATGTTCATATCACCGATAAATAGAAGCTCTTGCCTTGATCTAAACATAGTCTCAGCAGCTGATGATAATGAAGTTAAAATTTCAGTTTGTTTAGCTTTTCCAGGCGATCTATAGCAGTCACAAACCATAAACCATAAAGATAAGGATAAATATAAGAATAAGGATACATTTGTATATTCGCAGAACATCCATATGAAAAATCAATTTGCT
This sequence comes from Chrysogorgia sp. JL179-B06, assembly GCA_035772405.1. Taxonomy (NCBI): domain Eukaryota; kingdom Metazoa; phylum Cnidaria; class Anthozoa; order Scleralcyonacea; family Chrysogorgiidae; genus Chrysogorgia; species Chrysogorgia sp. JL179-B06. Next base: position 2,747,137 of record JAYKKM010000143.1, read on the forward strand.
TCTGTTCTTTACCGAATCAACATGTCCTTTGCCTGTGATATCTGAGGAAATAACCTTTCAACCCTGGGTAATCTTCAGCGCAATTTAAAGTACGTCCATGGAAGAGGTGACCATTACAACGAAATGTTTCCTGTCGTGAATGCCTCTGCTCGTGTTATGAAACATCATTTCACCAGTATTGTTGCTGGATATTCTCAAAGTGGCAAAATGGTATGGTTCAGGAAGCTCATGGAAAACGCTCAAACGATCATCAGTCGTCTTCCTCAATGTATCTACTTGAATATAAAAGCTACTATACCCGGCATTGAACTCAACAAAGGAATACCCGATGACATTTCCGAAAAAAGACTTTTTAGACTTCACTGAACGCAGCCTCATCGTCCTCGATGATCTTATAGCTCAATCAGGAGCAGATAACCTCTCAATGCTCACTATATTCCAATGTACAGTATAAGACTAAGATCAGCATGACAAAAGACTAAGATCATGACTAAGATCAGCATGACTAAGATCAGCATATACAGGTAGTGTTTCATGACTAAGATCGGCATGTACAGGTAGTGTCTGTTTATACTAATTTTTAGTTGATTATTTCATGAATCATCAAGAGACAATTGGTTTCTAATGCTGCAAGTATTACAGTAGCTGTAAGTGGTAATTTTTCTCTTATAGTGATCGGTAGAAACGGCAGTAAACTTCCCTACTATCCTGTTTAGTGCAAGTATTGCGCCCAAAATTAAATAGTTTGGACTATTTTTATTTAGTTTGATGTCCTATGAAACAATAAAATCCAGACAACTCTCAGAGATATTGTCCACTGAAAATCTTTTCAGATTGGTAAATCAATGAGTTATTACAAAATTCAAGTAAACGAACTAAGCATTACAATATGAAATCTTCAAACAGTTAGCGGGCGAGGGGTTGTTGTTATAAGTATTTCTAGTATATACTGTACATCAGACGCTATTTTCGCTCCAAAAAGACAGCTACAGTATACATGTATATAACAGTAGTTCTACGCTTCGCTGTTCGAAATGTTATTACATCGAGGCTCTGATTTTATTGCAAACCAACAGTCTCACTGACTGGTCAATGTTTATATAGCAAGATTTTGCTAACATATTTACATCGGAGTGGCAAAAATTTTATCTTCCCTACAGTATTTCTTGCATATATATATATTGTAAGGTTTTTCAAACACATTTACATAGCAGTGGCAAGACGTTTGCCTCCCCTATTACCTACATATGTTTATATTGTAAGATTTTGCAAACATATTTACATCGAAATGGTAAACGTTTTGCAAAAACGTATGTGAGAAATCGCCACTTTGGAATTTCTCAAAATAGTTTGGAACGCGTTTACGGAAGACAGGGCCTAGTGGTCACGAGTTCATTATATATAGAAATACGAAGTAAGTATACTATAATTGTAGACTCTAGAAACTATATATAAGCAGCTATCTAATATTTATCAGATATATGTATGAGAGTGAGCTATATGTATCAACGTGGTTACGAAGTCAGTCCTGGAGTTCTTGCCGTTGGTTTTATTATTCCTTCCTTTTCAAGTCCGTACAGATTGTTAACCTGTTGCCGGAATCTCCTATTGACTGTTTCGTTGCGCGCAGACAACAGATAAGTTTCTGAACTTTTAGTTCTTTTTAAATCTTATAGACATTTACATCTCTGTTCTATACGTTTCTTGTTCATTAAATAAATAGTTATAAAAACCAAACAGCTGAGGTTACACTTTTTGTTGCGTGTTGCGGTCACGTAACAGTACTTAGAAATTATTCGGCAATCAGCCAGCCCGGCCCAGCCCGTTAGTGTTCGCGTCCGTGTCTGCATCCGAGCCAAATCATAAGTTCAGCGTTAAGATAAGGTCAACATTATGAAATGATAAGGTCAGCGTTAAGATGTTGAATTTTCAATGTGTTTAGCATTGAACCAGACGTATAAACCACACACGATAACAAGCTTTTTCCCGAGCTTACACCATTTTGTACATTGGTTAACTCTTAAGTAGTCCTTGTAATACTGATCAGTGGCGAAGCAGGCCATAACAACTGATCATTATTTGTAAACTCTAAGGTGTATTGCATATTATTATTCAAAATTCAGAAATATATTGTTTTCAAAATATGCAGATGATTATATATTTAGCATAGCATGACCAAATGCTATGGCCAGCCGCCAACTGCTAGCTCAGAGACCAAGGAGCGATTATACAACATCCGTCAACGTTTTAACTTAAATTTACTGACATACATCAAGAATGCGAAATCGTATTTACTAACTAGAAATACGTGTACGCAACAACCCCTCGCCCGCCGTCATAGCGTCTTGCTAATAAATGAGTTATTTTACTTATAAATAGATATAACCCATTAATTTGCCAATCGAATGGACTTATAGTAGACACTACATGTATCTCTTAGAGCCTTTAAACTATCAAGCTTGTGTTGTTTTGAATTTCATTGTTTCATAATTAGACATCAAACTAAATAACTAAATAACTCAAAGTGTTTAATTTTTGGGTGCAATATACTGTACCGGATATAAAGGCCGGATCCTCACTCTGTGATATATATAAATCCTGCCTTTATATATATAAAGGCAGGATCCTCACTCTGTAATGTCACACTGTATAATAACTTACTGAAAAAGCGTGTGTGTGTATATATATATATATATATCTTTGGGGTTATTAAATCAAAGCACTCAAAACGTACTTGGGAGCTATACATTCATAATTTTGTTACATAATCCAAAATATATATACAGGCTTCTTCAATAAGTTATTATGCAGCGTGATGTCAAAGTGAGGACATTTATACATCAGAGGCGTAGCCAGGATTTTCTGTCAAGGGGGGCCAGGAAAAACCTAGGGGGCAGCCTAACTGAGGAAAACGAAGACCAAAGAGTACAAATGTTATCAGGGGGCGAGGAATTTTGCCACGGGGAAGCAGGAATTTTGCCAGGCCCTCCGGCCCCTCTTCTGGCTACACCTCTAATTTACCTGTCAAATAAATCTTAATATCTATACAATTATGGAAGAGTTGTAAATGCCAATCTTTATAATTAATTCTATAGTTCTTTCAAGCAGGAGAGTTTATTTCAAAATGAATTTTTCACTGTATATATATATAAACACTTTAAGTCTTCTGGTGTTAATACTACCATCGGTCACTAAGAAAGAATTAACTTGTCACATATACTGTAGCTGCGTAAGACACCAATTGTTTATGATTTAAATAATTAACTTATAATCAGTATTATGTCAGCTGTATGGTTCATAATGACTCTCACAATATCCAAAAATGTTAAAATATCTGCAATAATTCACCACATCCCTATATGTTGTGGATGACCAATGGTGCATGTATACACTGATAATTATTGGTAAATATTTTACTCCACTGGAAGACCTCTATTGCTATCATAATATTAATTAACACATGCCATATTTATTCCAATGGTAATTAACACAATAGCCTAGCAACATTATGTATTATCTAAATTATATCAGTACGTACTTGTTTAACCCATAATTTCAGCATGGCATGCCCTTTGCCTGCTTAATGCATTTCCCCTAATACAGTGAGACTGCATCAACCTATACCCAATCATAAAATACCGTACAATCACGCTTATAAACCCCCTAGTTATAGTTGTTAACAGAAAATACCTTCTGATTAAATATAATGTAATTAAGCCCACACAGATATAAGCCCAGCATTGCTTTCCATTAGCACCTTTCCTAACAAAAATAACAAAAAATCAGAGAATAAAAGTAAATAATAATAGATAAAATGTTACAGCAACATTCTGTATCTCACTACTGACAAATCATTTTGAGGCTGCTACATAACGTGTGTAGCAGATTTTCCTATATAATACAGGGCATCATTTTTCACATTATTAGTTTTAGTTAATGTTTGTTACTGTACTTACATTTTTCTTAATTGACTATTAAAGCAAAAACTTGAGTGAAAAAGTGCCAATCGTTTGCTGTTATGCATTTTGAAACATTTTTTCTATACCGTTTATAATCTCTCCCGGTTATTAACCTTCACCGGTTATAAGCCCACTCAAAACCATATAAACGGATTCTACGGCATATATATCTTCTTCAGGTTTATAAACATCATAATATCACGTTTGCGAGTTTTCCCTTTGTCTTAACGGGTTGATTTAATCACTAATACACCCCGATTGAAGTTGTTGCTGCCGACCCGCAGGGAGGCAGCACACTATTCTTGACGTTCCTCGTACTCAGGCCTCTTGGCCGAACTATGTAAAGTCAACAGATTTGAGATGCATGTATGGATTATGGATGATTTTTCAGATTATGACGTTTTATGACGTCTTTTATGACGTTCCAAAATAATATACATACTCCGCACGTTTTTGGGCATTTACGGAAACCACCCGAATAGCATGTTCGTATCTTGCGAACGCGACCAATGTCATGGCAAGCGATGGCATTTTTCTGACAATACGACTTTGAGCTTTGAGCGTGTGCCCTGCTGTTGTGTTTGTGCTTGCGTTCGCCTATTTTACTGTCTTTTCGAAGCGAGCGAAGATTTTCTTTTTAAGGTAAGATAGTATGAGCTTATTTTTGATGTTGGTAAACAGAAATTTGACACAGGAAGTTTATAGTGAGATGTCATTTGCGATTTTGCATCTTCGGTCATGTATCTTCGAGGTTTTTCAGAAGATTTGACGGCTTTTCTTCTATATATTTTTAGCTGCTGTACATTTGTGAGTTCGATTCTCACAGGAGCCATTGTGTTCGCGCTGATCAGCAATCCGATCAGACGCTATTTACCGGTGGATATCCGGCAACTCAAACTCAAAGAGCCGTTGTGCTCTTCAAAAAGCTAAACGTCGCCATTGTGCACGTTCGCCCGTTGAGGCAAATAAACTCGCCCGTTGAGGAAAAACTATAAACTCGCCCGTTGAGGCAAAACTATAAACTCGCCCGTTGAGGCAAAACTATAAACTCGCCCGTTGAGGCAAAACTATAAACTCGCCCGTTGAGGCAAAACTATAAACTCGCCCGTTGAGGCAAAACTATAAACTCGCTATTATACTCGCCTGTTGTCAAATGGGTGTTACAATCGAACAATATAGAGCCAGAATTGGTGGGCACAATAGTTTTGTTAAAAGAAGAAAAAATATGCCTCTTGAAGGTAACCTTTTCAATGTAATATTGATGTTGTTTAATCTCAAAAGATTGATGTTATTTTGTTTGTTGTTCACTCAATTGTTATTGCTGCCTCCCCTCAGGGAGGCAGCACACTATTCTTGACATGCCTCTTGCGTTTACTCGTGCCCAGTCCTATTACCGAGCTATGTATAGCTGACCAGATCTCGATTTGTTAAATTTTGCGTTTGTTCGGCATTACGTCACCATATGTGCTCGAAAGTGACTCAAATGCGCATGTTCCGCTACCACGCTGCCTGACAATTCCTTCACAGGAAATTAACGGCAAGAACAATAATTATGTCTTTACTTTCTCGTGGAAGTATTCATCAAGGCCATGAAGCTTTCAGTGGCCAGTCTCGAGGAAATCAGTGCTCTTTCATGAGTTTATCAGCGCTGGCTATTCCAGTTACGAAGTGGAACTCGACAACAATCGACAATGTCTTTATAGTACAAGGTGACAACATTTACTTGAATGCTTTTAACCATGATCTCATTCCTCGTCAGGGATTTCTGTCGTTGAACAACTTACCAACCGTTGTTTGTTGCCGTTGGTTTGAAGACAACTTGTCCTGTCTCATCAGTGATCGTTTGATCGACACAAATATATCGCCCGTTGAGGCGGTGGAGCCCGTTGAGGCACAAAACAATATTGATCTGCCCAACTGTATATGTAATAAACTGTAGATGGAACTGTCTTCAAGAAATTACATTTACCTCAACTTTGTGAAAATTCACTGGACAATGGAAATTATTTGTGTGCCATGGATAACCATAATATTTGGTATGCAGTAAATACAATATTACAAGTTCTTTGGGGAAATAAAATACAGTGGTTGCAGTTGACTGTGGTGTATTCCTGAACGACAATTACAGTATAATATGTGGAGTCGTGGACATGTGCAATGAACTAATACATCACAAAGATCTTGAAAGTATCGCATTCTCAACAATAAAATTTAGACGATATAAATAATGGTGCAACAATATCGTAAACATCTGTTACATCCCATTTCTGGTATTTATTTAGTCAGTGCCTATTTGTTTAGCGCTTGCTTTGCCATAAACATCAGACACTTGCGATTCCACTGACAGCTTTGCCACAGTAAGAAGCATGATTTATAGTGGCAGTGATTTATCAGAAATGTGTTTACCAACCACATTTCAACTATACATACTGTAGTCATAATGTATACTGTCTATCCAGTCAAAAGCCTTGCCAATTATATTCAGATAAGTGATAGTCATTTGTAATTTAAGTCTGCTGTATTTAAAATAATTAAAATAATTGAAAGAAATGTGTACATAACTACAGTGTCAGTAGGTTCATTTTTGAAATGTTATCAAAAAATTAGGCTTCCCATGACTTTCAAGGCAGCACTTCCCCTTGCGATAGTAACTTCTAGTATTAGAACTAATACGACCGCGGCAAACCGTGACGACAGGTAGTATTACACTAATACGACCTAAGGTAGGATGAACCCCAGCAGAATTATCAAATCACACACGAAACATTGCATCCTGTCGACAAACCACAACCTCTTCTTCCGCGCCCACTCGATTCGGGTCATTTAGTAAAATTCCCTCGGGCCTTCGGCCCTCGGGAATTTTACTAAATGACCCTCATCGAGCGGGCGGTTTAATAGCTAATACGCCTCATTTCATGATATTACTTATAATTATTACCCAACTAAGTCGGTTTTGTTTGATCTACCGCGGGATATATATCGCTAATATCCCGAATATGTCATGTAGTGTCCGGAATTTGAATATTCCCTGGGGAGAGCGGGGCTGAGTGAACTGCACAATACAAACAACAAAGGGAGCAAACACACAGAATGCACGGTGCTATATACTGCATATAGCACGGTACTATAACCTGTATACAGCACTGTTTCCAGTCATAGCACAAAATGCACGACCCAAACGAACAAAAACAACTCATTTTATCAAGAAATAAACACGGAACTATTACTGTTTTATTCACTCGTGCCTTAATTCTTTCCAAAATAGAAATTACACCGACTAAACACGCACTTCCCACTAACGCGTTCGCCACAATCTTCATTACTTTGCTCAGACTTTTCACTGCACAATTTCTTTCGTTTCGGCTCTTCAACGTCATCCAGAAAACTATCCAAATTTCCTTGAAGAACGTCGGAAACCAAACCAGGTAAACAACAATTGTCTTCATAACGGCCTTCTACACTCTTCCTTGCTTCACATTCATCACGATTTGTTGCAGTAGTTTTTACCAATCTGTTTTCATCAAACTGCTCCGAGCCCACACTCGAACCTTCCTCATCTTTTCGCGAAAATGATGTACTTTGAGTTATCCAAAACTCCTCGTCACTATCGGAGGCATCCATCCTAATTACATGTTGCTCCCTAAAATTCTCGCTGACCGAGTCTCTAATTGCCCAGCAATTTTATGTAAATCGCAAAGCCCATAGAGATTTCACTTTGACGTACGTAATTTAAATAAAAAGAATAATCTATTGAAATTGATCTTTAATGCATTCAATAGCTTATTTTAAAATTTAAATTACGTACGTCAAAGTGAAATCCCAATAGGAAACCTCCTTTGTTGGGTAATAAGAAAGTTATTGAACCGGACCTCGGTCAATTAGTTGTTTATAAACCTCGGGCTACGCCCTCGGTTTATAAACAACTAATTGACCTCGGTCGGTTCAATAACCTATACTTAGTATAAATTTACAAGTTTATATCACAAATCCTCAATTTTCATTGGCTGTTGGAGGAGTTTATATCTGCTGATATAAACCTCTGGTAAGCCAATACAAATCATCATTTTAAAGCAATTGACCAATCACTTGGCGTCTTATATGCTCTATTAAATGCAGTTGTTAAACTTTTTCTCGAAATAATTGCGTCGAGATTTTCGGACATTTCAAATGAAGAAATTGAAAATTTAATTGAAGCAGCAGTTCCGAAAACAACAAAAATGCAACAAGATATCGGATGAGAATTATTAATGTAAGATAGTATCTTTCTTAACTTCAAACAATATAGCAAACAAATTTTGAAAACGCCTTTTCGCTACAAAAAATATTTCCGAAAACATTTTTGTCATGCGACATTTCCGCCTTGTTTTATAAACAGAGTGGCTAGAAAGTCGACCTGAATACACAGTCTCGATACAAGAAATGTCAAAAGAAGAATTGGCAAATTGCTTAAAAAAGTTTACCTTTGTGTTCATAAGAAAGATGGTTCATTCTTTAAAGTGTCGTCACTGAAATCAATCCGGGCAGCAGTCGAAAGATTTGTTAGAGGCGCCCCAAACAACAAGCCTTGGTCAATAATAAATGACCCCCAATTCAAACAAGCAAATGATGCTCTTGACGCATTTGCCAAATCATTGCGAAGAGAAGGAAAAATTGCAGGTGGTTTGTCTCCTTTATCAAAATGACACAAGTTACAAAAGTGAAGCCCTATTTATAACAGATTACAAGATAATGATATTCAAAAATGTCTCTCAGGTTCAGTCCCATAGGAATAAAGCTGTTTAATTTATATGTCCAGAATCCTATTTTATTGTCCCAATTTAAAAAATACACAAATGCTCTCCTGGTGTATGCCCAATTAGTGTGTTGCCAGATTTATAAATTTGTTGATGAAGGTAATACTTTTAGTTTGAGTGATCGCACATATTATATTAATTTTACATTTGATTGTTTGTAAGAAATGTAATAAAATGTATGTTCAACTATAATGTCCTTCAGAAAGCACTTCAACAATCACAAGAGTAGCTTAAATATATATGGGACCGGCATTGCATGTGCAGTTATAGAACTGCACATGCAATGCCGGTCCCATATATATTTAAGTCCCATATATATATTATATATATTATTATATATTTAAGTCCCATATATATATATATATATATTTAAGTCCCATATATATTCCAAGGACAAAAGTGTTTACACAGAAACAGTAAGTGGAGGCCAGGCCAGGCCTAGCATGTGTATAGGTCTATAAACATGTACATTGCATGTTAACAATTACACTACTCACGTACAAATGTACAAATGTACAAATGTCCATACAAAAATTAAAAGCACAACATTTATACATGCATTACAGTAAATTATATCACCACATAAACATATCAGGATGATCAAGGTGCATTTTACCTGCTTGGTGGCTGAGCTGACACATCCATACAATTATATCTATAGTATCATAAAATAATCGGAAGTAAATTTAGATTTAGATTTTAATGAAATGTTAATCTGAGTAGCAGCTAAAAGCTGAAATATACAGAATTAATTACATGCAATATTTTAGAACACGGTAAAGGACTCTTAATAACATATACTACATGAAAAATGTTAAAACTACATAATACCATATGTTAATACCATGCGAAATTTAAATATCGCTAAAAAGTCTAAATATTATATAGGTAAAAATGAGTTTCGAAGTCTATTTGTTTTACAGTCAATTAAATTGACATGGTTATTATTACGAAGAGTATAATTGACTAAGTTCTCACGTCTATCAGGAACGAGTTCGTGCAACTTGTGTTTGGGGTGAAGAAGTTTTTTGAAATATGACATACATATATCATTTCTTCTTTGACTAAGTGATTGAATTAAGTTTCATAACTTCCCGATACGATAGATCGGGATATATTGTTGTTTTTGAATTTTTTCAACTTCTTCTTTTAAATAATCTGGAGCACCGTAATTCCAAATCTGGCATGCGCATTCGAGGATAGGCCGTATACATGTAAAAAATACTTGGATTCGAGAGTACATTTCAACTCCGCTTCGTTTGAGTACTCGGAGAAAGTATAGTCTCTTTGATGCTTTTGCTACGTTGTATTCAATATGCAAGTTCCAATGAAGGTCAGACGAGAAAAGAAGACCAAGGAATTTTGCTGACGAAAGCCGGGAAATACAATGTTCTCCAACAAACAGTGGACGAAGGTTCGGAGTATCTTTAGCAAACGAAATGATCAACTCCTTACATTTGGTGTGGTTAAGTACCATATCATTCTCTGTACACCATTTCTCAATATCGTCGATAACAGTTTGTAAATGGCTTTGTTTACCTTTAATAATTGTTTCCGAAAGACTGGTATCGTCAACATATTTCCATCGATTGTTGTAAGTGACGGCTAAGTCGTTGACCATGATGAGGAAAAGAAGCGGGCCGAGAATTGTACCCTGCGGTACGCCACCATTTACAAATTTCCAATCAGATAACACAGGCCCCAACTTCACCCTCTGTCTTCTTTGCATGAGAAAGTCAATCACCCAATTAATTAAAGAATTATCAATGCCAAGTAATCGCATCTTTTTTATGAGGATTTGATGGTTAATTCTATCAAAAAGCCTTGCTAAAATCTAATAGGAAAACACGTACAGTTTCTCCGTTGCCATCTGTATCTAAAAACCAACAATGGAACATGCTAATTAACGCATCCACGGTGGATGATGAACCAAATTGTCTTTGATCCAATATCGAATGAATAACATCCATGATCCTTCGAAATTGGAACGATTCAAGAATTTTTGACAATGTAGCAGTTAGTGATATAGGTCGAAGATCCGAGAATATATCTGTTACTGGGGTTGTCTTTGGGACTGGAATAACATCCGCTTCTTTCCACTGCCTTGGGACCTGTGCCTGTTTAATAGAGGTGTTGAATATAATTGTCACAGGTTCAGAGAGCTCCATGGAAAACGTATATAAATGAGCGACAACACGCACGCTGTGTGATTGAGCTCCAGGACTGTTAACAGAGTTTTGCAAGCAAAAGCATAACAATGGCAGAGAAAGCAAAAGCATATTACAATGGCAGAGAAAGCTTGTGTATATACTACCAATTAAAATACCCAGACCAATTGGCTATTATTTAAGTGGTTTACCTAGCAGAATCACAAAACTTGTCGCATTTGTTCACGGTCTCAGTTGACCTAATAGTATCGCTGTGTTTTTTTCTTAGCAAGCCGTATTTCGCGTTGATTGCTGCATGACTGAAATGAAGATTGGATGACCCGGGCGAGGGAATTACTTTTAGCTAAACCTAGAGTAATGTAATTTTAAAGAACGAAGCAATTCTATTATGACAATTTTCAACAATTTGACAACATTTAATTTCAACCATTTAATAGTAAGCGTTAGTGGTATTCTCTTTCTACTAACCTAGCGGCTCTTACTTCGTGTATCGGAAACAGAAATTTAGCAATGTATAGAACTGGCTCGTTCTTTAAAAAATCCCGTTTATTTTTGTCCTGGAATTGTCCAATTCATGAATTAAACCTATTATAGATAAAATAAACGGGATTTTTTAAGGTCTTACTTGATTCTAGAAGGCTTAATATATCAAGTACTCCTAGCTCACTTTTCAGCTTCTGGCTTTCCCTCTCTCTCTTCTTTCCATACTGGTGTGTCTTAGAAGGGTTTCTATTCTTATAAGTTTCAGGCATATGCTCCCTTACTCTGTTTTACTTCAGTGTTTATGTTTCTAAATATACATCGTCGCTTGACTTGACAACTTTCGCGTTTCGGTCAACATTTCTAAAATCATCCACTGCAATTCCTGGCATTTGAAGGACTAACTGTTGCGATCAATGGCTTATGAATTTACTACAATTTCACAAGATTTGAATAGGTTATATTTACTTTAATTTGCCATATCACATCCTCATAAATGAATTGCAATACGGTGTTTACAATATGGCAGAAACTGGCAAGCTCGGGCGACCTGCGCTCAGGAACGCTCCTGTCCCCCTCTGTGCACTTCTGTGCCCGCATACTTATATTCTGTGTTCATACTGTACTCTACTTTTCCTTTTGTCAGAGGCAGGTGCTGTTCCCTGGAAAAACAGCATGATCTAGAGGAACCTGTGTTGTTGTAGTGCTTGTTGTTGTAGTGAGATTGATGTATATACTGTATTGTTGTTCCATAATAAATCTGTCACAATTGTTAATCTGTGTTTTTGTCTTTATATGCTTGACTTAGACCTGATAATGATATGTAATTTATATAAGTAAATGTGAATTTTTTTAAATGAGAATGATATGAAAGTAAATGTCAAACACACACACAATTTAAACATGTTATAACTTTTTATTTATATCATCAACTTCAACATAACACAACAGAACACAACATAACACAACACTGCCAAAAAACACACAAGTAGAAAACTAAAGCAGTCCTAAAACACTAAGTACTCCTAGAGCAAGCAGTCCCGAATCCTAAAGCAGTCCTAGTTCGGTGTAACTGGTGCCTTTGTTACTGGAGTGTCAGCATATCACCATCCTCCTGATCCTTAGAAGCTGGACTCGGAGCTTGAGACCCTCCGAGGAGTAAGGACATGTTGGAGAGGTTGCACAAGCTGGTGTGTGTCTGCTGTTGCTGCTTGCGCTGTAGCTGCTGCTGTTGCTGCTGTAGCTGCTGATGTTGCTGCTGTTGTTGTTGCTGTTACTGCTGCTGTTGATGATGTAGCTGCTGCTGTGGGAAGACTGTCTGTGCATAATAGCTGCTCATGTAGTCAGTGCTCATGGTGTCCCAGACACTGCCTTGTGGAGGGTTGGATTGCCACTGGTGGGGAGGAGGCTGGTAGTTAGGGTACACACACGCACCAAAGGATCCAGGAGCTTGTGTGGATATCGGCCGACCTGGTATGTGGGTGTTGGTGCTGGCTACCTGGTGACCTGGTGGGCGATCAGACCTCCACTGATGTCATCTACCTCCTCCTCCTCCGACTCGGCAGCATCTTCCTCCATGAACTGTGTGAGCAGCTTGTTAATCACCAGCCTGGTCTTCTTGAAGCGGGCCTTAGACATGGTGAGGAGGCTGTTGTGGACATACTGTCCAAACACCTCTCTCTTGCTGGTGGGCTGGTCCTTTGGCTTGGCTGCGAGCTCCTTCAGAAGGTCAGTGAAGTCCGTGACCTTCTTCTGGAGGGATTCTACAGCTGCCTCTAATAATAATCATATAATATAATATTCATTTATTTCAGATAAAGTATACATAGTATAAATATCCATAGAACTAGTAAAATATATAGACAATATGTACAATTAAGGTTTGATATGCATACCTGTCTGCGGCGTCGAGGCTGCGCTTGGTTGCCACCCTGGAGGTGCACGGGAGTTCCAGGTCAGGGTGGTATCACCGGGGGCTCCATCTGCAGCTTCTTCGGCGCACGCAGCCTCGGCAACCGTGAGGTCTCCTCCGGTGTTCTGGAGAGCTGTGCGGACACTGACGAGGGGCTCACGGCGGTGCCGATTGATGCCCTTCAGGAAGGTGAATTGGGTATTGATCCACGTCTCCCTCTCGGTCAGTGAAGTCAGCTCCCTGGCACCAGCACCGCTCTTTGATTCTTTGTGAAGCTTCATATGGATGTCACGCAAGGACCGGAACCATCGCTGCAAGTGGGCGCCATCTCTGATCTCATCGTGTGAGGGGTCCAGCACCTGGGCCTGATCTTCCCACCTCTCCAGCCTCTTGCCAGTGTCTTTGTAGGCGTTGAGGTTTGGATTCTACACCATTGGGTTCTCCCTCAGCCACTCAACCATCAGAATCTCTCTGGCCTCGCTGATGGTAGCAGATTCTTTGATTTTCCTTGGTTTGCTGGGGTTGGTCACCCTCTTCTTCTTGGATTTGGGTCGAGAACCAGAGCCTTGTTCATCAGAAGTAATGACTGCTGCATTATTTGAATGCTGTGATGAATTGGAGGTGTCACGAGTCAATGGTTCTCTAGGAGGAGCAGTTGGAGACCTGGGAGACCTGAACCTGGCTCGGGTAGGGGCCTTGGGGAGGGGAAGGGCGGCATGCTGTTTCAGTAGTTTTGACATCACTTTTGGGGTCACTTTTATCTGATTTCTTGGTAGCTTTCCCCATGTTGACTCTTCGATGACCAAATCAGTATTGAAGAAAATACTGAATCGGCTCCGCTTTTATCGATTTTTATCACGTGACCGATATTCGCAACTACCACGCAACTAGCACGCAGGTCCAACGCAACTTGTAAGTTTTTAACGCAACTCAAACGCAACTCGTAAGTTCTGCACGCAACTCACACGCAACTCGCACGCAACTCGTACGCAGGTGATCGCAGATATTGGGGGATCATAAGTTCAGTTCGCAACCCACACGCAACCCACACGCAACTCACACGCAACACATAGGTTCAATAGGTTAGAAATTGACATAATTGTTGATTTGGGTTGCGTTTGGTGCGTATAACAATATTTTTTACACGCAACTCATAGGTTTCAGCATACGCTATGGTGTGAGGGCACCTTAACCTTCGCCGCACCTGCGAAGCTCAATAATCAAACCGTAAACCTTAATTGATTAAACAACCTGTTAAACATATTTTGTATACTTAATAAACTTGTCGTATATTATGTAATACAAGATTTGTGGTACATATAGGAAACGAGACCATTGGTTGCATTATAAAACAACCCATGCATGTTATAAGCAGCAAGCTTATAAGCGAGCTTTAGGTGACTTTGTCACCTATCCCTCGTTTTGAACGTTATCTCGATCAAAATTTAAAGTGCCTATGAAACGAAAATTAAGTTTGTTTTATTTGAAAGAACTTTTAAAACAATGAAGAATATTAATTTACAACTCTTTCATATTTCACTTAGTTCTTGAGATATTTAGACTTATGTGATATTCAAATGAGATAACCTATGACGTCAAAAGGTTCGCAATACATTTTAACATATTGGAAAATGGTGAATATCTTTAAGATTATTAAACGAAATCACTTGAAACTTTGCATGTGGCTACAGACCACTGTAAGACCACTGGGAATGAGTAGAGTTTCGCGCAATAGAAGTTCTGATTCAAAAGTACAACTAGAAATAATCTTAAAATTACTAAAAGAGACAGGGTGACCAGTGTCTGCACGGTGATGAGAGAGGATACTTGTCAGAGGAAATTTACTATGCTTCTTCCCAGTGAGGGGCGAGATTCCCATACGGTTAGACACACGTGTATAGATGTCGGATTGTCTCTCCGATGTAAGAAACTCCGCAGCTTCCACACATAACATTATATACAACATGTGACCTAAGACGTAAGGGAATTTTATCTTTAAAAGAAAAGAAGTGAAAGAGTCTAACTGAAGGACGAGCGATAAATCTAATATCAATTTGAGGATAGGCAGATGAGAGAAGTTTTCGGAGTTGGGTTATCCTAAGATTACGATTCCCGCCTGGTCAATCAATAGCTGATAAAATAAGGAAACACTACAACAATGGTCCGCTTGCTGCCGTTCGGAAATTTCAGCGCATTGAGCGTAAATTGGGAAAGGCGAAGCTGAATTTGACATTCATTACTAACTGCAAGATACGTGACATTATTCCTCGATTCCTACGATTCAAGGTTGACAATCGAAATCTTCGCCGCGCGCCCGCTTATCGCCAATATCAAAGAAATTTATTAAATGAAGAAATTCGAATAAATAACTCAAAAATCCATTCGCTAAAGAAAGAATCAACTAAAGCTCAATCGTCCTTGGCACTTCTTGTGTCTTCTCTAGACCTAATACATCTAAAATCCGTCTCTGACTGTGAAAATGCCAATCACCTCAAATGCCAGCGCCATTCAGGAAAAGAAATTGTTCCGACTCACAAAAGATTCTGTCAAAACAACTAACATTAAATCCGATGAAGTTATCTTCAATTATTCCAACCGTATTCTGTCAGACGATGAAAAAATATACTGGTTAAAGGACTTAATTTTTCTATCCCGCCAAAGAAGTTGAAGAAATGCGACTTCCTTATTCCTTTTGAATTTCTTTATCGTAAAATTCAAGACGAAGAAATTTCTCCATCATCTCATGGTCTTCCCAAAGATTTCATCAGAACTAAAATGAAAATCATTACACATTCTGGTTTTAGAAGCTCGCCTCCTTCCTTTATTTTTACCCCTGTCCCTTTTAGTGAATGAACACTTGTAATGAACCAGACGTATATATAGGCAAACCCTGATAAACACGCTATACTTGACTCTGAAGATGACCGCCGCTGAGGCCGTCGTTCTGACGTTTCTTCAGTCACCAACAACAGTCTCTCAAGACTACAACAACCTGGACGATCAACTTCACATCTAATGATACTCCTAGGTTCAAACCATTTACTTTATCATGGCAACTTTGTAACTATATATTTAGTCTTTCTGCACTAATGTAAATTATTATTCTCTGAAGATATGTTGCGTTAACAACGAAACGTTAGAACTTTAATAAATATTATTATTTCACTCGTGTTTTACTCAATATAATGGTTTTTTTCAAAATATTATGCCGTGGACTTTGATATTTATCGTAATATATATATATATATATATTGTGCGCACGCTCACTGCTTGCAGTTTGAGCGCTCTGGCATGGTTCTTGATGTCCCACATTTTGTGTGCATCACGGGTGACTGTATATAGCAGTCATCTTCATCCTGCTCATCAGCACTACACTGATGAGGCCCAAAAGGCCGAAACGGTACCGTCTGTAGTTAGATACGCTCTATGACCTTTAGGTCATATTGAGCGCTCTACAGGATGAACCATTGTCGCTTACGCATTGTGCGCACGCTCACTGCTTGCAGTTTGAGCGCTCTGGCATGGTTCTTGATGTCCCACATTTTGTGTGCATCAAGGGTGACTGTATATAGCAGTCATCTTCATCCTGCTCATCAGCACTACACTGATGAGGCCCAAAAGGCCGAAACGGTACCGTCTGTAGTTATACCGTCTGTAGCTATATCTTATATATATATATATATATATATATATATATATATATATATATATATATATATATATATATATATATATATATATATATATATATATATATATATATATATAATATATATATATATATATATATATATATATATATATATATATATATATATATATATAGATATATATATAGATATATATATATATATATATATATATATATATATATATATATATATATATATATATATATATATATATATATATATATATATATATATATATATATATATATATATATATATATATATATATATATATATATATATATATATATATATATATATATATATATATATATATATATATATATATATATATATATATATATATATATATATATATATATATATATATATATATATATATATATATATATATATATATATATATATATATATATATATATATATATATATATATATATATATATATATATATATATATATATATATATATATATATATAGAAGTGTTGTGATAGAAACTATCAGGTTCAAAATCATATGGGTAGAGTGCTCAATGCGTATACGCAGAGCCAAATAATTACAAAATGAAAACACCGATTATTTCATTGAAGTTTATTCGCGACAAATTTGTTTCGTATGACAGGCCGAAACTTGCCACACTCATCAGGTGAATGACTATATATTATGACTATATATTATGACTATATATTATGACTATATATACAGTAATGACTATATAATGACTATATATATATATATATATATATATATATATATATATATATATATATATATATATATATATATATATATATATATAGAAGTGTTGTGATAGAAACTATCAGGTTCAAAATCATATGGGTAGAGTGCTCAATGCGTATACGCAGAGCCAAATAATTACAAAATGAAAACACCGATTATTTCATTGAAGTTTATTCGCGACAAATTTGTTTCGTATGACAGGCCGAAACTTGCCACACTCATCAGGTGAATGACTATATATTATGACTATATATTATGACTATATATTATGACTATATATACAGTAATGACTATATAATGACTATATATATATATATATATATATATATATATATAAATATATATATATATATATATATATATATATATATATATATATATATATATATATATATATATATATATATATATATATATATATATTATATATATATATATATATATATATATATATATATATATATATATATATATATATATAATATATATATATATATATATATATATATATATATATATATTAGGCTGACTTTACTCTACCATGTCTTGTCTACTTTTAACATGGATTAGCCATTTGTATAAGTATTAGAACTATATTAATAGGAAGGGCTCCGCTCGAAACGTCAGTATTTCGTACTCACTAAATTCTTGGCAGTTTACCACCTTTTCACTTTGCTATATATTAACTAGTCCTGATTATTTTTCAGGTTCTTTGTGTTAGTAAGACATCAATGGAAACTGGTCATGTGATGGAGTTAATATGTGACGATTCACAACGATTAGCAACGAGTGCAGAATGGTTTATCCAAAATGCAATTCGTAAAATTATCAGTTGTACATGTGTATCTGGTTGGTTATTTTACTTCGTTGGCTGGCAATTTCTTCCAGCATTATTCTTATTCATCTTAATTGGCCTTTATCGCTTTTGTATCGTTAAACTTGACTATAAATTGCGCAAGAATACTTCACAGTTTGCAGACGAGCGCCTGGGATATCTTCGAGAGTTTCTTACGGCGAGTACCTCCATTAAGATGAATTGTTTGGAAGAAATCTTTGAAGAAAAAGTTCGACAATCTAGATGGTAAAAGTGTTTTTGCATTGTTGTTGAGTACGCTGAAAATAAGGGAAACGTAAATAATTTACAACATAAACTATAAATATGTGTACGTGTACGCAAGAACCCCTCGCTCACCTTCTGCTTGTATATTTTAGTCTATAAGTAGTATTACTATATGACCAGTGCTATACTTCCAGTGAAATTACACAATATGATTGGTCAACGTCGCATCCGGATTTTAACGTAATGACCTGCACAGGAATTGCCAGGGCACTACGAATATTGTTGGTTCCCTAGGAATTCAAAGTCATAAAAAGTTGATGATAAATTATCTTAATCAGGAAACCTGAATCACCAAATGTGTTTTTCATCAGGGTCCTCAGGTTCGCTACTGAAAGCGAATTCTGAAATTCAGACTTTAACGAATCGAAGACGTATGACGTAGGAGATGTTTTCAGGGTAAAAATCTTAAAAAAATAACTGCAAACTTTATCTGAAATAAACATGCTAAACAGCGCTATTTTACCATGTATAACTAAATTATCATGAATATTTATTGCTTTTATAAGAACCGCAGCCATTTTTGTGGGTACCGCGGTCAGCGGTACCCAATCTAGGGGTTCAACATCGAAATTACAACTGCGCAACTCAGATACTCATTCGGAATTCATCGGAAAATGTCGTCTCCATCGGGATCATAAATAATATCAATTCCTTCTCGTGTCTTGTGTGTACAAAGTACGGTAGAAAATCTCGAAAAACCTTAAAGGTGCCGTCCACTCCGTTCTGCGCATGTGTGATATTTCAAACGTGCGGGACCCCATATGTCAACAAACTTCAACGGAATAGATTTGCGACACTTCGAAAGCGAGTATTCGTCAAAGGTGGCGAAGGCGTGTGTAGTAGTTAAATATATTATCCACATTTAGGAACAGAACAGCTTCTTATAACACGCTTTGAAAAAGCTCAAGCGTGGAAAACAAATCCGCAATACTTCTTGTTCAATGTTTATCTAATGCAATGTAAACAAACGATGTAAACAGAAACGGGGACATGCGCAGAACGGAGGCGTACAAAGTTCGTGTCGGTCCTCTGATCGCGCGCGTTATGATTTTTGGCTTAAAGTGCCTATGTCACAAACATTTTTATTGCATGTTTGGATAGATGAGAGCAAATTATACTTTAAGTTCTTTTCTGGTTTTCGATTTGCTCTTTTAGTTCCCGAGATACAGGTCTCTAAACATGCCAAAAACGGCTTTTTGCGAAAAATTTACGCGCCCGTAGGAAATGCGTGAAAGGGACTGGCGCGACAGTGTGTGACGTAGAATAAGACATCGACTGCGTGTATTTGCTTGTTGTTATTATGCTTTCTATTGCAAAGTGAAGCAAAATGCCCGATAGATGCGTATTGAAAAATATAGAGAATGAATATTGAAAAATATAGAGAATGCATAACGCACGTCGTAAACAAAGTCCTTATACTAATTCGTCACACGTCTATCGTCCCAGGCCCCTGGCAATTTGCGGCTTTTTTGCCAAAACCGACCTTAAAGTGCCTATATCTCGCGAACTAAAAGAGCAAATCGAAAACTAGAAAATAACTTAAAGTATAATTTTCTCTCATCTATCCAATCATGCAATAAAAATTTTTGTGACATTCCTCGTGGCATGTCTTCTGAGTGCGTTTTTGGCTTTATATCGGACAAGGCTTGTGTAGTTTACATTAAAGGTAAGTTGTACCTTTCTCGTTTTCAGATATTTACTGTAGGTATTTATTTGATCATAACTTCGCCCCTCTGAGTAGTGACTGTTTTTGTTTTATATTTCTGCCTATTTCGGCTCTTACTTCGTGTACCGGACACAGAATATTACATCATTGAAATATTTAGTTTAAAAGTAGGGTTAGTATTCCTTTTATTTCAGGGTTAGGACTAGAGTTTTTATTTGGGTTATGGTTACGGTTTTTGTTCTTGTAAAGCTTCTGAATCCCGAGAAAATAACCTTGATGTGCCTATGACGTAGTCTGTGACCATTGTGTGTCCGATACACGAAGGAGATGCCTATATTTCTTCGTCAAATTCAAATGTTATACAGTATACCATCCGTTTCAGGTGAGGAAGTCAGTCTAAATTTGGCGACAATGCTGGTAAACAGTGTATATCAAAGTCATTGACCGCTATAATTTTTAAATACATTGTAAACATATTTATAATTGGAATTAGTCTGGCTTGAACATTTTGTTTCATGGGAATTGTTTGTATGGATTGGTTGCATTAAAGGTTCTGTAAATAAAGATTTTTTGTTGTTAACTGATGTTCCTCTCATTGTATCAATAAATGACAAAACATCTGCTTTTATAACTTATAGTGAATCATTAACTGGAGAATTATCCATGACATGTGATGATACTGGCCCTTATGTTTGTCTAAAAATGCATTTACAAATTTATTTTTTTGGTTTAGTGTCGCTTGTTAACAATTCATTTAAATTAAGTGTTCACATATGTCAAAGAATTATTTCAAGATATTTGATTCACACTCAAGGGACCTATATGGAATGCCATATTTTTCTGCTAGATGTGTTTTGCTTATTGTTGAAAGCCTTGATAATCTAAATTTACTGAGCCAACAAGACTCGGCATTGAGACTATTGTTATTAGGTGCCCATGGTAACAGATTTTGTTCCCAGACCACTTTGTATAGAAACAAAGTTTTCTACTTTTCGTCGTTACAGTTACTGTTTTATTGTTTTAAACAGTATTGTTACATTGGAAAAAGAATTAAACAATAAGTTGCTGAAAACAAAGAATTATTATAATGGCAGAAAGTAATCTGGAAACTGGTGTGTTACCATAGCAACCACATTAGAACCATGACAATGTTTAGTTTTCTTGACTGAGTAAGTCAGCAAGGTTTGAATCTATTTAGTTGAATTAGTCTGTTTTCAGTTTTGTTGTTAATGCTGTGTCCATTTTATGACATCACACATGTGTAGGAATGGATTAAAAGTTGGAGGGGGGGGGGGCTGATTTCGACAAACAGGTAATCAGTGACCGCATTTTTAGGGGGAACTCCCCTGCAAATTTGTGAAATCTAGAAGTTCTTTTTCATCTAATTCTACAGCGAGCATACTTATTACTGACAGAAGGGTCTGGGACCAATATAAGTATAACACTTGCGTGGCAAGGGTTTAGGGGTTGGCTAACACTTCAGGTATTTCAGGCTACACCCGTTTGTAAAATCTCGTGTAGATGAAGCCCGTAGGTAGATACAATTAAGTAGCTTCTCTCTCAGCCTCTTTAGTCGTTCTAATACAATTGGGAAAAAAAACATTAAATTTAGCAACACTTGTCCTGATTTTTGGGGAGACTCGGCCCCCATTTAACATTTGGGTGGTCTGAAGCCCGCTGGTTCATACGCCTATGTATAAAGCGTAATAATTCAAGAACGAGATAACATATAAAAATCGTGTAAAAGCCATTTTTCATTATTTTAAGAGTTTCAAATACAATCACAATAAACAGGTGCGAATTTTCATTTCATAGACACTTTAAAGGCACCACATCAATATAATGATAAAGATCCTCCACGACAGTGATCCCATAGTGGGGATATAAATGCCCCAGTATAAATGAATAATACTAATATTTCAGCTAGTATTACAGATTTGGATTTATCGTTCTACAGTTTAGATAACATAGTCTTTTTGTAATTTATTTCATAAAAATGGGCCTCCCTTGGTCACACCTCAATCCCATTATTCATTGACAAGGCAGACCCAGACATTACTGTTCCATGCGGTTCCACATGTTCGCATTGCGGACCTATTTTTTAAAATGTTACAAAAAGTAACAACAACCAATCTAAGGACGGATAATGGATAGATGGATGTTGTTATTTTATGCGTCAATTGCTTAAACGGAGTGACGTCATTCAATTACAACTGTTATGTTATAAATACCTGCTGTGTTTTTCGGTTTACCAGCAGACCTAGACATAAGTTATCTGCTGAAATCTATCGTGATTTTTTTAGTCTACACATTCTTTACTATCCAACAGTGTCATTCGCCATTTCAAAAGCGTTTTAAAGCAATTTTTAAGTTTGTCATCATGACTAAATCGGAAATGGCTAAAAGGGATGTCTCAAAAGGACTTTTCTATTTATATCTGGTCTTTATTTTTGGTTAGGCTTAGATACGGTTTAGGTTTAAGGTTAGGATCAAGGTTAGGGTTAGGATTGGGTTTAGAATTACACTAGTTCTTGAAAATGGGAAGATACTACTAAATCGATATTTTATAATATATTTATTTGAAGGAGGATTTGCTGGCCCTATTGACACAGCCCAGTTTATTACCCCGGTTCCCTGCTCCCATTTCTCAACATCGCTGCTTTAGTTAATTGCTTGGAGTGGTAGCTAATCTTTCTAATACAAGGTACACTCTATTTTTACAGGCAAGAGATAAAATTGAAAGCAAAGCGTTGGTTCATCATGTCAATTAGTTACTCGCTTTATTCAACTGGACCACAATTTGGGACCTTTATCACCATTATCTGCCTGTTCTTTACAGCTAATGAGGGACTTTCATTTCAAACCGTATTTACTAGTATGTTCTTGATTCGGGAGGTATCAAATACATTTTGTTCTTTTATACCAAACGCAATTTCTCTCGGCACAGATGTTTATGTATCGCTGCAACGTATTCAAGAATTCTTGGAAAGAAATTATCATGTGGCTAGTGTTTGTGAGAAATCTCATGGCAAACGATATTTTCAAGAGAATGACCAGCAATTTGACAGTTTTGACAATAAATCTGACCGAGCTGATAATATACAATGCAGTCGTGTGTTAACTGATCATCTTACACGTGAGGAAGTTAAAACAAATAACGAAAAAAGCTTTCTTGCAATTCCTTATCTCAACTTATGTGACGTCACATGTAAACATCATTCTCCACTCGCAACGTCTGATAGAGTAAACTTCAAAAACTTACCATTGTTAAATTACATTACCCTCAACGTATCAGGGCGAGGACTGGTACTCATCACAGGTCTGGTGGGCAGCGGTAAATCATCACTTTTAGCATGCGTTCTGGATGGTGAATTACTGTTAACAAACGGAATTGTAGAGTTTTATGGAAATCTAGCTTACGTTTCCGATACGCCTTGCATATTTCCAACCACTATTCGTGAAAATATTTTGTTTGGTTTACCTTACAACCAAGAATGGTATTTGGAAACAGTGAAGGCTTGTCAGTTAGAAAAGGATTTTAACGATTTCCCAAAAGGTGACTTATCACGAGTTGGAGAACACGGTGCGACCGTTAGTGGTGGTCAGCAGACTCGTATTGCCTTAGCACGTGCTGTGTATTCTAAAGCCGATATTTATCTTCTGGATGATCCCTTGAGTTCTCTGGATGCCAAAGTTGCTGAAAACATATTTGGGAATTGTATACGAGGACTGTTAAGTGACAGGATTGTTCTTCTGACAACCAGAACGACTCGTTACTTAGAAAAAGCTGACCATGTTGTAAAGCTTAAAGGAGGCGTGGTAGTTGCTCAAGGAAAATTTGATGAAATTAAAGACCAATTTTCTGGAATAGAATGTGGTGAAGTTCAACTCAATGTAACGCTTGATAAGGAACTATCAGGGACACATCAGGATAATGAATGTGAAGAAGTAGTACAAAGTGAGACAATGCAGGGTGAAATGTTGCGAGAAACGAAAGAAGATCGCGTTATTGGAAACGTTTCACTTAAGGTATACTGGGAGTATTTCGTTAACGGAGCATCACCATTCATTTTGATATTGGTGGCTTTAGTTTTTGTAGCTGGTCAAGGTAAGATTATAGACAATCATACAAAAAGCATACTACACTGATGTCGATAAACAACCTTTGCAAAATACAGTATGCGTTTTTAGCAGTTGGCTTTCGATTTTCACGTTTACTCATCTTTTCTTACGCCGTTGTTGTATAGCTCCACTACATGACATAACGCCGCACAGTCATCCGCTATAATATACAATAATGAGGTCTTACCGAACCTTTGTCTTAATCTTGACTATACAACTCTCGATTTTTGGTTAAAATATCCTGGAAACTACGTTTTACTATAGGATAAGATTTTTCGACGATATTTGAAAACTTACTAACTTAAAAAGTTTACTTTATTCTTTCTCACCGACAAACACACAGCGACGTCAGAGCTATTTTTAACCTTCCGACTATTATTTAAGGACTAGTTGAAACCGAACTGACAGTTAACTAAAGATCGCGTCACGTGTAAAATTAAGAGTAGCGACGAAAACTTTCTAACTCTTTTAAATTTTAACCTGCTCTACCTATATATATATATATATATATATATATATATATATATATATATATATATATATATATATATATATATATATAGCAAAGTGAAAAGGTGGTAAACTGCCAAGAATTTAGTGACGAGATACTGACGTTTCGAGCGGAGCCCTTCATCAGAGTAAGACGAGATGAAATAAAATAAATAGGGCTTATATATATGCCAAAAGGGTGTCACAGGTAGAAAGTAGCCAATCAAATGCACGGGAAATAAACTAACTAATAATTAATGAGATGGGAAAAGTTAAATCATTTGCTATTTTTAACACTCGATCAATAAGCAGACTGCCCTCTGTCCAATATTCAAGGGGATTAGGCAATAATAATAGAAACAAAGACTTGAAAAGGAATGAAAGTGCATAAGCTAATAATAAAAAGTTTCAAGCAAACTAAAATAACAAAAAACGTTTGGGAAATTAAATAAAAGAAAAACGTTCGTTAAGACCAAGAGGATGTGTGGTGCCAAGTTTAAAAATGAGACGCTTCTCTTGCCGCTTGCGGTTATCGTTGCCACCGGAGATGGGAAGGATGGCACAGACTGAATGGTTGGAGCTGTTGAAATGGCGGGCTACAGGTTTGTCACCATCATTGATCCTAGCAAATGATTTAACTTTTCCCATCTCATTAATTATTAGTTAGTTTATTTCCCGTGCATTTGATTGGCTACTTTCTACCTGTGACACCCTTTTGGCATATATATAAGCCCTATTTATTTTATTTCATCTCGTCTTACTCTGATGAAGGGCTCCGCTCGAAACGTCAGTATCTCGTCACTAAATTATTGGCAGTTTACCACCTTTTCACTTTGCTATATATTCAAAACACTGTCTACGCAGCACTCTACTTATATATATATATATATATATATATATATATATATATATATATATATATATATATATATATATATATATATATATATATATATATATATATATATATATATATATATATATATATATATATAACAGCGAAACACGTGTCTGTAGATATTGTACTATATATATATATATATATATATATATATATATATATATATATATATATATATATATATATATATATATATATATATATATATATATATATATATATATATATATATATATATATATATAAAGTAGAGTGCTGCGTAGACAGTGTTTTGAATATATAGCAAAAATGAAAAGGTGGTAAACTGCCAAGAATTTAGTGACGAGATACTGACGTTTCGAGCGGAGCCCTTCATCAGAGTATAAGACGAGATGAAATAAAATAAGTAGGGCTTATATATATGCCAAAAGGGTGTCACAGGTAGAAAGTAGCCAATCAAATGGACGGGAAATAAACTAACTAATAATTAATGAGATGGGAAAAGTTAAGTCATTGACTATTTTTACAGTCGATCAATAAGCAGACTGAGGGGGTGGGATAAATGACAGGTCCAATATTCAAGGGGATTAGGCGATAATAATAGAAACAAAGACTTGAAAAGGAATGAGCATAAGCTAATAATAAAACGTTCATAAGCTAATAATAAAAAGTTCCAAGCAAAATAAAATGACAAAAAGTTTTTACGAAATTAAATAAAAGAAAAACGTTCGTTAAGACCAAGAGGATGTGTGGTGCCAAGTTTAAAAATGAGACGCTTCTCTTGCCGCTTGCGGTTATCGTTGCCACCGGAAATGGGAAGGATGGCACAGACTTTAATGTCTGAAACCAAATGGTTGTAGCTGTTGAAATGGCGGGCTACAGGTTTGTCACCATCATTGATCCTCACGGAACGAAGATGTTCAGCAAACCTGTCTGAAAGGCGTCGCCCAGTTTCACCGATGTAGATTTTAGGGCATTTATCGCAAGAAATACAATAAATTATGTTGGTGGACGTGCATGAAAAAGCATGACGGATTGTGTGGTCGAATTTGGGGGCAGTAATAACTGTAGTGGGATTGAGAAAAGGGCATGTGTTACAGCAGGAACAGCCGCAAGAAAATGTTCCCGCTGGTGCCGAGGTATTAAGTTTAAGGGCACTTTGTACTAAGGAGTCACGAATGTTTTTATTACGGCGAAAAGATACCAAAGGGTTGTCGGTGAAAATGGCTGACGTCTCAGGATCATTTTGTAAAATGTGAAAATTCCGATTAATAATATTTTTAACTTTAAAATTGAAAGGATGAAATGTTAGAACTAAAGGAATTTGATTGTTTGAAACTCGTTCCAAAGATGGTTCAAGGGCGTCTAAACGGGGGACGAGAAAAGCTTTCTGAACGGCGAGGTCTAAAAGGTTGGTAGGGTAACCACGTTGGACAAAAAAAGATCTCATTTCTGTTGATTTGACTTGAAAATCTTGGTCGTCGCTACATAAGCGGCGAAGACGCAAGAATTGAGAGTAAGGGATGGATTGCTTAGTGTGGTTGGGATGAGAGGATGAAAATAGAAGATAACTATGGGAGTCAGTAGGCTTGTACGAGACCGACGTTTTCAGCGAATCACCATTAATCGAAATTAAAATATCAAGGAACGACACAGAGGTCTCGCTGATTTCCCACGTGAACTTCAGAGCAGGATGAAAATCATCAACAAAGTTGATGAACTGCTCTAAAAGGACACGTGAACACGACGCTGTTCCTAAACAGTCATCGATAAATCTTCCGAAAAAATCAGGCAAGGGACCCGTGTATTGTTCAAAGATCTGTTTTTCAACATAACCAACAAATAAGTTAGCATAGCTTTGACCCATTTTGGTGCCCATCGCAACACCACTTATTTGTTGATAATGTTCACCATCAAACGAAAAATTGTTAAGGGTAAGCACTAGTTCTGCTAAGCGGAGTAACGTGGTTGTGGAGGGTTCTAAATTAGTGCGCTGATCAAAGAAAAACTTCAGAGCTTCAAGGCCATCACAATGGGGAATGACGGTGTATAAGGACTTAACGTCCATCGTGAAAATAAATTTATCGGAACTACTGAAACGTAACTGGTCGAAAATTTGCAAGGCATGTTTAGTATCTTTGATATAAGAAGGCAACTTCTTAACCAAAGGATACATAACGTTGTCTATATAGAAAACTGGAAACGAGCTCGGTGGGGCGCTATTAATAACAAGCCTAACCACATGTTCCTTGCATTTGATATCGTCGAATTTTATCCGTCAATTACAGAAGATCTCTTAAACAGTGTTCTTTTATGGGCGAAAACTCTGACTACTATCCCAGATGAACATATAGCCATCATTCAACATGCTCGTAAATCTCTGTTGTTCAACGGTAATGTATACCATGGGTCAAAAGAAACAACGAATCTTTGTTCGACGTCACCATGGGCAGCTACGACGGTGCCGAGATATGCGATCTTATCGTTCTCTTTATCTTAACAAAGCTAGCAGATAAATTTGGTAAAGAAAGCGTAGGGCTATACAGGGACGACGGATTAGCGTTATTGAGGGGCACGAGTGCGAGGTCAGCAGACAAAGCTAGAAAATATTTGCACACCATTTTTAATGAGCTTGGTTTAAGGATAACGGCAGAAGTCAGTCATCAAACCGTCAACTTTCTGGATGTTACACTAAATCTACAAGATGGGAAATTCTCGCCGTACAGAAAACCAAACAACGACCCGCTTTACGTAAATAGCCAATCTAACCATCCACCTTCTGTCATTAAGGAAATTCCAGCATCAATCAACAAACGCATTTCTATACCCTCTCATCCGATCAGTCATCTTTTGATTCTGCCGCACCATTTTATGAAAGTGCTCTCGGCCGTAGCAACTATAACGTTTCACTACAATATTCTGGCAACAATCATTCCACCCCACCATCTTCGAGGAGAAATCGCCTACGAAATGTCATCTGGTTCAACCCCCCTTATAGTAAAACTGTCAGAACGAACATTGCGCGGAACTTCCTGCAGCTCATCGATAAACATTTCCCCAGAGCAAGTCCACTTCACAAGATATTTAGCAGAAACTCAATTAAAGTTAGCTACTCTTGCATGGAAAATGTCAAGAGCGCCATATCTCGCCACAACAACCGCGTATTGTCAAGAACTTTAGCCCCCATATAATCCCGAAGCTGTAACTGCCGGATCCCAAATGAATGCCCTCTTGAAGGAAACTGCCTTGTCCGGAATGTTGTCTATAAAGCCGAAGTTACAACAGTCGATGAAGGAATTACGAAAGAATATGTAGGTATGACAGCTACTTCTTTCAAGGAGAGACATGGCAACTACAAGAAGTCTTTTAAGGACGTAAGATACTCGAAAGATACAGAGCTCTCGAAGTACGTGTGGAAGCTGAAGGAAAGTGAGAAAGAGTTTGCCCTAAAATGGTCCATTCTAAAGCGTGCAAACTCATATTCAGCCGGAGGAAAGCGATACAATCTTTGCCTTGAAGAGAAATTGTGTCTAATGAAAGCGGACAAACGGCATTCACTGAATAGAAGGTCCGAAATCTTTGCGAAGTGCCGCCATCGAGACAAATTTCGCGCAGGAAAGTTCAAACGCGCGCGCGCGATCAACTTGCGTCAGCAAACAGTCGAAGTTTTGACGCCATTAACGAACTGAATTTTTATTACTTCACTCAATCGCCTGAAGATCGTCTCGACAAACGAGGCATGAAACTCGGAGTAGCGATGTTACAGTTTTAAGATATTTATTAAAAATATATATATATATATATATATATATATATATTCTAAGGATTTATGGTGAAGGAAAATTTAGAGTATTGGAATATATATATTTTAAGACCAAACCGGGACCAGTTGCGAAAAATCCAACTTCAAGGCCTTCCGGCTGGAATTGAACCCACGACCTTGCGATGTTATACACACCCTGCCAGCTTCACGTCGCAGTAGAATTATCAACTTACTGTATAATTTATAATGTATATAATCTATACACACCAACAATCGGGCTAGAATCGCTAATACGTCTTAGTAAACCCAATTTCAATGGACCCTATAATTTGTACTATATGCACCCCTAGAGTATTGAAGTATATATTAAATAAAAAATGTTTACCCACCCTACTTTATATAATCTATGCACATCAGCAATCGGGATAGAATCGCTAATACATCTTATATTCGACATGGCTGGTTTTCTTTTGTTCTTTGGGGAGAATATATTCAATATCCTGGTCACTGAACTGTTTCAAAAGTTTATGGCGGTTTTGAATAGCAACTGCAGGGAGTGCGGGGCTGAAAACAATGACCGACAACAATGACAAAACAATTAATTCATATTCCCTCTAATAATCCCTCTAATATTCCCCGCCAATATTTACCTCTAATATTCCCCTCTAATAATCCCTCTAATATTCCCCGCCAATATTTACCTCTAATATTCCCCTCTAATCCCCTCTAATAATCCCCTCTAATAATCCCCTCCAATATTCCCGCCAATATTTACCTCTAATATTCCCCTCTAATATTCCCTCTAATAATCCCCTCTAATATTCCCGCCAATATTTACCTCTAATATTCCCCTCTAATATTCCCTCTAATAATCCCTCTAATATTCCCCGCCAATATTTACCTCTAATATTCCCCTCTAATCCCCTCTAATAATCCCCTCTAATAATCCCCTCCAATATTCCCCTCTAATATTTACCTCTAATATTCCCCTCTAATATTCCCTCTAATGGTCCCCTCTAATATTCCCGCCAATATTTACCTCTAATATTCCCCGGCCACGCTAGCCCTCTTATTTTCTTCCTTGCTCAAATTTGAAAAACAAAACAACATCAAGAATCCTTTAATAATACACACTTCAATAATACACACTTTAATAAGCCTTGTATCCAAGTACACTTAAACCCGGCCATCACATTTTAAATACAACTGGACAATTGCTCAAATTGACAACACATGACTTAGTATTAGCTTCCGAAACACTATTGTCTAATTTACATTTCTTCGCTGGTCGTTCATCCATAAAGCAGTCCTTGCTTCCTTCATCCGACTCACTCATGTCTCAACGATGTGCAACCGTTTTCGTCAAACTTTAGCATGTGTTACACCAAGCGAGCAAAACACTTTACCATTCAAATTTAGCACTTGAAATTTTATTGGGTACGTATGTGCTTTTATTCTATTGTTACAGCGCGCATCCCATGTCGTTGCTATTGTCTCTTCTGTCAACCTCGCACATGTGGAATATAAGCAAGTTATTTTGAGGCCCCTCATGGCCTCAAAATAACCTATACTTAGTAAACCCAATTTGAATGGTCCCCTATACTGTACATTTGCACAATATGCACCCCTAGAGATTTAAACAAATTTGATTTTTTAAACGGTACATTGTATATGATAAAGATGCACACTTCTTCAACAGCCTTTGATGATATGTTACTCAGTTGATTATTTCATGAATCATTAATAGTGTAATACAGGTAATTTCTTTCTTAGTGATTGATGGCAGAAACAGCAGTAGACTTACCCAATTCTGTTCAGTGCAAGTATTCTGCAATTATTGGACTCGGTTTTTGCATGATATATACCGATAATTATCAAAGCCTCTTTTTGTATTATTTACCTCAGCTACGGCAGATAACCCAAACGGTATAATGTATTCAATAATTTAAAAGTCGCTTCGCACGGCGACCAAATTTGCAAAGTGGAAAACCGATTTAACGTCAGCTGGTATGCACACAACATATTCCTCTGCTAAGAACAATCAGAATGAGCCCCCACGAAAGTGTGGATGTCGACATTGGCCTCAAAAGTTTCAGAGAAATTATTAGTAGGAGAAATTAAAGTCAAGCATTATCACTAATATTCCTCGTTGATTATACGTTGATCCATGCATTATACGCATAATCTAATTAAATGATTGTCGGCTGTGACTCGCTCGTAAATGTTTACTTTGTCTTATTTTACTTCTAATACTTTTTATTGATTGGTTTAGGATTGACTGTGCTAGTAAATATTTATGTCTCTAATCTGCCAAAGTTGTTTAAGCAAGAAGGATTTGGTCATCAAGCAATAATAACTTACTCGCTAATGCTGGCAATTGCTCTGTTTCTCACTATCGTTGGAACTTTGGCTATTTTTCTCGTCCTGATAAATGCTTCCTACACTGTTCATAACAAGATGGTTGCCTGTCTTAAAAGAGCACCTATATCATTCTTTGTCACTAATCCAATTGGCCGTATAATGAACCGCTTCTCACAAGACATCAACAACTTGGACGAGCTACTACCAAGATATTTAATTCAGTTTTGCCAAAATATTTCACCAACATTAGTAAGCCTTGTTTTGGCTCCCATGGCAAATACAATTTTAATTCCCCTCAGTTTTGTATCTGCTCTTGGACTGTACTTTATTAGCAGATTTTATCTTCGCTGTGCCCTGGATCTTAAGCGTTTGATGTTAATAGCTGCTAGTCCGTTGTATTCTCATTTTTCCAACACTATGGAAGGAGTGCGAATTATTCGTGTGCATAACAGACAGAACGAATTCACAGATGAGGTTTACAGGTAAGATATGATTATTTAATATTTTTAATACTACACTGTTATTTTGGAGGAGTTAAAATAACTCGGTCAATGGAGTTAAATTAACTCCTCCAGATGGAGTTGTTTCGGTAGAGTTATTTTAACTCCGATATTGGAGTTAATAATACTCCTCCATCGAGTTAAAATAACTCCTCCATGACGAAGAGTTATTTTAACTCCCACAACAGAGTTACAATAACTCTTCTCACATAGTTAAATCAACTCTGGTATCATCTGGAGTTATTTTAACTCTGTCACTGGAGTTAAAATAATTCTTATACGAGTCAAAATAACTCTATAATAATGGGTCATTATAACTCCAACAAGAGAGTTAAATTAACTAACAGGTGCGCCAACAATCAGTCATCTAGGTGTCATCGGTATATTACATTTCCGGTCGTTTTCAACGTGGGCCATGTTTAAGACATCGTTTCTTTATTTTTCGTAACCAAAATGCGGTTAATACGTCAAAATACAGTTAATACGTCAAAATACAGCTGGGGTTTACTGTTAGGAAGACACTTAAGGCGGGGTGTTAAGGTTAGAAAACTCATTAGGATCTAAGTTGTTTTGGGATTAGCAGTTCCATGATGTATATCATAAACTAGAAATACGAATTCGCAATAATCCCCTCGCCCGCCTTTTCTACCCCCCCCCCCCACCCCCCCACACGGGAATTTCTCCATCCATGGTGCCCAGACCTCGCACGCCGTGGCCGTGTATTATTTCTGTTTTGCAAAAATTCACAATTTCCAAAAGCCCGTTTCGTCGAAGAAATGTTTGAACGTTATCTCGGCCAATATTTAACCGATTTAAACTCTGAAAACAGATTTGGAATTAGCGAGTCAACATACATAACATACGCGTTTACTATATTACGAGAACGTGAGTACCCTTCGTAAAAACGGTTTATGTACTTAGAAATTAGTCGGATTATAAACTGGTCACTTCATCGTATATTATTTTGAACGTTATCTCGATCAATATTTAACCGTTTTCAATTCTGAAAACAGATTTGGAATTAGCGAGTCAAAATACATCACATATGTGTTTACTATATTACGAGAACGTGAATACCCTTCGTAAAAATGGTTGATGTACTTAGAAAGTTAGTCGGCTTTGTCGGCTAAATAATGATTAGCCGGTCACTTCGTCGAATATTATGTTGAATATCTCGATCAATATATAACCGTTTTCAATTCTGAAAACAGATTTGGAATTAGCGAGTCAAAATACATAACATATGTGTCTACTATATTACGAGAACGTGAATACCCTTCGTAAAAATGGTTTATGTACTTAGAAATTAGTCCGGGCTTGGTCGGCTATGATAATCTCGATCAATATATAACCGTTTTCAATTCTGAAAACAGATTTGGAATTAGCGAGTCAAAATACATACTCGGACTCGGATTTGTATTTCCTCAAAAAACTATGTCTCTTGTGACGGTTCAATTTAATCTGAGTATCTAGTTACCAGTGCCACATTTTCCGATGCCTCGAATGAGGACGGTTGATCATATATATATATATATATATACCTATAAAGCCGATCCGAGATCAGGATCCGCTCGGATCTCGCGTGATAAGGGACTAAACGCCGGTCGATATTAGCACCCTCGCCATCAGGACTTCGGCCTTCGGCCGGCGCTTAGAACTGCTAATCCCAAAATAACTTAGGAACCCCCCGCCTAATGAGTTTTCTAGTCTAACCCTAACCCCCGCCTTAAGTGTATTCCTAACACCGCGCTGTACTTTGACTTTGTACTTAATCACATTTTGGTTACGAAAAAGAAAGAAACAATGTCTTAAACATGTCCTCTAAGAAATGAACAGATCAACAGAAATGTAATGTACCGCTGACACCTGGATGACTGATTGTTGGCGCACCTGGTTTAGGTCGCTTCCATAAAAGGATGGGCATTTCCCAGATGTCCTGGCGAGTTAATGTTAAGCTGCTGCGCCCATATTAATTTGAATTCTCTGTTGGTCGAGAAACACAATTGTGAAACACCTATGCTGCTTTGTGTCTTGGATTATTTGGTAAATTGCTTTGTGTTACCATTTCTAAAGAAATATCTTACAGCAATTATTCGTCGGTATTATAATTGATACAATTGAATTTCAGCAAAGTTCGAAGGTGAGTTTGATCTACTTCATATTTGATTACTATAAAGCTACTTTTAATAAACGCATTGCAAGTTTGAAGCAGCTATAAATGTTGTAAATATGAAATGAAATACTGTAGTTGACCTGAACTTTAAATATTTTATCAAAAACTTTGTCTTTAGATTCAATTGTGTGGGAAGAGTTTTTTATTTTTCAACGGGAAAGTGGATAATCGAGTGTCTAATCAATTTGAATGACGAAGAAAGGGATCCTCACTGTGATGTCACACTGTATAATAACGTACTGAAAAAGCGTATATATATATATATATATATATATATATATATATATATATATATATATATATATTGGTTCGGAAGATTTAACTCTTTCCTGACCGGTGCAGTTAAAACGGGTCGTTGAAGACCCGCAAAGTCGTCAATCGAAAAACACGGCACGCGGTAACGCAAGATTAAAAATTGAAATTCGACAAGTGCCAGGAACATGAAATCCATGCACACGCCAAGTTTGATTTGATTTCATAAACAACTCTGCGATTGGTTGCATTTTGAGTTTTCAAGATGCTACGCGGGCGTGCAAGATGGCCTTTTCTAGAAAAATGTTAAATTTTTCAACCTGATTTATGATAATTAATGCTAATTTATATTAACATAATGTGTTTTGTTCGGGAAATTTAAAAGCACAAGTAAAAGCCGGTTTATTGGGCTTTCAGAAAATGTATAGCTTTCGTAACAGTTATGGTTATTTCAAGAGATATCAATAGAACAAAGGGTAGTTCAATTTTGGATGTTTTTCAGCCTGTTGGGAAAGAGTTAATAAGCAATAACAGGTAAATTGAAAATAATCGAAGAAAAAGCGTGCAAGAAAAAGCAGTTTATTATCTGTTGGGTTGAAAATAATCAATGTAAATACAGTTTAACAAAGCAAAAAATGGTCAGTGAGAAAAAATGAACCCCCTTCTCTGCTCCCCCTACCCTCAACGAGAGGTTACGGTATAAGGGTTACCTTCGGCAGAGTCTCTGCAGAGATCCCACCCGCACCGGTCCACCCGCACGGGACTTTTAAATATATAGGCATGACAATCATTGTATCACCTGTTTACTCCCACTCCGAGATTTCCCTTATTCACTACAATTGTGGTTTTTCAAGGGCTTTCCAATGGTATATAGTATACATCTCTCTCCGTTAAGTATTTTGAAATTTGTCAAAATATTTCTGAGCAAATACCAAAATATATTTTTGAAAATTCTAAACATTATGCACTTTCAAATTTTTCCATGATAGCTACTGTACAAACTTGAAACTTGCACAATAATTGTGAATTTTCAACGGCTTTCTAAGGGCATATAGCATAAATATCTCTGTTAAGTATTTCAAAATTTGTCTAAAGATTTCTGAACAATCACAATACAGTACAACTGTACAACTAACAATAACATGACATGGTTGTTGTTTTATTGAAGAGTACATTGTAGGTACTATAGGCAGTGTAGAAATACAGATCTCTTAAAGGTTGGTGCACTGCCAAAATAGTGTGTAACAGGTCTCAGAGTAGACATTCAACGTTTCGAGCGAAAGCCCTTCGTCACTCGAGTCTCAAGACAATCAAGGAATTACTGTAATAAACGATAAAGTATAGTGAAGGCAGTGGCTATTCGTACGGTAGCAGTAAGGCGGTAGTCTTTTAGAATTGAAGGAAATGCTAATCCTAATATCACCAAAATACTAAACCTAACCAAATTACTAACCCTATAACCATAGACAATCCCTAACCAAAAAACTATGCTGAAAAGGCATATTAATGTTTATCGAACGCCTTGTTTATATCTCCTATCTTACAAATATATAGACACTTAAAAGTTAAAATAAAAGGGCCTTCGCTCAACACAGACTCACAGTGTACTATTATTAAATATTATTGAGAATACTAATTTATTTATCTGTATTCGTGTCCGAGCACAGTGGGCCAAGCTCGTGCGCCAATTTGTGTTTATATTGGAATTTATTTGATTTGTCAAAATTAGAGGATATTTTCATCTATTATTTGCAGTTTATTGTTACAATATATAAATGAAATAATTTGTATTTATAGCTACCATAAGGTGTATGTGTCTTTCATTGTAAGTTTGGTGAGATTTAGGACAGTTACAGTGCGACATTAATGCAATATAATGGCCAGATTGTTTATATCAAACATTATACCAATGAATACTCAACAAAATAAACATTTATAAACCTTGTTGTTCCACTTACATGTTTATTGTGGCGCCATTAAACCTTGTGGCGCCATTCTGCCGCATTATACTTCGAACCCGTTTGCGGTATACTAATAATAGAGGAAGGTGGGAAACTTCCGCTCTCCGATCGACACATATTCACCACGATAATGGCCATAAAATCATTACAAATGCTTCCATCGGCGCCAAACTTGGGCAGCACCATGTCAGATAGTTCCTTCAACTAACCAACGAACAATTGGAAAGGCGGAAATTTTGTTCGTTGGTTAGTACTATCTGGCATGGTGCTGCCCAAGTTTGGCGCCGATGGAAGCATTTGGAATGATTTTATGGCCATTATCGTGGTGAACCTTCGTCTATTATTAGTATATATATACCGCCAACGGGTCGAGCAACGGGTTCGAATTATAATGAACAGAATGGCGCCATGTTTCACTAGGACGAATATTACGACATAATAAACATGTAAATGGAACAACAAGGTTTATAAATGTTTATTTTGTTGAGTATTCATAGGTATAATGTTTGATATAAACAATGTGGCCATTATATTGCATTAATGTCGCACTGCAACTGTCCTAAATCTCACCAAACTTACAATGAAAGACACATACACCTTATGGTAGCTATAAATACACATTATTTCATTTATATATTGTAACAATAAACTGCAAATAATAGACTGATGAAAATATCCTCTAATTTTGACAAATCGAATAAATTCCAATATAAACACAAATTGGCGCACGAGCTTGGGCCACTTGTGGTCCGAGCATAGTACCATAGGCATAGATGAATATTTCAAAATAAAACTTGCTTGTCCGTCAACACTACATTCCACAGTTTCGGCATGAAGTCAGTGTTTGTTCAAAACAAACATTACTGCATCCGCTGATTTTGTGGGGAATATGGCTTGTTTTGAATATCTGGTATTACAGTAATTATATATCTTTTGTCGCTCTCCTTTTTCCCGTAGTCTTTCGACCTTTTTCTCCTCGGTTTTGCTCTTGCCGCTTTCCTCTTCCGCTCCTCTTTTGTTTTGAATTGCTTACACATGAGTATTGTTTATCCAGAGCAATAAAGATAACACATGAGTATTGTTTATCCAGAGCAATAAAGATAACACATGAGTATTGTTTATCCAGAGCAATAAATTGTTTTCCAACTCACTTTTTTCAAAAAACTATTTCAATTTTTGCATTATTCACCAGGGCCAAATTTTCCGATTTCGCGCATTTGGACGGCGGTTGATAAAAATAAATATACAAAACCCATCACTCAAGCCTTTCCCCGTGATAAGGGACTAAACGCCGGTCGATATTAGCACCCTCAGGCCTTCGGGCGCCCCCCCGGCCGAGGGGATAATTAACTTATATTAATTATCCCCCCGGCCGAGGGGATAATTAACTTATAGTCAGTATTATGTCAGCTATGGTTCATAATGACTCTCACAATATCCAAAAATGTTAAAACGTCAATAATGCACCACATTCCTATAGGTTGTAGATGACCAATGGTGCATGCATACACTGATAATTATTGATAAATATTTTACTCCACTGGAAGACCTCTATTGCTATTATAATTTTAATCAACACACGTGCAATATTTATTCCAATGGTAACATCATCTATTATCTAAATTATATCAGTACTTGTTTAACCCATTCAGGATGACATGCCGTTTGCCTGCTTAATGCATTGTCGCAAGTGAGCTGCCACATGTTCAATCCCTACATTACCCCTAATACAGTGAGACTGCATCAACCTACCCAATCGTAAAATACTGTTCAATTCCCCTTATAAGCCCCTAGTTATTGGCCCCCATGGCCCTGCATGTTTAACAGAAAATACCTTCTTATTTAAGGTAATTAAGCCCACGCAGATATAAGCCCAGCATTGCTTTCCCATTAGCACCTTTCCTAACAAAAATAACAAAAAATCAGAGAATAAAAGTAAATAATAATAGAAGTTACGGCAGCATTCTGTATCTCACTACTGACAAATCATCTTGAGGCTGCTACATAACGTGCGTACAAAAGTGCTAACAGTTTGCTTATTATGCATTTTGAAACATTTTTTCTATGCCGTTTTAAACGGCGTTTATAATCTCTCCCGGTGATTAACCTCCAGCGGTTATAAGCCCACTCAAAACCCCTTACGAAGTATTAGTTGTATAATCCCAGGGAATATGAACGGATTCTACGGTATATATATATCTTTTCGGGCAATCTGATTGGTTCCTCTAGCTCGGGATATCCTGCACTATTCACTGTTTCGCAAAACAAGATGGTGTCCTTCTCTTGAACGATTTTCTTTTTGCATAATGCAAGAAATTGGTAAAGGCAGGCAGGTAGAAAACAATTACTGTATAGGGAAATTATTTTAGGTAATATTTATGAAAAACAAGTTTGAAAGAGAGAATAGAAAGTGCTCAAAAACCCGCAGAACAACGAATGATGTGCTCCAAAAACAAACTCAATTGAACGAACTGACTGCAGGTTGCCAGCTTTTCTTCAAATATTTAGAAAGAAAAGTATACTCCGTAGTTCATAGATCGATATTCGCCTTTAAATAGTTTGAGACAATTTGAATTGCCATTCATATAGAATTTAATAACATTCATAAACATTAAAAATCATTTCAGTTACAACAAAAACCAAGCAAAACTTAAAAAATTAGTACGGTTTCGGCCGTAAAGATTACCGCGATACACTGCCCAAGAAACTGGCGAGTAATGAACTGAATACTAAACAAATGACCTGGAAAACATACTACCGACTTTGTAACAGTAACACCCTCAGAAAATCTCTATAAATTAAAGGAAATTCAACGACCAAACACACGAAACATCGTCACTGCACTGACCGAAATAAAAACGCTTATAGTACTCGTGTTTTGAAAAGAACAACTGTCGTTTACTCACCAATAATTCATTAGTTATCCTTTGTCCTCAGGTTTTCCCATGTACAGTATTAAAATATTTCCTTTTGCCTTTTGTCTTACTGTGATCCAACTTCGAAATGTTTTTAAAACGACCGGCTTCTGTCAGCCTGTCAAAACTGGCAACAACTCCAAATATTGAGTTGCCACCTTGGGAGAATTTAGTTTTGCCTTGCGTTTCGAAACAATCCTGGCTAAATTATAATGAAACTAACCGAAATTTACTTAATTTTTATCATTTTGTTTTGGTATATGCTAAAACAATTATTCACCTCAGTGTCAGTGAATATAGTGGTTGGATATTTACCGCGACGATTCGCGTCTCGGTAAATATCCACCACTATTCACTTCCACTTCGGTGAATAATTGTTAAATATACCGCACCTTCAAAAAATAAACTCTGAACACATTTGCTAATTGGTTTTTAACGTTTAGGGACCCTGAACCTTTATTAAAATGACACAAGTTACAAAAGTAAAGCCATATTTATAACAGATTACAGGATCATTATCTTGTAATCTGTTATAAATATTCAAAAATTCTCTTAGGTTCAGTCCCATAGGAATAAAGCTGTTTAATTTATATGTCCAGAATCCTATTTTATTGTCCCAATTTAAAAAAAAACACATATAAATGCTCTCCTGGTGTATGTCCATGAATTAGTGTGTTGCCAGATTTGTAAATTTGTTGATGAAGGTAATACTTTTAGTTCGAGTGTTCGCACAAATTATATTTTACATTTGATTATTTGTAAGAAATGTAATAACATTTATGTTCAACTATAATGTCCTTCAGAAAGCACTTCAACAATCACAAGAGTAGCTTAAATATATATGGGACCGGCATTGCATGTGCAGTTCTATTCCAAGGACAAAACTGTTTACACAGAAACACTAAATGGAGGCCAAGCCAAGCCTAACATGTGTAGGCCTATAAACCTATACAATGCATGTTTACATTACTCAAATGTACAAATGCCCATACAAAAATTAAAAGCACAACAATCATGCATGCATTACAGTAAATTAGAGCACCACATCAACATAATCAGGATGATCAAGGTGCACTTCACCTGCTTGTTGGCTGAGCTGACACATCCATGCAATTATATCTAGTATCGGAAGTAAATGAGCGACAACACGCTGTCTGATTGAGCTCAAAAACCATGGCATTATAACTCAATAAAGCATAAGCTGACGTGTTCCTCGCGTAGATTTTGTCATTTTTGACGTATTTTAAGTAGTTTAAGTCACAAAAGGAAGTCAAAGAATACTGGATACAAGGCTAATCAAGGTACTAACACAACAGAATGTTTTATAACTGCAACGTTGACAAAGGCTTCCTAGTAACGCACATAGCAACGCCTCATATAACAGCTAAATCTGCATTTTTAATGGCTGTATTGTTAATTTAATGGTGTTATTTTATAAAAGAAATAAAAAAACTTTGTCTTGTGTGATTATCGATTTATAATAGCACTCGAGAAGCTACGGCAAAACACTTGGCTATCGCCTAGTAATAATCTTACATTCAGGGACAGGTGTTGTCCAGGACTGTTAAAAACAGAGTTTTGCAAGCAAAAGCATAACAATGGCAGATAGAGCAAAAGCATAACAATGGCAGAGAAAACTTATGTGTATTCTACTAATTAAAATATCCAGGTTAAACGAGGTTGTTTTATTGCGCGTACTGTGCAGATAGTGTAGAAATACAAATGTCTTAAAGGTTGATGCACTGACGAAATAATGTATACTGTATATAGTAGGTCTATTCAAACTTTCGAGCGAAAGCCCTTCGTGTGCTTATGTGTATGTCGTAGTGAAGAATACGAATTTACTTACCAATATTTGTCTTTCTTCCTCACACTGCTGACTTTACATGATTGAGTAATTCAAAATTTATCACATGCGTGCCTGTTGAGTGCCTGTCACCATTTATATCCCTAATTTCGTGCGAATACTGAATGTTTTGTGGTCTGGCAAGGCCGACTAATGCCCATGGCAACCAATATGGCAACCAAGCTAAGTGCTTTCTCTTCATAGCGTCAATTTAAAATTAAACACCAAATAAACGACAAAAAATCGTTAAGTACAAAAAGTGAGACAAGTAATTTCTTCCTTAGTGATTGATCGTAGAAACAGCAGTAGACTTCTCCATGGCACTATTTTGTTACTGGACCCAAAAATTAAAAATTCAAGTATAAATAAAAGTAAAAGTTTCAAACAGCAAGCATGGCGGGTGAGGGGTTGTTGCGTATACGTATTTATAGTAGAATACTACAATACCAAGAATAATACGATAACCAGATTTACTACCAATTACTAAATTACCAAGCATAACTATGATAACTAGGATTGCTACGATTACTACATTACCAAAGGTTACTATAAGATAACCAGGATAACTAAAGATTACAGTACTAGATTTACATGAAAATTATAATATATAATATAACTATAAATACGTATACGCAACAACCCCTCACCCGCTTGCTTGTGTTTGAAACTTTGATAGCGTAGTTGCTTACAGTACTTCTTTTACATGGATTAGATAATAGCCCATTCATTTGCCAAACTGAATAAATTTCCAGTGGACAATATAGCTGAATGCTGTGTATTGTCTGAATTTAATTGTTTCGTATAATAGAACATCAAACTAAATACTGTACATGTAGCCCAAACTTTTTAATCGAGATTTGTAACTGATCGGTTAAGAAAGATACATTGTGTATTGCTAGTTTAGAAATGCTGTGAAGGCATTGTAACTAAAGAACTATTTCCAATGTCTCATACATACATATTGTTGCACCATTATCAATTGCCTTAATTGACAATATGTGCTGGATATATAACTTGTGAGTTAAAATGAGTTTTTGTAACATTGTACTGTACATATATGAATACGTGTTTATATTTGTAATAACTTTAGTTTGTTACGTTAATATACACAATGTTGTAGTGAATGTGGGAGAGCTCGGAGTAGACAGACGATACACGTGGACGATCGTCAAGCTCATATATCATCGTCCACGTCCATCGTCCACGTATCGTCTTTAGGAAACAATTAAGATCGCCATATATTGATACCAGTGTTAGCATTGAAGGGGCTATCCTGTATAAATATTATTGTATTATTATTAATAATAATAATTATTATTATTATTATTATTATTAATAATGGGAACTTTATTTAAATCTTTTGTTATACAACTTGAACCACTATAAACTATCAATTAAAGATTATACAAATGAAAATATGAATATATACGTCTATTTTAAAAGTTCATTAACTCAGGATTTGTCCATTCTTTGTTTCTACAGCAGAAAATATAATATGTTGTTCTAAGGGCAATAGATGTTATTTTGTTAATGCAGTAGTTTTGGTTAAGTGGAACTTAACGTCGGTATTTTGCCTGAATTGGTAGGCTTGAATAAAACAAGAGGTCTTAAAATTATTCATCAAAATGTGAGAAGTCTGCCTCGGCATATCGATCAAGTAAATTTACTTAAAAAAAAAACAACCCGGGATTACATATTCTAGGAATAAGTGAAACATGGCTCAATCCAGACATAAATGATTCAGAGGTTACTTTATCTAACTATAAGTTGGAAAGGAGGGACAGACGTGATCGAATTGGTGGAGGTTGTGCTGTTATATAGTAAACTATATCCCATACATCAGGAGAGAAGACCTAGAGAAGGACAGTTTGGAAAGCGTGTGGATTGAAGTTGTTTTTCCATATACAACGGGTTTGTTGATTGGCAACTTTTATCGCCCTCCAGATGACATGGATTTTCTTGCAAGATTTGAAGATAATGTTGAAAGTGCTTTGGCCGTAGGAAAAGAGGTTATTCTAATGGGTGATTTCATCTACAATTTGCTAAATCGTAGATCAGACAAACAAACACATGACTTTAGAAATCTTCTTCAGAGACTTCATTGGCATATTCAGATTACCAGGCCGACTAGACTGTGTTATCAAATTGCCTCTTTACTTGATTTAATAATTACCAGTCATCCTGAAAATATCCTGGCTTCAGACGTCGTACATACTGGAATAAGTGATCACGAAATGGTCATTGTAATCAGAAGAACACATATAAAGAAATCTGCTTCTAGAATAATAAAATGTCGAAATTATAAACACTTTAATGAAAATGCGTTTCGTTCCGACTTGTCAAATATTCAATGGGAATTGATCACTCAAATCGATTATGAAGGAGACATCAACATCATCTGTGATAAATTTAATAAAATATTTAGTGATGTGTGCGATAAGCATGCCCCTCTATTTACCAAGAAAGTCCGCGGTAGTGACTCACCCTGGCTTAACTACAAAATTAAGAAATTAATTAAAGAAAGGGATCACTTTTGGAAAAAAGCC
Source organism: Chrysogorgia sp. JL179-B06 (assembly GCA_035772405.1). Classification (NCBI taxonomy): domain Eukaryota; kingdom Metazoa; phylum Cnidaria; class Anthozoa; order Scleralcyonacea; family Chrysogorgiidae; genus Chrysogorgia; species Chrysogorgia sp. JL179-B06. The sequence goes on from JAYKKM010000143.1 coordinate 2,791,478, forward strand.
AGGCAGAAGAATACAGAATATTACTGGAGTACTTACAAAACTCTAAGGAACAAAGTAACTAGTGAAATCCGAAAAAGTAAAGCTACATACCATCGTAGTCTTGTTTCAGAAAATTCAGGATCACCAGATAAATTTTGGACAACGATGAAAAAGCTGATTCCGAATACGAAGGATAAATCGGTATCGCAAGCATCAATGTGTATTGATGGAAATTTGATAACAAATATTCAAGAAATTGCTGATAATTTCTGTTTATGTTTTACCAACATTGCAAAAACCATCGTTTCAGAGTTACAACCAACTATTCAAGATTATTATCCATCAGTATTAACTCCTTTTACAGACCAAGTGTTTAGTATAACTGAAACTACACAAGACGACGTATTGAAAGTCCTGCAGCATCTGGATCATAAAAAGGCTACTGGTCTGGATGATATCCCGGCAAGATTGGTGAAAATAGGAGCAAATCAAATTGCCCACCCAGTTACAGTCATTATTAATCATTCATTAACAACTGGTCAAATACCCAAAATATGAAAATCGGCAAAAGTAATTCCTATTTATAAATCAGGTAAGAAATCCGACATGAATAACTATAGACCGATATCCGTACTCCCTGTCCTTTCAAAAGTTTTGGAGAAGGTAGTTTATAAACAACTTTATGAATATTTAACATTCAACAACCTTCTCTCTAAATTCCAATGTGGTTTCCGCAGACATTACAATACTAACTCGGCAATTGTGCACTTTGTTGATGAAATTCGAAGCAATATGGACTCTGGTCTACTAACAGGAGCAGTGTTCATTGATTTAAGAAAAGCCTTTGACACTGTTCACCATCAACAACTAATTTGAAAAGTTAAGTAGGTATGGCATAAGAGATGTAAATCTAAGATGGTTTCAAGACTATTTATTGGATCGAAAACAATTGGTTATGTTTCATGGCCAACTATCAACCACGCAGATTGTGAATACTGGTGTGCCTCAAGGTTCGGTTTTAGGGCCATTGCTATTTTTACTGTATGTGAACGATTTATCAACGGCGCTGAACCAATGTAAAATACTGCTCTATGCAGATGATACAGTAATATACTTTTCATCTGCAAAACTACAAGACATTGAAATTACCATTAATCTCGAACTGGTCAATATCTCTTCCTGGATGATGATTAATAAACTCTGTTTTAACATTGCCTCTGACACCAACCAAAAAGGGAAAACTGAATTTGTATTGTATGGAACGCGACAAAGAAAACTTGCTGCAATGAATCAAATGGTAGACTCTATTGAAATTCAGATTGATGGTAGAACTATTCCAACGGTTCAGAGCTATAAATATCTTGGAGTGTGGATAGACGAAAATCTTACTTTCAATGAACATATCAGCTATTTATCTAAAAAAGTTGGTCAAAGGATTGGCATGTTAAGAAGGATAAGAAAGCAATTTACAGCCCATGCTGCTGGGACAGTGTATACATCTATGATACGACCAGTTTTAGATTATGGAGATATAACTTATGGTAATACTGGTAAATCCAAGTTGAGTAAGATTGACAGACTACAGAAACGCTGCAAGAATATTGTGACTTTGAATAACACTCTTAATATAATTATCAACTGGCCAGAATTGGAAACTCAAAGGAAATACCACACAATAATGGAGGTTTAAACGATGTTTAATCGGATCTGTGCCAGAATTTTGTAAACATTACTTTAAACATATTGATCATAATTATTCTACCAGAAGGAGAACTACCGATATAAAGGTTCCCAAAGTTAAACTTGAAGCAGGTAAAATGACTTTCCAATACATCGGAGCGACGTTGTACAACGATCTGCCGTCGGAAATTAAATTAAGTGGTACATTTAAAACCTTCAAAACGAAGGTGTTCAAACATTTATTTCAAACTGAATAGTTTGAGATTGAACTTATAGCCAGACATTGTGTGTTTTATATGTATGTATGTATTATATGTTATGTATTGTATCACAGCGCCCTCACTGATAACAGCAACTATTTGATGCTGACGAGGTTAGGCTGTTAAAATATCATTAAATTGAATTGAATTGAATTGAATATATAGGCAGTATACATATCAATTGAATCAGTACATCATTGTAACCTTCACTCTCCATCTGAGTCTCGGTAGTTCAATGGTTAGAGGCTCTCACCAGCAATCAGAAAGTTACAGGTTCAATTCCTGTCCGGGACACAGAGTAATTTTTCTGAGGATATGAGCTTGCATGACAATGATCCATGTATCGTCTGTCTACCCCGAGCTCTCCATTATTCCCTGCAGCAGTGTATATATTAACACTGACAAGTATACAGTACTCATGTAATGCTTGTTTATGCAACATAATAGTCTGCATGTTTTTGCACCCTAAACTACCAGTACTGTATAGGCTAATTATCAAGCATAGTATTTATAATTTTAATAAAATATTAATAAACCTACTATACAAATTTGTACTGCATTTTGAACTGCATGGATTTAATTAATGATGTGTCCAAATTATATCTTTTGATAATTGTAAACATTGAAAGCATTACACATTTTCAAATTATTTCTACTTCATATTTACACCACATATAGTACAACTCTCTGCGGGAAGTATTTCAAAATTTGTCAAAAGATTTATGAGAAATTATATACAAAAATTATATTTCTATACATAAAAATGTATTTAAAAATTAGCGATATATGCAGCACAACACTATACAACTAACAATAACATGGTTGTTTTATTGAAGAGTACGATAAAAATGTTGTTCTGCGTACTGTGTCCTATAACCCGTATTCGCTGAAATAGTGCTCAAAATCTTTCTTTCCGCGAATTTTTTTTCCGCGAATATACATATTGTCATGGCTGACGGACATGTTTTAGAGAGCTCCGACAAATGTCCAAATAGAATATTAAGAAACCTGAACCCTGAATCCATCATATCTAGTAAAGAAAGCTGTAACCTAACATATGATGGAAAATACGTGCTTCGAATCTTTACAGAAATATATCAAAGAAAATATCGGTCTTGATGGTAAATGGTCATCACCTGGTGTTCATCTGGTCATCATCAGAAGTTTACGGGCTCTAATGCCGAACTGATCTTAACTTGGTATAACGGGAAACAAAAAACTCTCCTGTTCCAGGGTAAAGACGGAAATTACGTGAAAGAAATACTAATAAATGCCTGTGTTAGGCCGATAATTCCAGCAGTAACAGTGGAACTCGTGAAAGGTGAGAGTGAGGAGATTAATGTGTCAGATGCTCAAACGACAGTTAGTGGGGATATTTCCGATATTGACACTGTCGGTTTCCCTACGGCCCCTCAACAGGATCCATATGAACCTACGCGATTACAACATAATTCGGAGAAGAACTTCACTAATCTTACAACTAAGCAAACGAAGTGTGATGGTCCGTGCATTGGTATGTTGATTGAATTGAAGACATGAAACTTAATATAGAAATTTTGCAATCAAGGGTAGATTCATTCCAAAGTCTAGCAAACGCGCAACCAACGACTTTAGCTCCTATCAACGACTATTCTAACAAAATCATGTATTTAGAACAGGAACTATATAACGAAAAAGCGAAAACAAGTCAGCTCGAAGCAGAGGTAGAATCCCTCACTACAAAACTTGGCGAATACGAAGTAAACAACATTCCTCCAAACAATAGAAATGTTATGTTGGATAAATCACCACTTAATACTGATGCAATGCTAGTCAACGCGACCCCCTTGATGATTCTTGTTTTATTGTTCCAACTGTTGGTAAAAAACCGGGTATTAACGATGCTAATTCATTTAATTGCAATTAGAATCCTACCAAAATAATCAAAAGGCTGTTTTTGCCCAGTCCCGTGATGCCAAACAGTGTGACAATTATGTTATCCCATCTGAACAACAAAAGCTCTCTGTTCAACCTAATGGACCAAAACCTGATAGTACATGTATTAATGCTAAGTCGTTAAATAAGAACAATATAACCTATATTGATGAGGCTGAGGTTTCAAATTTAAACAAAGAAGAACCAAAACTCCAAAACGTCCGAACACTAGTCAACAATAACAACTATAGAAAACCCCTGTGGTACACCAGTTCAAAAAGAGCGTATGATAATAATTCCGTCCATAGCTGTAAAACGAAATATCAAAGTAGTAAGAAGCAAGAAAAATACACAACATATGACTATAAGACAAAATTATCTAATCGAAGACCAAGCACACGAGATTTCCCTCAAAACCGATCTCTTGGGAACTACGCGTTTGGCCAAAAACAACCATATCGAACAAATAACTACATGCAAAATAGGGAATTTCCACGGGATGATGAGTTTTTTCGTTCCCAATCAAATTGTCAATCAGATGATTGGCTCTACTACCTGGCATTCGTACGACAATCTACACGACAATAAACAGGATGAGATAATAGGGGATGAGATAATAGAGAATGAACCTATAGCAATACTGCGACCCATCCTGCTCGCCAACAAAATGAGATAATATCTCGAATAAGTATGTCACGTGATAAATGCAAAACGCCAAAAACTCATCGATTACGTCATAATGCTTCAAATTGCATAATTATTCCAATTACAAAAACAAATATTCCTCAAATTAATAATGTCAATCGGAAATCAAATAAAATTAAGCTATATAGCCCACCTGAATATTCAATCAATCAAGAATAGGGGGACACTTAATTCAAGTAAGAGAACTGGTGATTTCCAAAAATATTGACATTTTAACTATATCAGAATCGTGGCTCAATTCTTCTATCACCAATGCTGAAGTTGAAATAGAGGGATACAAATTACTCAGACTTGACCGCAAATATAAAAGAGGTGAGGGTGTTTGTGCATACGTACGTGGTGATTACAAAGCGAAAATTATGAAAGATCTTTCGTACATTTCGACATCTTACTTTCACCAACTTTGGCTACAGATCCAGGTTAAAGAACTTAAATCTTTGATGGTATGTGTTACTTACAGACCACCTGACTGCCCTATTAACTGTATCTGTGACGAGCTGAAACCCACGTATACGGAAGCCCTACTCTTGGGAAAACCCATTGTTATTATGGGGGATCTGAATTGTAATCTGTTAAAACCATCTAGTGTGCAAGCGAAAGAGCTGAGAGACACTTGTACTGAGCTACATCTAACCCAACTCATCAAAGAACCTACAAGAATAACTGCTAATACAAGGTCATTATTGGATGTAATCATGATCTCTTCTTGCATTAAAGTTAAAGAAAGTGGTGTTTCTCACGTTGGCATAAGCGATCACTGTATGGTCTATTGCATATTAAAACTAAAGTCCACTAAAAAGCCACCTACATATATAAAGACTAGAAGCTATAAAAATTACGATCCCAATTTGTTTGCTCATCATCTATTACAACTACAATTCAATAAGATATTCTTCTTGGATGATGTAGACCAGAAACTTGACCATTTCAACAGGTTGTGTAATGATACATTAAATATTCATGCGCCAATCAAGTGCATTAAATTAAAAGGCAGACCACACCCATTCATAAACAATGCCATAAAACAACTCATGAGCACTCAAGATAGTCAATCTTACTCATAAAAAGGAAGATTGGCTAAACTATAAACAGTTGAGAAATACTGTCAAGAACACATTGAGGAAGGCAGAAGTGAACCATGTCAGTTCTGTAGTTCACAATAACAGAGGAAATCCCAGAGCCTTATGGAAAGTGATCAAACGTTGTATACCTGCGAAAGAATCTTCAAAAACTTGTTATCAGAAAGACCATATAACAATAGCTGAGGAATTTAATACATACTTTACATCAGTGGGTAAGACTTCAGCAGAGAAAGTCAGATATTTAATGAATGATCTTGGGATTCGCGTAGTTTAACCAGCACCTTTGAAGAGTTGTACTTTACATAAAGAAAGGTTTGATTTTAGAACAGTCACTGCTGAAGAAGTTCAGAATATTATCTTGAAATCTGCGTCAAATAAATCACCTGGACCAGACAAAATAAGTATTCAATGCATTAAGGATTCCCTGGACTCTACATTACAACCACTTACCGACATTATTAACTGTTCCCTAATGACATCTAAATACCCTGCTGTCTGGAAGTTAGCGGAAGTTATGAGAGAACAGAACCCTGTGGTATTCCATGTGTTAATAGTAGCTGAGATGAGTTTGTAATACCAATACGTACATATTGATATCTGTCCGTTAGGTAGCTCTCGAACCATTTATAGACCGCCGGGGATGCTCCTAGATGAAGAATCCTTCTAAGAAGAATGTAGTGTTGAACACTGTCAAACGCTTTCGACATGTCTAGAAAGACCATGACGGTTATTTGTTTATTATCCATAGCTTCCAGCAAACTGTCAGTTACAGAAATATTAAGTGTTTCGGTGGAATGTTTCTTCCGATTTCCACTTTGCTGGTTTGACAGTAGGTCATGTTCGGTAAGATATGCCATGAACTGGTTGAGCACCACTTTATCGCAAATTTTTGATAACACAGCTAGTAATGACAATGGTCGATTATTAGAAGGTCCATTTTTATTCAATATATACACGAATAGTCTACCATCTGTACCTAAATCCTGCTCCCTTGAATCTTATGTGGATGACTCAAAGACCTTCCTTTCCTTTACCTTATCATCTATGAAAGATGATTTTATTGGTATTAGAGAATGACCTACAAAACATCTTTGAATGGTGTTGTAATAACAGCTTGTTAATAAACCCTGACAAAACCAAGATGCTTGTGGTTGGATCGCGACAATTGCTGTAGCAATTAGAAACACGCCCTAGTATCAATTTTATCGGAGAACAATTGGAACCTGTGCATGAGGTCAAGGATTTAGGATTAATAATAGATGAAAACCTAACGTATGACGCTCATGTCCAACATATGTCTTCATCATGTATGGCCAAACTTGGTCAAATAAGTCGCGTAAAAAATATTTTTGACCAAACATCATTAATAACAATTGTCAATACTTTGGTGATGAGTAAAATCAATTATTGCTCCTCTGTTTGGTCAAGTTCATCGGAAGAAAATATTAGGAAAATTAAATCAGTGTAAAACTGTGCAGCCAGACTTGTCAACGGAATACGTAAATATGACCACATAACACCGGTATTAAACGAATTAGGTTGGCTTCCCATTAAAGAACATTTGAGATATAGAGACACTGTTCTTGTGCATAAGTGCATGAATAATCAAGCACCATCATATTTGTGCCAAAATATCATGAAAAGAAATCAAATACATGACCGTGTGACAAGAAACAACAGTGATCTCGACAAACCAAAATGTCGTACAGCCGCTGGTCAAAGAACGTTTAAATTTAGAGGAACAAAATTGTGAAATGAGTTAGATGAAATATTAAAGAGTATTACTGACTTGAACAATTTTAAAACGAGTTTGAAATCAGATCTTATGAGATAAAGTACTCAGTCTAACAAGATTTATTTGTTGTAGTTTTAATTAAAGTTAGTATTAACATTGTAATTCAATTTTGATGTATTAGGATTTTAAAATGTTATTTAGCTTATAACTTAAACTTTCTGTAAATTGGCATTGAAAAACCTGATTGGGAATGTCATTTCAATAATAATAATAATAATAACTAGGTAGTGTTAGAAATACATGTAAGAAATCGTGAGTTGCGAAAGCCCTTCAAAGACTGAAATGTTCCAACCACGATATCTTTTGAACTACTAAATCTAAGAAATCATGCTATACATCAAATGAAAGTCTGAATAACGTACTCGGACATATTTGTAAAACTATCTTTGTAACTGATTATTAACAGGTTTTAAACAGCGAAAACGGATTTACCTTTTGACGGCATGTAACCTTGATTTACGAACTTGATATCTTCCGATTTCTTGCATTTTCACTGCATTTTCATGATCTTTTTGAACAAAAATCTTCATTCACCGTATAACCCGACAAAACATACGTACTTTTCGTGTTTAAATATATAGTCTCTTGCAAAATCTGTCGGCGAGTGTTGTCGGACCAAGCTCGCACGCTACAGAAAAGGTGGTTCTATGCGCTGGCGTCAATTTAAATTTAAACGCCAAATTTAACCAACCAAAAAACCGTTGCAAATTCAGGACGTCGCAATCACAAACCCTTATAAATCCCGTGTCCTATAACCTACGCATCCCGAGTGTAACTCTTTAACATCATTTTCTTTGGTCGCCACGGCAACAAAATGTTCCGTGCACCGTATATATATATATATATATATATATATATATATATATATATATATATATATATATATATATATATATATATTTAATTGATATATGAGAGGATTTAATATTGTCAAATACATATATGGAAAAAGTGACTGCCCCAACCGGAAATCGAACCCTGGTCTCCGAATCAATGTTTCGGCGCTCTGACCTTTGAGCGAATGAGACACGGTCAGAACAGTCAGTGATTTTCCATATACATATTAAATTTGCCGCTTTCACTTAACACCAACAGGCAGACATCGCATCTAACCATAATGTGGAGAAAGGCCTCTCGAGCGCACTTCCCAAAGTAGCGAAGCGATACACAACTTCTTGTACTACACTAGATTCAAGCGTTCTTTTATTCCATCGATGTGCAAATACCTAGACTTTTAACATTATTGACATTTTAATATATTTATTGTATAATTTTTAGAGCATGCAATAATATAGCTTGTAAATATTATAATTTAGTAACCTATTGTAAATTACGCAATTAGGCCTATTTGGCTACCATGTAATTATGAACAAGACGCCTGTGCAGGCGTTTACTCGGGCTATTGATTTCTGTAATCAGGCACTGCTCGTTTAAAGAAGTGGGAAACTTTTAGAAGCTTAATGTAGTTACGTAGAGTTGGGATAGACTGTGAGAGCTATTTGATTATACGTGTGTCCATTCCGTCTTCATGATTGATCTCTCATCTGTCGGTCTCTTTCATCTTGGAGAGAATCTTTGCAATGGTTTGCGGGTTTACAGGTGGCCGTAAACTTTTCCAACTGTCATTCATTGCCAATAAAATGAAAGTCCAAAATCGCTATAATTCGCGTACATTGCCTTGCAACGAGTATAGGCTCTGTGAAACTGTGATGCATGTGCATGTTGACGTTTCGTCCACGGTTCTGTGATTTCTTTAGTTTGGACCAGCTTTACCTTTGGGCGAGATGTTGATAGGTTTTGTAAGAGCTTACTTTATATACATTGACCAGTAATTAGTTGATCAGTCACCTTACGCTCTGCGGTAGGCCTTTCGCAAAAGCCTGACGGGAAATATTATTGCGTAATTTTGCAAATTTGTGTAACCCCAAAAATAATAATACGACTAATGAAGCCGAAAGCTAGACTCGCGCTACCACAGTTGCCCAAGTAATCAAACATTTTATCTATCTATCTATCTATCTATCTATCTATCTATCTATCTATCTATCTATCTATCTATCTATCTATCTATCTATATATCTATATCTATCTATCTATCTATCTATCTATCTATCTATCTGTCTATCTATCTATCTATCTATCTAAGAAAACCAAATCTAATAGACCTACCAGATCACAATAGAAATATGAAGGAAACGCCTTCAGTGAGGGATTTTACAGAACATGTACATATGGTCGTACGCACACGATACTATAGCTACAAGAATATGGAACAAGCTGCCCCAAGAAATAACTCGATCCACATCTTTATCCACTTTCAAAATCAAGCTAAATGAATATTACCACTGTGCCCTACTGCCTACATACAACGCCGAGGACCGGGCCGCGTCAATGGAAAGTGTAACTCTGACCGTACTCTTTGTGTATCTCCTGCGTGATGCTTTTAGAAGTTAGTTTCTCTATTATTTTATGCCATTAAGTTTTATATCATATTATTTTGTATTACAGGTATATATATTATATATTATATATATATATATATGTTAAAACGGATCCGCAGTATTTGGCAATTGCTGTTGCGGCTTTCTTAACTAATTTTAGAATTATTGACATTTTTATACACTTACTTTATAAAATCACATATTAATCAAGGCAAAGTTAAATAAAATAAAATAAAAAACAATCTCGATTGTGATTGACAAAAAAACTTACAGACAATTCTTGATGTCTTGCCACCTACAAAATATCAAAAATGTTCTGTAGATTTGTCTTAACGTGGTACTTCCTAAACTCCCTAAAGGCTTCAACATTTTGTATAATAAAACAATTATTGGATTCGGCTTACTGTACACATGATATCAATAATTATCCAGACCTCTGTCAATGTTATCCGCCTCAACCTTCGGCTTCGGCAGATAACTTTGACCTCGGTCTGCATAATTCTTGATATCATGCTCAACCTCATCTAATAATTGTTTATTATTAATTCATCTTTTTTCCTTAGGACTATTTCCGTTCATCTATTAAAAACTTACTCTTGATAAAGAGAAATTCCCAAGGTTGTTTACGAGGTCGTTGTTATGGCAGCACGGATAAAACCTAAACAATGTTAGAAATATTATTAAATGCTTGAAGTTTAATAAACGAATATATTTCAGTCTCCATTCTCTTTAAAGAAACATTTACAATAAGGAAAACTGTACGGAGATACCTTAAATATTAGAATTGTCTCTTAGTAATGACTTTGCATTCAAATATTTTGAGCTGGACTCTAATCTTGATTTTAAATCTATAATTGTAACACCCTTAAAGTATACTGGTTTTTCAAATCATACAAAAATGCTAGAAGAAAGTAAATAAATTTTGTATGATAACCTTGATTTATCGTATCATATTGCTCGTGATTTTATCATCACAGCATTCTCGTTTTCTTTATCTTTCAGTCAAATCGACAGCCATGATCAAGCCTTGTTTGCTTACTACACATCAATGGGATGGTTTGCAAATACTTTGGACATCTTGTGTGTCGTATATACAGCTATAGTCAGTACTGCTGTCGTGATTTCAATAACGGATTCATCCAATATTGGTTGGTAGCTCATAATTCTTCAAACTTTGTTCCCACAATATTTCTTACTCTCCCATAGATATGTGTTATTATAATATATACATTCACTAGATATTAGCTATTCTGCAAGATTATTGCATGGTTCTTATACCAGATCCTATTAGTAATGATAAAACGCTGGATGTGTATATAAAAACAACGCCCACTACCCTTGTGGTAGTTTGAGCACTCTGGCCCTATGCCGCTTCACGCTCTCTCGATGTGTGCATGACTGCTATTGTCCCACAAGCGGTTGTCGCCAGCAATCGCTTGTGTATAATTAGTTCTCGTGCCATATCTGGATTGTACCGAGCTATACTGATGAGCTATGGAAGCACGTGTTTACAGATTGTACTATCTACCTATATCTATATATATATATATATATATATATATATATATATATATATTATATATATATATATATATATATATATATATATATATATATATATATATATATATATATAATAGGTAATATTTGGCATTTCACTCGATCAAACTACATGTTGAAAGGATTTATGGTGAACGAAAATTGCGAGTGTTGGAATACATACATTTTAAGACCAAACCGGGACCAGTTGCGAAAAATGCAACTTCAAGGCCTTCCGGCTGGAATTGAACCCGCGACCCTGTGATGCTAGTGCAGTGCTCTGACCACTGAGCTATAGAGGCTGTTGCCGAGAGCCTAGTCACGAGTTCTGTATATATAGTGGTGGTGTGCAGGGATAAGATTCTGGGTATATTACAGGTAATATTTGGCATTTAATAATGATAATAATTATTATATTTATATAGCGCATCATTCACTAATTGTTCACAGCGCTTCACAACAATGCTACTAAAAATAAAATACAAAATTAATGAAATGCCTACAGTACATAATATAGATACCCATCATCAACAAATTTGGCAAATAAATAAGTATTTAGGGATTTCTTAAAAAGTAAAAGTGTACTAGATTTACGAATACTAAAAGGCAGTTTGTTCCAAAGTCTTGGAAGCAGCTTGTTCCAAAACCTGTATCACCAAAACTCTTGGTGCGTTCTCGGTTGTGTCAAAAGCTCTTTAGATTCGGACCGTAGAGTTCTGGAAGACTTCTGATAATGTAATAAGTCTACTAGATACTTATAGGACTATACCCATTCAGTGCTTTGTAAACAAGTAATAATATCTTAAATATGAAAATAATATGATATATTTCACTCGATTAAAGATAGATAGATACCTGTAGATAAAACCTTTATTTGGATAGGATAGCCTCATCAGACTACAACTAGTCTGTTATCAACGAAAGCCCTATAAAAAAACTAACCTACTTAATTTACATAATTAATTTACTAAATCATCACTCAGACTGGCACTAAGTACTCCAGAACAACTAATATGTTTTGCACATGCATGTGGCGGACTGAGTGGTTGTTCTAGTAGCTTCGGTAATCAGCTGAGAAAACCCCATACTTCGAAGGGATAGAGTTAACCGTTTACCGTCACTTTTTTCAGTGAGTTTTTTGCCAACAAATTGCAGTTTAAATCTCCCAATAAAATAACTTCTCTATTATGAGACATGGCTTTCTCAACACTCTCCTCAAACTTTTCCATAAAAGCATCATGATATGGAGAAGATTTAGGAGGCCGCCACCTTTTGCCATAGAGCCTCTATCTCTTCTATAAAAAGTATAGCCTTCAATACTAACTTCTGCATGACAAAAGCAAACGAAGTTCGTCAATCCTAGATAAAAGGCTCGGGAAACGAAATATATCATTGATTTCTGCCGTTACTTGAGAGGAATACTCATTGCTGTCATTGTACAAATGAATGTGGGCCAGGGTTTAAGGCAATATCATTACACATGATAAGAACATTAACTGCAGCAAATTGGGTGGCAAGTAGAAGGAATGTCAGCTTGCTTGAAAATGTCTGCCTTTGTTGGTCTTTCAGGGGCATCAACAATCTCAACTTTACTAACATTAAAAGCTACACTCATACCAATATTCCGTGGATGTGCTTTTTTCATAACATAGCCATTCTTTACGTGGTAAAATGACACACTAACAATTAGCAAAATCAATAAATATACTAAACGCTTCGGGAGCTCATGTAGCGACGCCATCTTTCTTCTCTAAGAATTTTTCTAAAGGATTTATGGTGAAGGAATAATATGCGACCTGCTCTAGCGAGGCTGCAGGATTTCCTAAATACTAATTACAATTCCCAAGAGATCGTATTAAACGAATGTATATCCGTGGTATTTCTTTACGTTCGTTAACAGCGTCTTTGTTCAAAGTTGAATGTACTGACTCGAGGAAAATTCTTTTTTGGTAATTAGATACCCTTTTCTCTAAGATCTCAACGTCTGTGGAAAATATATCGTGGCCGGACCTTTCTAAGGATTTATAAAAGATCATGCTGCATGATCAAATGAAATTTATGCTGGTCGGGATTAGCATACAGTGTGTATCGAAAAAACTGAACCCTTAGAAAACGGTCTTATACTCCTGGGAAATTAAAAACACGGTCTTAATACACCTGGGAAATTAAGATAACTTGTAAACGTACAGTACTGCCTAGAATTAACCTAACACTGCGGTTCGGTTGCGGTTCGTTTGCGGTTCGGTTGCAGTTAGATTGCGGTTCGGTTGCGGTTCGGTTGCGGTTCGGTTGCGGTTCGGTTGCGGTGATGTTGCGGTCGACACATTCGACCGCAACCGCAAGAGTATTGGCGACCGTACACTTCGGATTCCGATCTCGCCCGATCGTAAGAACACGAAAGCAAATGAAATTAGATCTATTCAATGAGTATTCTGGACGCTATTGTGTCGGCAAACGGTGATTTATACATTATTGTAAGAGTGTTTTGTCTGAGTTGGTCAAACTACATTCTTTATTGTATGATATCGATTCTTACTTCAACCACATGTATGGCTGTGCGTCGTTATTAAGAACGAGTGTAAATGACAAATTGCAAAGTGAAAAGGTGGTGAACTGTTAATATTTTTAGCAACGTACATCGGCGCGCGTATTTCCGGCGCAAATTACTTGGTTGTTGAATTAATTTTGCGAGTTAGAATGCTCCAGAAACACAGTCATATAACAATAGCTTTTAAATTGGAGTATGTATATGAGTCTCGCTACCTTTCACTGCCTGTGGGCATAAATCGACAAATCATATTAATTCAATATGCCAACATGTCATATAAGACGACAAAATCATCAAGCGTTAAAGATTGGGCAGTGTACTATAGCAAGGCAGTTTTTTCGCTAAATTGCAGATTGCAAGTCTACGGTAGTATTAACTTGTTGCTCGCACTCGTCGGACTGTTTTTATTGGATTGAATAGCGATTGAGTGATGAACCAGGCAGGTAACGTGATGCCACAGGGAGCCGTAACGTCTATTAGTGAAGCGAGTTTAACAATAAAGCGGGTTTATTTGTTATTAATATATATCCGAGCGCTGGTGCAGTCTATGACCACTGGTCACTGCCATTGCCGAGTTTTTTCTTTACGAGCGCTCGAACTTGCCATGCTTGCGGCTTGGCGCGGAAAAATGGAAACTTACCCGGGTATCGTATTGCCGACACTTTACACGAGCCCGGGGTCAAGTCAACCCGTGTTTACATGAATATATTAACCCGGTCGACCCGGCTGTCGTGTAAACGCTAACAGGAGTTTATTACTTGGGCTACCCCCTGTGGGGTAGCACCAAGTCTTAAAACGGGCTGCACTTCTGTATTTTTTTTTTTTTTTTTTTTTTTTCTGGTCAACAAAATGCAACTAATTCCCATCTATCAAACTGACGTGATCTTATTTCGTTTTCTTTATTCTCATGACGTCATGACTGTTTCAGTGTTTATTCTCATGACGTCTGACTGTTTCAGTGATGAAAACGAGCGCTGACCTTATATTCATCCACGCTTCTTTGGTCGCCATTGCCATATAAGATTGATAAGGAATGTGGCTGGCAAGTATATTAAATAAACATGCTCACACTACTTACAATCGCAGACACCGATAGCGGTAGACCTACACTAAAAGTAAAAGATGAGCGATTTCGAAACAGGTTGTTCCGCGGTCTCCATTATTATCGTACGCTGATGTATACTCGATCAAATCTATGTTTACATGTTTTATTGAATCGATCAAACTGTTTAAATGTGCTACTAAATTGTACTGAAATATGTTGCTCAATTGCTGTAAATGGAAGAATGAAGAACATTGATGAAGTGATAAATGAAGTGACAGGCACTATAAAACATGCTGATGCTGTTGTGATATAATAACCGACGCGGCAATGTTATTTTTTCTAATATCTGTTCGATTGAAGGTCTTCGTGTGTCAAAATTTATATAAAAAACAACGGCAAGGTATACGAAACATATCTGTTACGAAATTACATCGGTTTAATGGACATAAGAGCATTAAATCATCGGGTAAACAACGAATAGATCTTGAAGCCATGTCCTTTGATTTTAGAGACGAGTCTCGCTTTAATCGCTAATACGCATTTTCTCATATATAACATCTGATCTTCACATTTTAAGTAGACGAAACCTACAGCGTTCGATTCGCCAGATTCAAGTGATCATTTCGATATAGAATTGATTTAAATCGGACAAAAACACAATATTTCATGATTAATATTACAGAGTTTCACGGAATAAATGTCAACACAGTATAATAATAACAAGACGCCCGCTAGGCGTTAACTCGGGCTACTTGAGGTTGTGGCTTGTTGAAAGACATTGTAGGCAAATTCAGTGATTTGAATTCAATATACACAAATCTATAGTTGTAGGTACAATGGTACATGTAATGATACAGCTGTCAGTGCAGGGGTGGTTAAATTTTCCATCATTACAAACCCATAACATAGTGTTGGCCAATGCTTTGATTATATGAAGGTGAGTTGGCTCAGTATCCAAGCTGGCTTACTGAGAAGTCTGCCCCACCAAATGAGCCATCCTGTTTGCTGACCTAATCCAGTTCTAGTCAACAGGGTCAGCCTGGCAAGCGAGCCGGCCTGTGCTCGTGTAATAACAATTCATATGGTCAGTCCGGCAAACAGGTTCAGTTTGAGCAAGCATTAAATCAGTTAATCTTTTTCTCAGTGTATAAGGCATGGCAGTAAATCAAACCATGCATTTAGCTGGCAGTAGCAAGGTCAAACAACAACAAACTCTTTACTCCTTGATCTTGATAGTTGGTATGGGTGTCAGAGATTTATATACTGTGTGTTCATTTGTAAGCATTTGTGTATAATAATACATGTATGAACAATCGATACAAACTTACTGATAACCCAGAACATTTTGGAGCCCCATTTAAGCTTACAGGTAAAATATCGAGTGAAACAGGGTTACTCAATGGCAACAATGAGTGTCAGAGATTTATATACTGTACGTTCATTTGTAAGCATTCGCATATAATATGAACAATCGATACAAACTTACTGATAACCCAGAACATTTTGGAGCCCCATTTAAGCTTACTGGTACAATATCAAGTGAAACAGGGTAATTAATTCGATATATAGCAACATTGCATACTTTAATAATAGTACTTCTACTTGGTATAATAATATGAAACAATAAACTGTAGCATCGACTTTATTTTGTATAATTACATAACAATAAACAATACAGGCAACAAAGCTTATAAAAATATTAGTTACCTCAGAACAGTTAACATATTTCCATACAGCATTCATATGCAAGCATTCATATGTTGAGTCTCATATTAAATTATTAAACATTTAGTAGACAAAAAGCGTATGGAAACATATAATTTGATCGAGTACAGGTTCTCGAAATCGTAGACCAACCCGTTTCAAAAGCGATCTGGAATGTGAGCGTATATAAGATCAAGATACTTGCCAGCCACATCAAAGATTTTCAGTGAAGAGCACTCGAAGAAAGGTGTCAGATCAGATGAGTAAATAAATCAGAAATATACGCAGTGTTTTCAGTTTCGCAAAGGTGCAAAGCCTGGGCACAGAATAAATACTCAACCAGAAGTCCAACTCCCGTGAAAACATGTCCCATTTTTTTATGCGCATGCGCGAGTCGGCCATTTTGCTAGCAAGCGTAATAACTTCCAAACTACGCATTGTTGAAAGACATCGTCTACGTACGTATGTTAATAATTTCATAAGCTTTCATTAAATTTGGTGTATAGTGCAAGTTTTTCCGTTTTCTGTATTTTCATTTAATGTTCAAAATGTTCGTACCATTGCTCGTAAATGGAAGGAAATTTCTCCCTAATGTTGTAGAATTTTGAATATTGTTCATAAAATACTTAACACAGAAGCTTGGGCTTGTTATCAAACAGAAGATACTGTAAAATGTTATCTGTGGTAGAAATCTCAAGTTTCTAGCTTAACGGAAAGTATTTAAAAAAAAGAGGAAACCTTTTTTTCATTTTTGTCTGGCCTGTGTGAATTGGTGAAGTTTGTTTTTCCTTTTGCAGTTACAGGGTTTGATATTTTAAATAACTTTGCTAATACGGTATGTATCAACTTCGGATATGTTTTAAACAAAAGCTAATACAAATATGAAACTTTGTTTTTTGATGTAAAATAAATTTATACGATTCTTTTAAAGTTATAGATTAACAACAAACTACAAGATGAGAAATTATATCATTCCAATATTCTTAAGATATATTCAAAAATATGTTCACTAATGTTCATCTAAAACTTTTTCTGCTTCAGTTAGAAAACTACAAACGTTTGCAGAACTTTGTCTTTTAATTAGCTTTTGTTTAAAGCATATCCGAAGTTCATACATACAGTATTTGCAAAGTTATATGAAATAGCAAACAGCACAACTGCAAAAGGAAAAACAAACTTCACCAATTCACACAGGCCAGACAAAAATGAAAAAAAGGTTTCCTCTTTTTTTAAATACTTTCCGTTAAGCTAGAAACTTGAATTTTCTACCACAGATAACATTTTACAGTATCTTCTGTTTGATATCAAGCCCAAGCTTCTGTGTTAAGTATTTTATGAACAATATTCAAAATTCTACAACATTAGGGAGAAATTTCCTTCCCATTTACGAGCAATGGTACAAACATTTTGAACATTTAAAAAAAATACAGATAACGGAAAAACTTGCACTATACACCAAACGAAAGCTTATGAAATTGTTAACAACATACGTACACGATATCTTTCAAAAATGCGTAGTTTTGAAGTTATAAGCCATCTTCTTCTATAAACAAATATGGTGTGATATTTAAGAATTGTGAAAGCCAGCTTCAGGGGGGGTATGCCTGAAACCAAGAAGTAGCTTGCTCGCAAAATGGTGTCAATTGATTATCACTTTATAGACATTTTAACAAGTTACAGATGATGCAGAAACTCGAGCTATGCATAAACATAACAGTTATGTGCATTCTGTCGTTCCACTTTAAAGTTTCGACCACGAAAGGTACAGTTGTCAGTCGTTACACGACGTTTCCTCCGCTATAACGCCACCCCCCCGGCCACCAAGTGCACGCTTGCTAGCAAAATGGCGGCGGATGCGCGAGCTGAGATGCGCGAGGACACCAACATCAAAGGCGCCGACACGGCGGACTTCTGGTTGAGTATTTATTCTGTGGCCTGGGTAAGAGGTTGATCGGGATGATGCAATAATTAGCCTCCCTAAAAACGACTGCGGGGGGCAAAATTGTTTTGGGGATAACTTCACTGCGCATATGTAGTAATCCCACATTCATAGTCTCGCTCACTAGTCTACTAATTTAGTCAACAATGATGCAATAATTGCCATTTCGCGACATTGCCAAAATAAAAATAAACAAGACGCCCGCTAGGCGTTAACTCGGGCTACTTGAGGTTGTGGCTTGTTGAAAGACATTGTAGGCAAATTCAGTGATTTGAATTCAATATACACAAATCTATAGTTGTAGGTACATGTAATGATACGGCTGTTAGTGCAGGGGTGGTTACATTTTCCATCATTGCAAACCCATAACATAGTGTTGGCCAACGGCTTTGATCATACGAAGGTGAGTTGGCTCAGTATCCAAGCTGGCTTACTGAGAATTCTGCCCTACCAAATGAGCCACCCTGCCAGTTCTAGCCAACAGGGTCAGCCTGGCAAGCGAGCCGGCCTGTGCTCATGTAATAACAATTCATATGGTCAGTCCGGCAAACAGGTTTAGTTTGAGCAAGTATTAAATCAGTTAATCTTTTTCTCAGTGTATAAGGCATAGCAGTAAATCAAACCATTTAGCTGGCAGTAGCAAGGTGTCATAAGCTACAGTATTATAAACAGTTTAAAGAAATGTAATTCAAAATCATTATTTCTTTGAAGTTATATAACATTTTGAGCCAGTAAACATATTCATAATTTTAGCATATTTATTATTTGAGAGGCTTTATACATACTAGTGACTAGTCCAGTGGGCCAGCCAGCTAGCTAATTGTAATATAAAGACAGATTACTGCATAGTTAACTATGTTACTGTCTCGGTTAGCGAGCCAACTCGCTTTCCGTGTAGTCAAGGCCAAAATTCAGACCCGTCACTGGTAAACCAGCAAACAACAACAAACTCTTTACTCCTTGATCTTGATAGTTGGTATGGGTGTCAGAAGATTTATATACTGTGTGTTCATTTGTAAGCATTTGTGTATAATAATACATGTACCTGTATGAACAATCGATACAAACTTACTGATAACCCAGAACATTTTGGAGCCCCATTTAATCTTACAGGTAAATATATATCTATATATCGAGTGAAACAGGGTTACTCAATGGCAAGGGTTACTCAGTGTCTAGTCTGTACGTTCATTTGTAAGCATTCGCATATAATATGAACAATCGATACAAACTTACTGATAACCCAGAACATTTTGGAGCCCCATTTAATCTTACAGGTAAAATATCGAGTGAAACAGGGTTACTCAATGCATGGCAACAATGAGTGTCAGAGATTTATATACTTTAGTCTGTACGTTCATTTGTAAGCATTCGCATATAATATGAACAATCGATACAAACTTACTGATGACCCAGAACATTTTGGAGCCCCATTTAAGCTTACAGGTAAAATATCAATATCAATATAAGTGAAACAGGATAAAATTCGATAGCAACATTGCATACTTTAATAATAGTACTTGGTATATGTGAAACAATAAACTATAGCATCGACTTTATTTTGTATAACATAACATGATAACAATAAACAATACAGGCAACAAAGTTTATAAAAATATTACAGTTACCTCAGAACAGTTAACATATTTTCAAAAAGCATTCATACGTTGAGTTTCATATTAAATTGTTAAACATAGGTTTAATCGAGTACACATCAGTGTACAGGTACGCCGTACGGCATTTTCAGTGTACGGTTATCGAGATCTCAGATCGAGACAGAGACCACCAAGGCACCAACCGTGTCTATAAAATCGCTCGTTATCTTTTAGTGTAGCCGTAGGTCTTCGGCGATCGGCGTGTGCGATTGTAAGCATCGTGAGATCAAGATACTGCCAGCCACATCAAATATTTTCAGTGAAGAACACTCGAGGAAAGGTAACCAGATGAATATTAAAAATATGACAATGGCGCATAAATATATGCAGTGGTTCAGATCGATCTCGTACCCAGTCCCAAGTGGGATGATGCAAGAATTGCCATTTCGCGACATTGCCAAATAAACAGAGCCCTTTTTAAGACTCGTGCTCCCCCCACAGGGGGAGGCCCGAGTAATAACAGAGCCCTTTCTAAGACTCTTGCTCTCCCCCCAGGGGGGAGAGGCCCGAGTAATAATATGTTTGTCCTTGGCTGTTCTTTCCGTCTTCATGATTGATCTCTCATCTGTGTTTCTCTCATCTTGGAGAGAATCTTTGCAATGGTTTGCAGGTTTACAGGTTTAGGTAAACTTTTCCAACAGCGATTCATTGGCAATAAAACGAAAGTCCAAACTCGTCCAAAATCAGTAGCCCAAGTGAACGCCTGAGCAGGCGTCTTGTTATTATTAGTTTATTATTATTAGACGGGTCGACCCGGGTTGGGCTCGTGTAAACGGCCTCTAGATTATATATTTTGTGTAAAAGATTGACAGATGATATGTTTGACTAATTAACTTCCGGTGGTCGACTCAATCGTGGCACAGATGATACGAAAGGTCTCCACTAAAAATGTTTCCAATATATAAGTTACCACAGCTTTCAATTACAAAATTAGCTAAGATTTTACCTAACAACTACATTAGCCGTCAAAACAAATCACTACCGAAATCACTACCGCGAGACGCACAGTCAACGGCCTTCCGAATTGATGTAAACACTGACTCATTGCCTTTCTGGTCTGGTTGTCTGTAATTTGTCCCGATTGTCGACAAAATTAACAAGTAAGAACATTTTAATAGCGATTTAATACAATTCTTGTGTAAAAATACCAAACAAACCCGCTTTACTGTTAAACTCGCTTCACTAATAAACTCGCCAGTTCGCTGTTTATAAACTCGCTTCACGTTACGGCTCCTTGTAATAATGCACAAGTATTTATTTTAAGATAAATTATATTCTGAAATAAGTAATATTCTACATCGCTGCCGTCTTAGCATATTTCATTATTTTGATAACTTTCCCATTTCTTCGAACTGCAACAGAACTTAAACCATGTGTCAAACGACGCCAAACTTCGGAAATAAACGACATATTCCGAAATGCGATTGCGGTTAATATTGCGGTTAGGTTACGCGAGGTTGAACCGCGGACCGACCGAGGTTCGACCGCGGATCGACCGAGGATCGACTTCGGTTGAACCGGAGATGAACCCAGGTTGAACCGCGGATGATCCGCGGATGATCCGCGGATGAACACCAGTTAACCGCGGTTTCTGTTAGGTTAATTCTAGGCAGTACTGTATGAAGGAGCATAACTGCTAAGAAACATGTTAAATATATTAACGTTTCTTTGCAGTTATGCTCCTTCATACGTTTACAAGTTATCTTAATTTCCCAGGTGTATTAAGACCGTGTTTTAAATTTCCCAGGAGTATAAGACCGTTTTCTAAGGGTTCAGTTTTTTTTATACACATTGTACAATCAGTTTGTATACTTAATTACTTTGTTGACTTGCGCCCTGAATTCGATTTCTAAATTCAATATAAGACTTCCACTTGTTCGAACGTATATAAAGTTATTTGGGGTTAGATCTTGAATTTCTTCAGTATATTTACCTTTTTGTTCTATTTGTCTGATAAGGTTTGCTATATCCTGCAAAATCTGAAAGGGGATCACGGTCGGCTCGATTTAGCTGTGAAGTGGCAAACATTTCGGTTTAAATTCGTGCTTTGACAAGCGGTATTGTAGAACCAGACCAAAAAATCTGGAAGTTCGATCATTACTATTGTTGGGTCATTGCTACTTTCACACATTAGCAATTTGAACGAACGCGGGATTAAACCATAAAGAGATTCCAGTAATTTATACTCGTTTTTCTTGCGAAAAAAATGTTTCGAATAGAGACAGAAAACCATCGAAGAAACATATATAGCTACCTCTAAAACTGAGTATATGATGACAGCCCCCCATAAATGTTCTCCTCTATAATTCTGGTACGACAAAATAGTCAACCGTGTCTTTGTTTCGTGAAGCCCAGCTGCTTTAACATGCTTCGAATTTGTGTGTCTTGTTAACCCACCATTTGACTTGCAAACCTTGTCGCATTTTTCGCATTGGAAGGACTTCTCGTAGTCATTTTCCATCACGGCATCATTAAATTTATTATCCACTTCAACATTTTGGATTTTAGATACAGTAGCACTAACCGCGATGCAATCCATGAGTTGTGATCCGTAGCACGTTCCCCAAGCATGCACTTATCATTTCTTTATCGATGCCTTTCAAAATAAAAATCCCGATGTAAGTCCTTTAACTAGAATTACAACAGCAAAATTTAATTATACTAAAATTGTATTATTTTTCTTTAAGCTTTTGGTGCCGTAACAATCTTATATGCAATCAAGACTGTCGTGAAATCTCAGTTCACCATTAAGTTATTCACAGAGGTCCATTCTCAAATGACGTCAGCTGAAAGGACTTTGGCCTATACTAAGATAAATGCTGAAAAAGGACAAGATGTAAAGAAAAAGCCAGCAGGATTAAATTGGCCTCATTCTGGCGCCATACAGTTTAAAAATGTTTCACTGTGGTATTACGAAGATGGTCCAAAGGTTTTAAAGAATTTAAGTTTGGAAATAAAAGCGTCAGAGAAGATTGGTATTGCTGGACGAACAGGTGCTGGAAAATCATCCTTAGCAGCCGCGCTTATGAGAATGGCTGAGACGGATGGCAAGATTATTGTTGATGATATTAATATTATGAAGTTCAATGTTGTTTCTACTCGTAGAAATATTTCCATTATTTCTCAATCTCCAATTTTAATCAGCGGTTCAATCAGGGTGAACTTAGATCCTTCAGGAATGTTCACGGATTCTGATATTTGGGATGCTCTAGAACAGATGCAGATAAAGTCAGTAATCTCTAGATTACCACAGCAGCTTGAGAGTTTAATTATTGGATCCAGCTCGAGTTTCAGTGTTGGAGAAATACAGTTATTACATTTAGCACGCGTTCTACTAAAAAAGAGTAAAATTATTATCTTTGACGAAGCAACTGGTAAGGTGGATGAGAAAACGGATGAAATAATTCAGAAAATCATTCGTAAAGTGTTCAAAGATTGCACGGTCATTACTATTGCACATCGACTGAGCACAATTCTCGACTGTGATCGAATAATGGTGTTGGATCGTGGTGAGATTGTCGAATTCGATAAACCAGATATTTTGTTGAAAAAAAAGGATGGGATTCTACAGCAACTTTGCAAAATATCGTAAAAAATTAGAGAACATCTACGCATAACAATTATATTAATAAAAACTATATATTTAACATTGTGATACAAGCCAGCATAGCCGATAAACTTGTAGCCATCAATTACAATAAATCTAAAATTAGTACAATACATATACAATATAGAACAATACATATGTAAAGATACATAAGTAAATATATAATATACAATATTAAGAAATTAAGCTAGCTAAAAACAATTAAAGTAACAATGTCATGGTAAAATATACCATAAGAAACATTATCTTTCCATTTAAAGAATGATAATACAGTTAACTCACTTGAAGGGAAATAATTTTTTAATTTACCTACCGGGCTGAAAAAGACAACAACCGCAAGTTCCTCATGGTATCGTTTCAGAAGCCATACAGAAATACCATCAGAGCCCGTGGCTTTCTTGGGATTTATGGTTTTGAGAATAAATTTCACCTGTCCAATGCTAGGGAGTGGAGAAGGTTCATCACGTAGACCATCAGGGGTCTCAATGGGGAATGTGGATGTTTCGTTGTTCCAAGTAGATGTAAATGCATTCTGTAGCTTTTCAGCGAGGTCAGCAAGGTTATCCACGAGTACGGGAATGGAAGCCTGGGAAGGGCGAGTAGAGATACCGGTCAGGGCGTTGATTTCTTTATACCATCTAGCTGAATCGGTTTTATATAGGCCATATGTCTTGCTATTGTAGTAGTCAACATTTGCTGTAGCGATAAGGCTAGATACTTCATCACGTAGCAATTGGTATTTCTGCGTGTCGCCATTGCTAATTTAGAAACCGTAGTCGGTCGGACACCTCTTTGATGGTTTTATTATGTATATATATAGTTTACTTACAATGGGTTACATAAATATTGATTATCAACCAAAAAATTTCAAGTTCGTTTGCATAGCCGAGTGGTCTGTGTTATTGATTTTTAGTTGTGAGAGCGGGGTTCGAATGTTGGGTGAGTATATAATGTTTCCATTTTTTTTAATTTTTACTTTACTTTTTTCTTTTTAATAGGGTTAGGATTAACTTTAGGTTGGGTTTAGTTTTAGAGTTTGGTTTGAATATTAGTTCCATGGCAGTCTAGCCTGGAGGGAAGTAAATACCAGCAATAATTATATTGCTAAAGGGTCTTGGAAGTCTGTGAGGGGATAATAAAAGCCATAGCAGTCCCATTTCCACTTTCTCTAAATTTGTTAAATGGCTAGTTGGGCAGTTGTTCACGAGAGCGACGACGCCACCCCCGATACGGTTGCCCGAACTTTTCGATAAGTTACAGTACGTGATCCAGCGGATATGCCTGAAGTGGGAATGTCGTTAGAAAGCCACGATTCGGTTATAATGGATAAATCTATGTTATTATTTTCAATCACTGCATGTAATTCATCAATTTTATTTGTAATATGGCATGCATTAGTGAGAATCAAAGAGGGCACATCATGGCATCTATTTGTGGCAAATAAGGATGGTGACTGTTGTGGTATTTCCTTAGTGTCAGTGGAAATGTAAATGCAGTTAGTTTGTACATGTCCCCTATTAGACATAGTTGCGGTACGCCGCCGGGTCATAATAGTATTAATGTATCGCCTTTCATGTGAACGTGTGTGTGTTTTATTATTGATTCACTTTTATATTGGCCAAGGATAGCATCGATTAATGATTGCCGGGGGTATGATGTTTGAATTTCCATTAGGGGATTTCCAACCATGGTTGACGATAAGTTGACATTGATCGTGGGTATCTCAAATTAGAGTGTTGGTTGTGAACCATTAGAGGGGATGATGGTTGCGAACTGACTCTAGTGTCTTCGATTCTTCTTAGTCTTAGTTCTACTTGATTTATCTTCTCCATAGCACCTTGGAAATTTTGGAGAAAAGCAGGGACAAATTTTAATTTGTGTGGGTTGGTATAGGTGATCGTGGAAAAATCACATGACGAACCTTTCTTTTTCAGATAGGGACATGGAACCATGTGCTTTGGCGCAGCTGCTGTATATTCTTTTTCGCGGGCGGTTGGAAACTGATTTGGCCCTTTTCAACCGATTAGACATTCCTTTTAGGTTGAGTCATGTAATTGGTGAAAATTTCGGTTTGTGTGGATTGAGATATCTTGGTAGCTCTTAGATCTCCTTTAAAAGAGACAGCAGGTTTAGAAGTGCTATTTGTGATGACAGGAAAATCTTCCTCTTTAGGAATATCATCGATTTCGATGTGGTCAGATTTATTGGTATTATTGACAAGATCTGCTTGCAAAAG
Organism: Chrysogorgia sp. JL179-B06; assembly: GCA_035772405.1. Classification (NCBI taxonomy): domain Eukaryota; kingdom Metazoa; phylum Cnidaria; class Anthozoa; order Scleralcyonacea; family Chrysogorgiidae; genus Chrysogorgia; species Chrysogorgia sp. JL179-B06. The sequence continues at coordinate 2,817,607 of JAYKKM010000143.1, forward strand.
TTTATCACTGTAATGAGACTTTTCTTTTCATTTTCAACGTCCTTTACTTTGGTATTTAAATCAAACATTATGAGTGATATATGAACATTTCGTTCGCGCAGTTGTTCGTTTTCCTCCTTTAAATTTTGGATTTCATTCTGAAGTGCGACAATAAAACGTTCACTGGTACTTCACTGGTGATTTCAGTTTTAATTGAGAGTATATTTCTGTCGAAAGTGATTCAATCTTCCTATTTATTTTTTCAACGAATTGATCAAATTTGCATCTAATGTTTTTTTCGTCTAGGTTTGCATCTTCGTTTGCATTTCATTGTTCATGAAAACACAGTTCATTTATTCATGAATTGAATTATTTGTATTACGAGTAAAACAGGTATTATCTAATATGGAGATATTTCCACTTGTATCTGCGTGTACTCGAGGGAGTTGAATCTCCGAATGATGAATGGGTGGACAAGGTTCATTACTCGAGAGATTAGCAATATCGGTTTTATGTAAATTTACATCGGTTTCAATATGCAATTTGCGTCTGCTTCAATTTCAGCAACGACTTCTTTCTAAATTGGATAGTCTCGTTTTCTTCTTTATGTTTGACTAAAAACAACAATTTAGATTTGATTACCTCTGCCTTTTCTCCCTTTATTGTAAGTGTTCCTCTCCCTTGATACCAACGAACAGAGGACCATGACATTCAAACAGTTTACTTCCCCCACCTGGACTTCTCCATTTTTTTATCAGGTCTAAATATTTTGCAAATAACTCTTTCAGACCAGCGAAACCACCAAGCCATTTTAGGGATTTCTCGTCTAGAGTTAACAAAGATCCAATGTTTTCTGCTTGGATATCTGAAGAATCCACGATATATTTTAGAGAGAGAGTAGATCCTTTCTGGATATTATATTCGCTAATGGTTCTGCTATCTTCGAGTTGTTTAACGGTAAACATAAGTCGTTGTTTCTTAGGCAAAATATCTTCCTTTTCTTGAATTGTGACCTTCATACTTCAAATTGTATCGTTTGGGTCGACTTCAAGATCAATAGTCTTACCAGAAAAGATCTTAACAGAGATTTTCATAATGAAATTTATTAAATTTTCACGAGCTCAAAAAGACACGGCTCATCAGAAAAAATCAGGGTTGTGTAGAACTGGTGAAGAAGTGAAGCTTTCTTTGCGGCGACTGAAAGTTAATTCGCATTCGTCACTCTAACTAAGTGTTCGATTGCTCTTCTTGGTTAAGTCATGATCAGATAGAGGAGCGGCGATGGTGGCATACGCAGGGATGAACTTCCGGTAATACCCTGTCAAACCTAGGAACGATCAGACTGCTGTCTTTGTTGTTGGTCTGGGAAATTGTTGAACTGCTGCGGTTTTATTTGTCTGTGGTTCCACTGTTCCTCCACGAACTGCATGTGTGTCCCAGAAAATTCACGCGTGACATGGCCAAACTGCATTTCCTTGGATTAGCAGTCAGTCCGGCTTGGCGGAGTCGCTCCAATATTTCTCGGAGGTGGGATATGTGCATGCTCGTTCCAGGTGTTGCTGAATATGACAATGTCATCCAGGAAAGCATAACAGAACTCTTTGGTACCATGAAGAATGGTATCCATCATCCTTTGAAATGTGGCTGCACTGGCTGGGGCTCCGTGTAGGCCGAATGGCATAGTTTTGAACTGGTACAAGCCAAATGGGGTCACAAGTGCGGTCTTCTCTTTCGATGTTTCTTCCACTGGTATTTACCAATACCCCTTGTCAAGTCGATTGAACATATGTACTTCGCTGTTCCCAGCTTATCAATTATGTCTTCCGTCCGAGGCATTGGGTAAGCATCAAAACGCGATACTGCGTTTAAGCGACGATAATCGACACAAAAACGTATTGTGCCATCTCCTTTGGGAACGAGGACGACTGGGGGCTGCCCATTCACTTCGAGACGGTTCGATGATGTCCATCTCTTGCATTTTCTTTAATTCTTTTTCCACTGTCTGCATTTGTGACTGTGGGATCCCGGATCCGGTACTGTCGTTGGCGGATGGGTTGAACCTCGGTTGTGATTATTCTATGAGTACAAGTGTCAGTTCGACCTGGGGTTGTCTGGATAACATCGACATATTCCTGAGTTATTCGTCGAAGCTCTGCTATCTTGTGCTCGTCAAGATCGTCATTAATGGTTACGGTGTCGGTTGGATTATCATTTTCTGGTGTAGGTATGTCGCCAAATGCACCATCGGTACACTCATCTTCGTTAGTGGAGCTTGTGTTGGCGTATTAAGTTACGTCCGTAGGGTTTCCCGTGTTCGTAAGAGATACGATGACACACATTCGGCTTCTTCTCTGACGCCTTCAAGGGATTCTTTCAGGACGTCTAGTGGTCCACGAACATCTCGGTCAAATAGTAGGTCAAAGGGAGAAAAGCCAGTTGAGAGTTGTGGAACCTCATGATAAGCAAACAATATGTATTCATAAATGTCAACAATGTAAACAATATGTTGCGACGTGCATCGAAAGATAATCCCAAGACCTGTGATAAGATGTTGATCAACGACATTTGCCATCTTAAACGTCGACGATCGTCTCTGCTCGCTGACTCCATAGCAAGTTTCAAAGCGACCAACGTTATTCGTCTTACAAGGGATGTGTTGCTGGTATCGTTACTAAAGGTCGGGTGACACGTGCGATTTTTTTCTCGCGCCGGCAACGCAACGGGTCAAATTTCATTGCGTTGCCCGCGCGAGCGAAGTGGTTACACGAGCAATGATAGCTTAGCCGCGTCGGAATTATTAACATGAAAAAACCGGGAACTAGTGTTTTGCCAACATCACACCAACATGGCGTCGAAGAAATAACTCGTGGTCATCATAATTAGTAATGCTTTTGTTGGAAGAGGATGACGAAGAGGATATAAAAGAATAAAAACGTATTTGGAGCCGACCCTGGCTTCTAGAGAGAAACAACAAAGGTTATTTCAGTGAGCTTCTTCCTGATTTAGCTGCCTTGTTTTTCTCGACATGGCTTCACGATACTGGGGATGCGAGGCGCTCCACAGAACAGGATGATCGCGATAAAACTCTAGTAACAATTTTACGTCGTCTGCTCCTATTTTCTCCGAGTTCTATTGAACTACGTCGACCAAAGGTTGCATGAAGACTTCCGAATACTCGTCCATGTTTGTTTAGGAATAGAAACAGAAACGAGCCTGCGCTACAGCACACTGGCCATACAAAAGCGAATTTCATTGGCTGGCATAAAATAATCATCGCGTTTCCTGCTGAAACAATGCCTGCGTAATTTGATATTTTCGGCAATCGTTGCCGAAAGTTCAAACATTTCAACTTTCCGCAACGATTGCCGAACGCATCGGGTTACAATTGCGTTACCGCGCCAGATATGCGACACGTGCAATTTCATCACTCGCGCCGGCAACCCAATGAAATTTGACCCGTTGCGTTGCCGGCGCGAGAAAAAAATCGCACGTGTCACCCGACCTTAAAACTATGTGGAGATATTGCGTTAAACCCTGGCCCTGTGCAACTCAAGTTACACTCGCCAATATCAAAAGGTTTAAAGATTTGCCATTGGAATATACAACGGCTTACATCAACCAAACAAGATGAAATAAAAATTAGCCTCATGAAAAATTCTAATAATTCAAGGAAGATTGATATACTATTCTTATCGGAGACCTTTTGTACGAACAAAACTCCTGACCACCTATATACGTTATCTCAGACTATAAGTTACATCGAAAGGACAGAACAGGCAAGCTCGGAGGTGGGGTCATGGCGTTTGTACATAAAGATCTGGATGCTGAACGGCGAATCGATATGGAGGATGATGAACTGAGCTTTGATGAACATGTCGACAATCTATGTATGAAATTAACACAACAAATCGCGGTACTCTGTAAAATAAAGCGCTGTCTTCCACATAGAGAACGCATTCTTTATTATAATGCTATGATTAGACCAATAATACTCTATGGATCAGTTGTTTGGACAACTACCTCAAAGGAAAATTTAAACAGAGTTTTAAAGTTACAAAAGAGAGCTGCTCGGGTGATCTTAGATCTGGATATGTCAGCACGAACATTTAATATGTTCAAGCAACTGAACTGGATCCCATATTACGATGATGTGAAGATCCTTAAAGCAACAACAGCCTTTAAACGCATTAACAGTGAATCTCCGGAATATTTGGAGAATATGTTGAAGTTGAATTCCAGTGTAAACAGTAGAGCTACTAGATATTGTAATTTAAATTTCCTATGCCCCAAATACAAGCGAGAAACTGAAGGCGGTCGTACATTTACTGTTACGTCCATAAAACAATGGAACCACTTGCCTAAGTCAGTACGTGATAAGGGGACGGTGGCATCATTTAAACATAGCATGAAACTACTTTTTAAGGAGAGCTACGAAAACATTGATCACTTTATCATATGATCTTATATATAATAGAGTAATATAGCACAATAATCTTTCTACCAGATTTTAGTAATATCTATAGTACATGCATGTATATAAACTTTAGTTTTTAGTTTAATGTCTGTACTAGTATAGTTTGAGAGCCACAAATTTATCGTGTAAACTGGCATGTGTAACTCTCGTTAAATAAAGTCTTCATTCATTCATTCATCTTATCCCAGGTCTTCGGATTATCTTTCGATGCACGTCGCAACATAGAGACCAGTGTTCCGTTAAAACGCTTGGTCAAGCCATCACATTGTGGGCAATGCCAACACTGCCAACACTGGTATGTTTCTCGTGAACCTGACCAGGTTTGGCTGGGATGGCTGCCGTTATGTATAGGACTCGTCAGATAGCTGGTTCGATTTTGTTCGACAAAATGTGCGTTTCGCTCTTTTTCTCGGCCCCCTTGGATTTCTGCTCCGTGGTTTCGCCTCAAAAAGTTCGATGTCAGGTGCGAAAAATTCTTCCGAAAAAACTGGGTTGTTATTACCGGTTTCTTCAATTATTTCCGCCAAGGGCAGTATATCAGCCGTCATGTTGTCGTCATGTGGACAGACTTCTTCCGGCGATTTCGGCTTGACTTGACATACTATCTCGCGAACACGTTCCACTGCTTTCTGTTTTTCATTACGACGGTCGACGGGTTTGCGCTCTGGTAAATACTGCGTAAGCTGCTTCACTTTGGATTGCTACTTCGTTGAGATTACCAATATCGCGCCCCAAAAGGACTGGTCGAGGCAAATTTTGTGAAACTCCGGCTATAACGCTGTATTCGTTGTCTTTGATGACAAGTTGCTTGTCTTTGCTAATTGCTGTAGGGCAAACCTCGACGTTGCCATAAAAACAACATAACTCGGCTTTCCCAATTTTTTTTATTTTTGCCCATATATTACAAAATCGGCGTGAACCTAGATCATTAGATCACAAAAAGAGTAATACTTCCACCTGGACAAAAGCTAAAGCCTCTACGTTTTAAATGCACCTTTAGGGATTACCGTGAAAATAAGAAAATAGCTTTCTATAATGCTTTTAAAACTGTTGACTGGAGTAATGTGTTAAGTGCCAATGATGCAGGCAAAGCAGTGAATACACTACAGAAGATCATACATGATATGATGGACGAACATTTTGGTTCTAAAACAGTCAGACTATCCTCAAGAGACCCTGTATACATAACACCAATTGTTAAGTATTTGATGACAAAGCGAGCGAAATTGGTTAGACGGGACAAGGAAACGTTCTGTATTAATATGCGGATTAATAAACTTATTGCAGAAAACAGGCGTAGTTTAGGAGCAATAGGAGGAATGGGCACGCAGGCTTGGTGGAAAAAAGTAGACATCCTAACACATAGGAAACTTTCATCAAGATCCATTTTGGATAAACAAACGTTAGACAGTCTCAATGATTACTTCACAAACTTATGTCATGACGATAATTATATTCAGCCTATTGACCTGCCAGTTGAACTAAATGAAGAAGAAAAACAGCAATTGAATGAATTTCAAGTACAAAGGGCGTTATCGAGTTTAAAAAAAACTGCAACTGGTCCGGATCAGATACCATATTGAATCTGGAAAGATTTTGCAGATATTTTAACACCTGTTGTATTAGAATGCTGGAATTTATCTCTGAAGACCTCCACCTGGCCTAAGCTATGGAAAGAGTCCAACATCAACCTTTACCGAAAGAAGATATTCCACTTGAAGACGATTCAGTGAAACATAATATTTTATCAGAAAAACTTAAGACACTGCCAATAAGTCCTACGTTAATTAATTGGATACATAGTTTTCTATGTGATCGTAAGCAGCGGGTTGTTTCTACTGGGTATGTGGGTCCATGGAAACATACAACAAGGGCACCATTCAGGGTAGTGTAAGTGAGCCGTACTTATTTAATATCTTTTTAAACGACTTAGATGTGATTCGAGACTCAGATTTTTCTTTAACCAAGTATATGCAGATGATACCACTTTGATTTATCCTGTATGGAAATGTTCTGACACTATAATAGATAATAGCTATGAGAATGAGAATGTAAAGAGTTTTATGGATTGGACTACAGATAACTGCATGTCATGTAACCCCGCAAAATGCAAAGAAATTATCTTTCATAAAGGTAGTCATGGATGTATATCAGTCTAATAGTTTTTACACATAATTTGTAACGCATGATTTGTATTTAATCATTGTGAATAAAGAGAATTTGAATTTGAATTTGAATTATTAACATACTGTACTAATTGTCCTTATTGGTCTCCACATTTCTTATAGTACTATAGTTGGGAGGGATTGTTTTAAAACATGTCAGCTTATCTTTGGCAATCTTTTTCTTTATTTTAAATATCTTTATGCTTGGTTAACTGTTGATATTTTAGGAGAAACTGGGTGCTGATCACTCCTGGGGTCCTTTTACACTTTTAACCACCCCCCTTTATTCTTAGAAGAACTGTAAATAATGCTGCAACTCTGGTAAAAAAAGTAAGAACAAGTACTGTAAATATTGAAAGTTAAATTTTGTAAATATCTAGCAGAACAATTCCTATAAAAAATGTACAAACAAGCAAAAAACGTATTAAATGAGTTTGTCACACTTACAGTACTCTCAGGTAAAATTTTCTCAAGTTTACATTACTATTTCTTCCATAATAGAACAGTTGTGATTATATTAGCAATATGAAAAATCTTGTAAAAACTAATGTAAAACTGAACATGAACAATTATTACATGCTGCACTATTTGTTTTCTGACATAGTAGACTTTGTACCAACTTCAAATCTCAGTTTCGAATTGGCTATGACAGTGAACATTTGCTGAACAGGTACCAACCCAATAAGGTTCGGCACTGAAGAGAAAACAAATAATTTTGTTTTCGAAATCAAGAGTTCTGTAAAATAATCTGTTACCATGGCAACCATAAAACTTAACGATGATCTTCAGTTTAGTGGTATGTATCTACATGCAAAGTTTCAAGTAATTTCATTTAATAATGATAAAGATATTCACGATTTGCCATGAATATGTTAAAATGTTTTTCCCAGGTTATGACGTCATAGATCATCTCATTTGAATATCGCATAAGTCTAAATATCTCAAGAATTAATTAATAAATTAATATTCTTCATTATTTTAAGAGTTCTTTCAAATAAAACAAACTTAATTTTTGTTGCCAATGTCCTTTAATGTAGAGCTTGTTATTTAGGGGCCGGTCAATAAGTATATGGGGGTGGGTAGTAGCGGCCTAATAATGTATGACCCACCATCCTTTGCTGGCATAAAATCAGCTGACCCACCCCAAGATTTTGGCTGGAAATAACATGACCCACCCCAAATGTCATAGGGGAAAGGAGAGCCTGCCAGCAAGCCCTGGTAATTTTCGTCTGCCAACCTACTGTTAAATTTCAATTATATGCGCATAAATTAATCAAACTTGTGAATAATTTTCATCGCAAGCAACTTTCTGCCCTTGGGTAGTTTGAAACATGGATTAATTAACAGACACCTCAGAAAGACAAACATACCTCGACGACGTCGCTGTGGGACATAAATTATTAAATCTGTAAGTTAATAAGATTTCGACCAATAGAAATACGCGGCCGTCAGCGGCCGAGAGCTCTCTCCTCCGCAGAGGCTTATATATTTTATTAGAAAAGGCGTAGCGGGGGAGGAAAATCAGACGCGCGCAGGGAATGACGGGAAGAGAGAAAGAAAATAAGCCTCTGCCAGATAACGTATCCAGCATGGCGACCAAATTCAGTGATGGACTGGGTCAGACTCGAGGGATACATTAATATCCAAGATAATAAACAAATAATTAATATCCAAAATGATAAACATTAATATCCAAGATAATAACAAGTGCCACAACAATTAACACACTGGTAACAATTTATAATGGCCGTTCCAATGAGTTTTCAAACTCAGAAATCAGCGAGCTCTTGACTAGGCGTTCACATTGACTAGCATTCGGTAGTTTGCAGGTTAATATATAAACAACTAATAAATAAGACAGCTTGCACAGCAAAAATAGAAAACAATTGGAGCTTCAAGCTCAAAAGCCAAATCAGTAAATCACTCAACTATGCATATATATTTAAGTATAAACAAACTTCATTCAAACTAAAAGATGGTGTAAAATTGTTATTAATGTTAACTAAAACGACAACCTGGACAGAATGACATTAAACACCAATTTTCCAGATTCAAATCGTTCAAAGAACATTGTACGTCGTTCAAACTATCGTCGATTTCAGGAGAAAGTGCCAGGACCAGATAACCGCGAATTTGACCAGAGAACCGCACATTATCTGGCAGAGGCTCCTTTTCTCGTTTCCCGTCTTCCCGTCGTCCGCCGCGCGCCTCCGATTTTCCTCGATCCACTCCCCGCGCGCTTCCCCATTTGCCCGCACGCCTTCTAATCTTCTCTAATAAAAATAAGCCTCTGCGGAGGAGAGAGGGCCGAGAGTGATGAAAATTACCAGGGCTTGCTGGCCATATGTACTTCTAGTACGTATTCCATATAAGGAAGTGACCGACGAGCAAATAGAAGGCATTGACGAGCAAATAGAAGGCATTGACGAACAAATACAGGGGTTCAATTTATCCCGGGCATTCTGTGTCCCCCTCCCGCGATACTAGTTGAAATATCAGCGGTCAGCGAAGAAAGAACTATTGCGCGTTTTGTCGCGGTATATTCAAATGTATCTGATCGATGCAAATACCGATGAATGCAGAACTGCAAAAGTCTCGTCATTATGACTCTGAGCTAGACTTTATTTGGAAGAACCTTCAGGGCATTAGAAAAGAAGGAAATTATTGTTTCGGTCACATCAACGGTAACAATGAGAAGGTAAACCTGTTCGTCGAACACCTGAAGACCTTAACGTCTACAAGTTTTGTTCGGTCTGAAAGCCACGACAAAGACAAGGATCATAGACGATACATTAAAAGTTGTAAATGTGTTCTTACTAAGGGAGCGTTCATAATTTATTTAGTGTGTGTAATTTACGCTAAATTGTAGAATACCCGTCCACTTTCGCTATTTGTCTGTCGACAGTTAGTAAAAGTGTGGCGAAATGCACGCAGTTTCTCTCTCGGTTCAAATTACGGAAAGTTCATCATATACATTTTAAACCCCATTTAATTTGATAACAATCATCATTTTGTCAACAAACGTTTTGATGACCCCCTTGTTTTGGCCAAACAAACTTTAAACTGATTATTAAGTTCGTAATTTACTTACTTATCCATATTACATGATTAAAATTATATAAATAAAATTATACTGGCTTTCCATTTATCTAAAATACTTAATACGTATTTAATACCAACTGCTTACTAAAGCAATAGAGTAGCAGACGCTGAATGGCACTTACGCGATAACCGCTGATATTTCAATTAGTATCGCGGGAGGGGGACACGGAATGCCCGGGATAAATTGTACCCCACAAATACATGGCACTCGTACCAGCCCGCTGGATGTGGGATTATTAACACGTTACGATATGTTCGATTATCCGCTCTTTTTAAAAAAACTACGTTCGCTAGCAGGATAAGCTGCACGCATATTGTAAACAGATAATTTATCTTTGTTTTAATATATATTGTAGCTTTGGGAGTTGATTATTTCTCAAGAAAACGTTCGTCGAAGACAGCCGTGTTTTTGTTTACAAGATGGTATCCGTATATTACGAAAATTATATTTTGGCATGTTCGATTATCCCCGCTTTTAAAGAGAACTAAGTTAGCTACCGGGATAAAGCTGTACGTATGTTGTAAATAGATAATTTAACTTTCCTTTGATATATTCTATAACTTTTGGGGTGGTTTATTTCTCAAGAAAACGTTTGCCAAAGGGTTAGGACCTTTGTTGTTTTGGGGTCGGTTACAATCCAATTAACAAGGAGGCTGGTACGAGGGTTGAACGTGTCAGCTATTTGCTCGTTAATTCACTCTATTTGCTCGTCAATGCCTTCTATTTGCGCTTCCTTATAAGGAATACGTACTAGATACCCCTATCTTGCTGGCAGGCTCTCCTTTCCCCTCCCTTCGCCCCAGTCTCCCTCCCCCAAGAGCCTGCATTGCAGGCTACTCCCTTCGCCCCAGTCTCCCTCCCCCAAGAGCCTGTATTGCAGGCTACAAATGTCAGGTCATTGCTTCATCATTTATTTTGCTCAAATCTTGCTTTAAATAAATATAAAATTATTATATTCTCAACATCTCACAATAATTTATATTTAATGATAAAATGTACTACAACCAATCTGACTGTTATTATAAAATACAATATTTATCAGGGCATTTTTTAACGTTATAACTACTGGGGCATTTACCCAATAGGCTCTTTGCTTGCCCTAGTAGTGAAGCAAATTTTTTGGTTTTTGCCCTAGTAGACTGGGCCCTTTTCATCATTAATAAAGGTATCAGTCTTTCAGCTGCCTGCCTTCCCTATAATAATCCCTGGAAGTCGTCAAATCCCTGTCTTCTGGAAAGACACATTCTCGTCCCCAGACTCTCTCCCGGTGGTCAGCTGGTGACATATGTATTTCTAGTACGTATTCCATGTAAGGAAGTGGCCTACGAGCAAATACAAGGCATTGACGAGCAAATACAAGACATTGACGAATGAAAACGTTACTGAAAACGCGTGCAAACTATTTTTAACGTAACACTTGTTACGGATATGTTACGAAAAATCATCCAGTCTGACAATGATTGACATGTATGCGGATTAAAAATCGTCACCTTTGATTGGCAGTCCCATGGGAAGCTGATATTTTAAGGGGGTCCGAATTTTTTTGAATTTTGGGTCTCTGAAACGGCATTTCCTGCATTTTGAGGATGATATTCTCGTATTTACGGTTGCGCCGCCGAGCTGAATTCGATGTCTTCAATTGTGTTAAACTTGTACAGATATTCCAAATTATTTTCTTAAACCGCGCGGATACAATTCTTGAACAGCGTTAACAAAAATTGAAGGAATTACATGTAAAAAACTGCTGCATAATGTTAAATTGTAATGCTAAAAATGCTAAAGTTTTAAACATAAACATGATATTTCTGTACATGCAGAAGCTTATGAATTTACGGACTCACAGCGCATCATTTGCGAAAAGTTAATGCACCGATTATTTTGCCGATTATTATGCAATAATCGGCCGATTATTTTAAATTGGCCGATTAATCGACTTTGCCGATTAGTTTCCAATTAATCATCTCATCTCTACTAAATTCAGTAAATCACATAGGGAAAAGGGCCCCTTACATACTTTGCCCCACTAGTCATAATTCCTTAAAAAACACACTGGTATTTATATTCGTGATGGAAGTTTCGAAAATGGCATCGAACTGTAAATTTTCGTTCAAAATGCAATGTATTATATCGGAATGGGTTTCAAGTATTGAGAAATGGTATTGAAAGCTTAAAATAGAATGACCCACCCCTTATGAGAGGCCAAAAATTGCATGACCCACCCCATTGAGGAGGCTGAAAACACAGTGACCCACCCCTTTGTGCGCCGCCCCCCCCACCCCCCCCCCCCCCCCCTATACTTATTGACCGGTCCCTTAGTGTATTATTTCCACATTTGTCGATCTATAATTTAAGTACATGTATTTGGCTGGGTTTGACAGGCCTACTTGTATGTTTATTGTAGTTTACGGAGTTCACAATACAATTGAACTGATTTGATTCGAGTGGTCTCATCGATCTTTTGTGCGTGGCTTTCAGTAAAATCATACCCATTCTGGCTTTATGACACCTTCTGTTGAAATACTTTAACCTAAGAGTCGTGCCGCTACAACCAATAACAACTACTGAGTCCAAGGACAATAACCCTTCTATCCGAATATCGGCTTTAAATCCATAATTTGTAAAGCAAACTGCAAACTGCAAAATTTCGACGTTTTCATACGTCAGACCACAGGGAGCCATAACGTCTATCAGTGAAGCGAGTTTAACAGTAAATCGGGTTTATTTGGTATTTTTTACACAATAATGGTATTAAATCGCTATTAAAATGTTCTTACTTGTTAATTTTGTCGACAATCAGGACAAATTACAGGCAACCAGACCAGAAAGGCAACGAGTCAGTGTTTGGCCGTTGACTGTGGTTGCCCCGCCCCCTTCGTTAGCGTATAGCCGCGCTTGTAACATTTAAATTCAGAAGGCCGTTAGGACCGCCCCTTCGTGGGCGTCTCGCGATTTTCGGTAGTAATATAAAGAAAAGTGAGAAGGGATGAAACGTAGCATGAATGCTGCCTCCTCCGCAGGCTCTTAATCGGGAGTGGGCAGGCGGTGCGGCGCAGGCTGGCAATAGAGTGCCAGCAATGGTTGATGGGAAGGTGATAAAAAGCAATGGTTGATGGGAAGGCGATAATTTTAGAGCCTGCGAAATCGTGTGTCGAAACTCTGCAAATTTGATCGAAACATTGCAAATTGGCTTTGGAAATGGCGAAAACGCGAAGTCGCTTGACAAACTTGCAGTTAGAGACGGGAAATACGCCGATGCCATATTGGTCTATAAATAGCTCTTTGTAGGTGAAACCGCGTGTGATTATCGTATTCGAGTAACAGCGCACGAGTGTTTATATTAAACGGCGATATACCGCCGAGTGTTTTACCAGCTTCTCGAGTGCCGTTATAACGGCATATATTGTATTTGATAATCGATATATACACTGTAAAGGTAATCATTCAAACTCAGGTACGTCGGTAGTAATAGCACATCAATGATCAGTCATCACCCACCCTTGTTTACAGCTTTTTATGACAACGTTACGCCTCCATAGTTATGCAATTTAAACTATATTTTGTCAGTGTTTGACCTAGAATAATTTACTATATCCTACATATTTCCTCTACAAAGCATATTAATATTCATATAAAGCAAAAGTGTACTGGTATTTTGGCAATTATAGCGCGTATATGTTCACGCGCATAATTTAAAATTTGTCATCGAACTATATATAGTATTTTACATATAAATCTTTAATTTAAACGTCATCGACAAGTATTTTATATTGTCAGACCAATATTGCGTTGGCGCAATTCCTGTCTCTAGCTGCAAATCCCATTCGCTGATTTCAAAATAGAGATTACTCAAATTAGTGGCCATTACAGAGAACTCCATTTTGGATGCAGGATTTCCCAGTCGCTTCTCGCTCTCTCCCCTTCCCGTCGTTCCTCGCGCGCCTTCCTCTCAAATTACCCTTGACTCGACCACTTAATTTATGCAATGTGTGACGTAGAAATAATAAATGCGCCGTCAACCAAATACTTTTGAAATAAAAATAACGGACATTTCGACCTCACTGGCATTCATTCTCATAGTAAACTGATCTTTTTTAGCCAGTGCATCAACTGAAAATATTTATTTGTCCCGCCACCTTTGCTTCGTTTTATTTTAAAACCCCATAACAATCAACAACTACACACAAGATAAACTTTATATTATATTTAAAGAAATTTTAGAGCATCCTGGTTTGTATTTCTGCCTTTAAATACGGTTTCAAAAGTGGACGGGTATTCTATAAGATTGTTCGCGAAAGTATCTTCCCAAAGAGTATGGCCGAAATATCTGTAATATGTTCAACCGGGGAGAAAATTATGTTGACAAAATATTATTTATTTTGTGTAAAAGATTGACAGATGGGAGCGCGTTTGACTAATTAACTTCCGGTGGTCGCATCAAGTTGGGGCACAGATGATACGAAAGGTCTCCACTAAAAATGTTACCAATTATATAAGTTACTACAGCTTTCAATTGCAAAATTTTCAAAACGACTGTGAACATTAACCTTTAATCTATCATGTAGCCAATTTTCAAGCTAAAATTTTACTTAACAACTACATTAGACGTCAAAACAAATCACTACCGAAATAAAGTTGCTTCCCTTCTCTCTTTCTTATATTATATACGCGCGCGGCGCGCGAGACGCTAGCGAAGGGGGCGGGGCAAGCACAGTCAACGGCCTTCCGAATTGATGTAAACACTGTCTCGTTGCCTTATGGTCTGGTTGCCTGTAATTTGTCCTGATTGTCGACAAAATTAACAAGTAAGAAGCGATTTAATACAATTATTGTGTAAAAAATACCAAATAAACCCGATTTACTGTTAAACTCGCTTCACTGATAGACGTTACGGCTCCCTGTGGTCAGACCATCGATTTTAGAATCGAAATATCCGTTAACCGGAAATAAATGGTACATTTGAGCCTTGTAACCGTCACAAAGGAATCACACATAGTAACAATTGACCAATCAGAGGGAGTATCGAGACTCATGGCAAGGTTGATGCGCCATATACCAAGTCACGAGTGACGTCACTGATACACTCATAACAACGTGCATACATCATTCACAATAACTTTACCCATCATAATCATATTACAACTATATTAACCTGATATTATTACTTCAATTTATATTAATCTGATATTATTACTTCAGTCTCAAGATCGTTTAGATCGTTTAGATCGTTTGGATCGTTTGGATCGTTTAGATCGTTTAGATCGTTTAGATCGTTTAGATCGTTTAGATCGTTTAGATCGTTTAGATCGTTTAGATCGTTTAGATCGTTTAGATCGTTTAGATCGTTTAGATCGTTTAGATCGTTTAGATCGTTTAGATCGTTTAGATCGTTTGGATCGTTTGGATCGTTTGGATCGTTTGGATCGTTTGGATCGTTTGGATCGTTTAGATCGTTTGGATCGTTTGGATAGATCGTTTGGTTCCCCAACCCGCAGAACGCCCGATGCAGGCTATCACGTGTTACGGTCTAAAAGTAAACATGGCGTCTGTTGCTCGTGCTCTCTTATTTATGATCACTTTGAACGTATTGTATTCACAATGCTATTCTGTAAATTATCCTAAAAATTGGTTAAAATTTATCAGAATATGCATCGAGTTGTTCGAAAAGTGCTCAAATAAAATGGTAAACAAATTTAGCGCAGATATCTGTCATTCTTCGCTGGAATTCTGTGACCAGGATCAGCCTCTGGCGGAAATTATGCCTTCTATTATATTGTGGAATCCTAATATTTACGCGGTGTTTAATGTGGCTTCCGAGCGGTTGAAGTGTCCTTATTGCAAGTCAATTCTGCGATTTTGGAAATGGAAAGACGGTAAGACTGAAAGAGACATGCCAAGGAAACTTTCTTGTATACAAGAACAGGTCTTGCTTGTGTCATGTGTTTATCTTTGTGAGGAAAATCACCAGATTATATCGCACCATCCTTCAATTATTGAAGAAAGTCGCAAACATTATCTACCAATACCTTTTGTGTTATTCCACAAAGCTGGCGTTACAAGAGAATTGTATAATTATATTTCTATAAGCATCCAGAGTGGAATATCTATACAAGACATAGAAAATATGCTCATCAATCTTCATCAGTCGCAACATTCTCAGAGAGCCTGCGCATTCTATCTTGCCCAATCTGCATCTAATACTGAGAATGGAGACAATATTCAGTGTAGCAGCTTTCCTTCTTTCGAAATTAACAAAGATTTCATTGGGCGGAAACTTATAACAACAGTTTTCCTGACAACATTTACTGAGTCAGAACATATGTACACCAATCATATGGCCCAAAAGCAAGCAAAGTGGATTTCGTTTGACCATACATTCAAAGTGGCAACTAATATTGGCTATTGGAGGAATGGTTTTTGGGAAAAAATGTATGACAGTCTTTTTATTATAATGAATGAACATAGTGACATACTTGGATGGCAGTTGACAAAGGGGACATCATTGTCAAAAGTTGCAAAATTATTGGAAGGACTAAACAAGAGGATTACCTATTGTGAAGAACAAGATAAACTTCAAGGTATTATTGTGGATAATTGTTGTTCACTAAGAAAAAAAATAAATGAGATATTTGGTGCAGATGTTCCAATCAAATTAGACATTTTCCATGCAATTCAAAGGGTTGTGACAAAGATTCCAAAGAGAGGTGACAATGCGTTGATTAAACGGCTGAGGAAAGCACTAATTAAGGATTTGAGAATGTGTTTTCGAAGTCCTGGCGATATTGGGGAAACAAGAAAAAAAGCTACACCAGGAAAAATTGTCATGGAAAGTAATGTGTTGCAATTCTTAAGTAAGTGGAAACTTGAAGAAGTGGATAATATTAAAGTTCTGCCACAAGTTGCAGCTGATGCTGTGGACAATTTATTACATCATGTGAAGTCAGACTGTTTGTCGAACATTCCACCTGGTGTTGGAACTAATAGAAATGAACGATTTCACCGGTCAATAAGGAAATGGCTAGGTAAGAGTCGAGTTGGTATATGCCTAGCTGTTGCTCTTTTGACAACTGTTTTTTACACTCACATGGAGAGAAATACTCATGATAAAAAAAAGTGCAGAAAAGGGGAAAAAAGTACTCCAATTACTGAATGGTATCAGAACTTTTTGGCAGAAGGTGGCAAAGAGTCTGAAGAAAGATTTGGTATTGGTGTACATATTAATTCTACATCAAAAGATATCCAAGAGGGTTCCAGTGAACCATTAATACACATGGACAACACTTCATTTACAAATAGTTCTAATGACAATTCAGATTCTTCAGACCCTGTAAATCATGAATCAGTGTTTGATAAGGAGGCCATTAAAAATATAATTGCTAAAGCAAAAAGTGATGACCAATATTGCTGCTAGAACCTTCACCAAAAAGAATGCACCAGTTACTGCCAACAAGAATTTTTGGATTCACTCACCTTCAATTTTGCTTTTGTTTTCCAACCCAAGTTTTCAAGGACAATGTGACAAAACAATAACTGAAATATGCCTGGATGGTTATACTTGAAAATTATGGTTTTAAAAGAAAGGAAGTTTTGGGTAATGGTGATTGCTGCTTTTTAGCTGTGTCTCATGGTATAGAGAATTTCCTTCATGATGCTACTCAGTCGGACTATTTGTGCCCATTTTCTATCATTAGGATTTTCGCTGGGGCAAAACCTCAAGGACAGAGTTGTTCTTCTTCGGTCTCTAATTGTCCAAGAATTTTTAGGCACCCATAGCACAGACTATGCGATGTTTCTTGTCCATTCATCACGTGCATCGTATGAAGAAATGGCTCACAACTTTCAACAGCTTGGTTTTTTTGACTGTGAACTTGGGAATGGTGTCCTGCTAGCATTAGCCAATATATTACAATGTACAATTCTTGCATTCTCATCTATTGATAATTACCCTGTAATACCTCTTCTCTGTAGAAATGAACCTCTATCATCAGTACCTTTGTATGTTGCTTTTAACCACTCAGGAAAAGGACACTATGATGCTGTGACATATTCAGATGAAGAAGTTCCAATGCTGGAAGACACACACACGACTGAAACATCACAACAGCAATTAAAGTGTAAATGTGGACGTGGCGCTGCCAGTGACAAAAGTAAAGGCTTTTGCAACTCCTATAGCTCCAGATGCAAATGTTTCCAGAGTTTTGGATGTTGTCATGATGATTGTAACTGTTTTAATTGTGCCAATCCATATGGGAAGAAAAATACTGAAACAGATCTAAAAGTGAAGCCAACAAGAAAAAGAACACGACATCACAACACCCCAACATCTTCCTATGACTTTTTGCAAGCAAAAAGTGAATCAACTGCCACTGTAAAGTGGACTGACCATGAACATTTTATTCTGCAACAAATCGTTGATATTGTTGTTGATGATGATACTGATCCAGATTATACTAGAGTACACAGTTTGTTGGTGAAGGTCTTGGGGCAGGCAAACAATTGTATCTCTCCATTACCCTTTACCTTATCATATGTAAAAACAAAGGTAGACATAGTTTTGAGAGAGCGGACAGTATTCAGGACCATTCTTAAGCAAGCAGTTCACAGCATATGGTCTTGACTAATTACAGTAGTTTTGTTTTTAATAATCATGTATGTAATAATTACCTTTTGGTACAGTTTGTATGGTCGGTATGGTGTTTTAGTCAATAAGTTTGATGCCACAAAACCTCATGAAAATATACTAAACTTTATTTGTTAGTAATAAACATACACCCTTCTAAACTGCTGCATGCATGCTTCACAGTTCACATGCATGCTGTATGCATGAAATTTGACCCATTTGCATGCATGCAGGAAATGCATGCATGAAGGAAATGCATGCAACAGGGGTTGTATAATTCTGCATTAGGTTGCATGCACAAATTTACATGCATACATTGGGTTGCATGCATGCATTAGGTTGCATGCATGCATATAGGTTGCATGCACGCAAAAATTTCATGCATGCACATATTTTTAGCAATCTTAAAAATTGAAATCATCGCATTCAGAAACACAAAAATTGATTCAATGGCAAATTATTTAATTGCAAATTTATTAAACCCTACCTAAATAATGACAACATTTAAAATATAAACCATTTGTATATGAAGTGCGAAAACGTAGATTACATGTACTTAAAAAGTGCCACTATAAAAAAATGATTTGTATTGTTTTCAAATTGCCAAATCACTTAAAAACTTGTAAAATGCCTAGGCAGTGTACACATACAAATCAAATATCTAAAAAGATTGGTGTACTGCCGCAATATTCTTTTGAACAATTGTCTATGTGTTGAAAAAAGGAGTCATAGTTTACTCCGATTTATATTGATACTGTATATAAGTCATGTAAACCCCTAAAAACCTTCCAACTTTTACTTGTTCAGTTGGCTTTTCAGTCAGATTCAAATTTTTGTCTTGTTGGTCACTCTAATGGGCCTATGCAGGTTTATGTTGTGTTTGTTTTCAACATCAAGCGTCGCTTCGGTGTTACTTTTAACATGCAAGCTAGGCTTGGTGGTATTAACAAACGCATGACATAAATCTGGATAACCCTACAGTACAGTAGGTACATATCCAACCTCGTACCTAGGCCTAGTGGGGATTCGAGAAAAGAACCTAGGTATGAGGTTGCTAGTATATCCAAGTATAATTTGTAATTTTTTATGCTCATTGAAAGCATAAGTCCAAACTCAACAAAAGTAACGGTCTACTCTGAATATGATTTTACCCCTGCACAAGTTTCTCAGCAATCCAAGATTACGTTAATACTGTAATCTTCTGAACAACTGCATGGACCCAGATTACAATGTAAATCATGTACAATAAACTTTAAAAAGTCAGATAAGAAATTCTAATTTGATTATCCACTATGTCAAACTGTTTAGGTTGTCGTGACATCCAAAAACTCATAGTCATCTCTTTGAGGATGGTTATGCTCCATATACAACTTCTGCTGTTCAGTGATCAATGGGTCCACTTCGAAAAATATTTCCTTGTATCTCTCACCCGAAATCCCATACTTTGCCAGAGATACAGTATCCACTAAATGTGGAAAGGCTTTGTAGAAAATAACACCTCTGCGTATCCTTACAATGGAACCCAGTGATTCACCTTTCAGGGATTCCATGATGGATTCAACTTGGCTTGAACTTGGCCGGTCTGTTGATGAAATGGAGTTGTACAGCCGCTTTCTTGAACAGAAAGGACCAGGAACTGCCAACAACCTCATCTTCAACTCTTTATCAGTTAGTCCAAGTGCAACATTGGCTTTTTCTTTTACTTGGACACACTAAAATGATGAAATTTCTGTAAGGTTCAACAAGTTACAAAATATTTGTATAACCAGCTTGTATTGTATCACACTATAATTCAATGAAGAGGTTCACGAAAAAGATCATTATAATGTTTTTATAAATTATTAAGAATTTAACAACTATCAATGGGTGAGATGTAATAATGTAATTTTAGAGTGTAATAATTAATTAATTAATTAATTAATAACATAAATAATAATTATTACTAACATAATTTTAGAATTTTCCCCATTTTATAAGCCTATGAAGACTTTATTTAACAATTTAACAGCTTAAAAATTAATCCTGCATTTTATTGTTTACTTTTTAAAGAATTTATGACATTCTCTATATGTTTCTTATTAACAAACACAAGTGATTTTCACTTATTATTTTAATATAAAATATTGTTGAACTTTATGGAAATAGAACTACAGGTGTATGTACCACAGAATACCCCATAATTGTACATGTTCCATATCTTTTGTCAAATATATATAATGTGGCTTGTTAATATTTTTTAGCATAGTTTATCGATATATTTTTTCTTCCTGGGGGATTTGGGGCTATATTTCATAGACTTAAATATATATTTTTTAATTGAACATTGGAAAAACCTCTAATGTACCACAGAATACCAGTGCAGAGATAAATAAGCAACGGTTTATCAAATTGTACAAGGATTTGGTGTGTCATGTTGTGTGATAATACTGTAGGATATTGCTCACTTAATTTAGTGAAAGGTAAATACTAAAATCAGTACAGCAACCAGTGGTGTAACCAAAGAATACCAGTTTTTCAATGGTAAAATTGATTACTCTGTGTGATTCATGCATAGTAATAACGTTGTGTTGCGTAGAAAAGGTGGTGAGCAACATAAATTATGCTGGTTTGCAAACTTATTTTTAAACTTTCGGATTTTACAGGCATTATGCGGAAAAAAAGTATCAAAAACATAGAATATTATTTTTGTTAATCTTGATTATTTTTAAGAGTTTTTATGAAAATAGTCGTTTTTTGTTTTTATATGTTAATTAAGACTAAAACTAATATATATTCACGAAAATAAAGTACATAGTATGTTTCCTCCAAATTTTATAAGAGAAATAAATAAGACTGGTATTCTGTGGTACCGTGGTATTCTGTGGTACATACACCTGTATAGCAATTTGGAAGTGCTGAAATATGCCCCTGGCCTGCAAGCCTCACTTTGATTATTTCTAGTTTTAAAAATAATTAGTAATGATGTCAACGCCACATCCCGTATTTTATAGAGTCGATATCATATTACATCAATATCACATGCAGATCGTTCCTAAAAATCTTGGCAGTTAACCACCTTTTCAGTTCGCTAACAATCAAATATAATTAACAAAATATACTTACAATCTCTGATATTGTTCTCAGCCGTTTTAGGTGTTCGACCAAGGATATAGCATACCCCATACTGTCAGCACTTATTTTCCCTGGCACTGGACGGTCGTATAACACGTGTAGGTTCAACGCAATCTTTAGAATGTTCCTATCCGTTTTGTGACTGCATTGGGAATGGAATCGTGCCTGGCTGCTTTGGCTTGGGATAACTTCGTCCACGTGCTTCTTGAACATTTCTCGAGCTTCCGCAGCCAACGTGTAATTCACTCGATTTTCCCCACTGTGACGGACATAAATATCTTCGAAGACACCATTGGGCGATTGAAGTGCACTGAAATCCTCAGCCAATTTTGTTAAATTAACGCCTACATCGGTCAGGCTGATCCTCTCGCGTTGCGGCTGATACATGAAAAGTATACGGTCGGGGTAACCATTCTTGGCGGAAACCGCTTTTGGCCAGATGTCTTGAAGGAACTCCTTCGCTGTGCAAAGCGCCAGAAAAGCGCAACGTGCTTCTTTCACGCCTTTTCGTTTGCCTTGTGATCCCTTGATCACGAACCAGGAATCCCCGTCGTACAACTTACATAAACGGCTCATTTCTAGCAGCCCTTTCCTTCCTTTATTGAGAATTGTTCTCCTCAAGAATTCGGTGGCTTCGTCGATACATAAGATGGGGACAACATTGTCACAGTTGTTGAAAAAGTTGAACAATCCGCTTTCTGTAGGCTCGTCTGTCCAGATGACCTTGTTGATCTTTGGTTCCAGGTATTCTGTTAACGGCAACCTACAACCATGGCGAGCAGCCGGAGATTTGCCGATTCCTGATGGCCCAGTTACAATAAAATGAAGATTAGCTTTCTCTTCAAACGGGTCGTTGCTGTAAATTTTCAGCACAGAATTTGCCAATAGCGCACTTGTTGTTGAAAGCAATACCATCAAGAGAATTTCTTTCGAAGTTCGATGGCATTTACTGAAACAGTCGAGCCAGTCAACTATCTCTGGCGGGCAGATGTCATCCCAGGGGAATTCTACTGACTGTAGTTCTCTTTCGAGGTCTTCGATCGTTTTAACATAAGACAACCCGTCTTCTCGTTCGGCCATGCTTTGCATAATAATCGCAAAAAGCGCAACATGACCCAATTTCGTTCCCAGACCGCACTTGAGACCGCACCGAGGACAACCTCGTGGGTTGCACCGAGGGCTGGGGATAATTATTCCAAACGATCTAAACGATCCAAACGATCTAAACGATCCAAACGATCCAAACGATCTAAACGATCTAAACGATCTAAACGATCTAAACGATCCAAACGATCCAAACGATCCAAACGATCCAAACGATCCAAACGATCCAAACGATCCAAACGATCCAAACGATCTAAACGATCTAAACGATCTAAACGATCTTGAGACTGAAGTAATAATATCAGATTAATATAAATTGAAGTAATAATATCAGGTTAATATAGTTGTAATATGATTATGATGGGTAAAGTTATTGTGAATGATGTATGCACGTTGTTATGAGTGTATCAGTGACGTCACTCGTGACTTGGTATATGGCGCATCAACCCAAGTTACAAGGCTCGTTGAATATCCATTTATAGGGCTAACGGATTTTTACCTGGGCACCGTGGTAGCACGAGTCTTAAATTCGGCTCCGTTTTTAAAAAATTTTGTCGATGTCGCGAAATTGCAATTATTGCATCATCCCATCAGGCTTTGCGAAACTGAGCATTATAAATATGCTAAACTTCACGCGTGCTTTCTTTCTTTCTTCGTTTCCCTGATCATTTGATCAAGCTGTTCGAAGTCAAGTGTTCTTTCTTGGACAAGTTATAATACATTCACAAACATAGTAATATATCGCTGGTAAGTATTTCAAGAGCGATTTCGAAACGGGTTGGTCCACGATCTCAAATTCAGGTAAACATGCTGAAGACACGTGTATTATGTACTTGGACTCGGTAATTCTAAATCTGCTTTCAGAATTGAAATCGAGTAAATATTGACCGAGATAATGTTCAAAAATCTACGACGAAGCGGTCTTCATATTGCCGATTAATTTCTAAGTTTACATAAACAGGTTTTTACGAAGGGTATGCACGTTCGTATGCACATTCCCGTAATATAATAGACACGTATGTTATGTATTTAGACTCGGTAATTCTTAATCTGTTTCCAGAGTTGAAATCGGTTAAATATTGACCGTGATAACGTTCAAAACTTACTATTAAACATGCATCTTTTCCGATTTGTGATCAACAATTGGGACCACAGGCAGTTATGATGAAACTCTTGTTTCATCACATATTCGACCTGGAACTGATTTCCGTTGTGTTTACTCGTGAATTATTAATGATTTGAGATGTGCCAAATTGCGCACGCCGGCGATCGCGGCCGTAACTGCAAAAAAGCAGTCGCGCAAAGCAGCTTCTAAAGCCTGTTTTCCACAAGGCGGAATTTTTCTTTGTTTTGTGAGCCATCGGGCAAAACTAATGAGAAAAGACAAAGAAAAATTCCGCCTAGTGGAAAATAGGCTTTACTCCCAAAGAGCAGTTAAACTGTAGTTAAGAGATAACTGGGCCAAGTTTAGCTGAACAATTGTAACCGGAAACTTCTGACAACTGACAAATTTTGCGAAAGTAGCCCGAGTTAACGCGCCTAGCGGGCGTCTTGTTCGATTCTAAAATCGATGGTCTAAACGTATGAATACGTCGGAAGTTTGCAGTTTGGTTTACGAATTATAAATTTAAGGCATATATTCGGAGAGAAGGGTTATTGTCTTCGGCGATCTTGTCGGAGATTGAATTGTTAATTTTTTCTAATCGGCCATCGAATGTGGGGTCATGGGGACAGTATCCTGCTTTCTATTATTATTATTATTTTCCACATTTACTCGGTTTTACACCGGTTGTACCTTCCCGCAGCATATAGATGGCAGCTTACGAGTCTAGGACCTTTCTCAGGATTCTTGTCGTTCCTAATAATCCGATCTTTCCATTTTATCTTGCACATTTTTGGTCATCGTAATACCAAGGCACCTACTGTATGATGACAGGCAGGATAAATACCTTGGTCACTTCCCCTCTCCACACCTTTAGTAACTCATACTTAAACACGGAGTGCTTGCATATATTGGCGGTGAGATGCTCACCGTGCCAATCATAATTTGTTCAATTACTGTGATTGGTCATGAAACAAGAGAAATGAGAAGTAATCAAAACAACAAAATCTCCATTGTTTCGAGACTCCGTTGTTTGAATTGATTTTTAAAATTTCAAAGACTCCAATGTTTCGAGGGGGATGGGCTTCCCTTTTCATGCGAGCACTCCGTGTTTAAGATTTCACAATGATTTATCATTCGTGACGCCGAAGGAATCCGATACTGTACCGATTGGTTTCCGATTGCGAACAGTAGAGAGCGAGTGACAAACCTGTCACACTCAAATAACTCGTTCCTATGCTTCCCATATCCACGAGTTAAAAATGTATAATGAAGCTGCGAGATTTGTCGAGTTAATAAAGCCGTTTCTCGTGCTGGTCGAGTTTATAACAGTATATATGTCTAATTCCGTAAATACTAGTCAAATTATTCTTTGCGGTTCAAACGCACTTCTGTCAATGTTGGCATTATTTACTTCTCCAGTAGTAGCAGAAACTTTACTCGACGTCCCGGCAATGACAGCTGTGCGGTCAGTGCAACGGCAACTGATACTCAACTGGTATTCCTTTAGGTAAGTGGTATTCCTTTAGGTAAGTGGTATTCCTTTAGGTGGCTCGATTGTCTAAATCATGAGAAATTGCATTTTTACGCATAAAAATGTTTGTAATGCAGATCTGAGCTTCATTTATACACTCAAAGTTTACCCGAGTGTTTCCAATAAATCCAGAAAACAAATTTGCATAAAATCTGCCGCTTGTCATAAACATAATTTCTCTAGATATACAAATGCTACAAGTGTGAAACGTTTCAATAATCAAGACCATCACTAGAGCTATGCAAATAAAGCTCAGATTTTCTGAGTCTTCTGGATCGTAACGTGACACATTCAAGTCTGAATCAGAGTCCGACGTTCCATAAAGCAAAACTACACAAGATTGCGGGAAATCGCTATGAAAAAAAGCACGCGCTACCTTTGTGAAAAATCAGGTTCCCGTATATCAATAGTATATCAATAACAACACAAGCGCGCAATGCATCACCCTGTTGTGGTCTAGTAGTTACCACATGTCTATGATCTGGGAGACACAGGTTCAAAACCTGGGTCGGACCTCCATTTAGGGTCTTAAAAATAATTGAGGAGAATGAGCTGCCTTTGCAATAATACCAACAAATGGTAAGACTTTCGGATCTTCTCGGATGACGACCTTAAATCGTAGGTCCTCAGAACCCCTATAATTGGGCTTCTAGCCTCTTGGGGGTATTCCGTTCACCTTAGAGTGATAAATCTAATTAACTAAACTAAACTAAACTAAACTAAACTAAACTAAACACCTTTAAATGCGTATAAAAGAATATTAAATTGGCAGCCATTTGGAAATAAAGTCTAAAACAAAACTTGTTAATATATCAAAATCAGAGGAAAGATCGAAAATATGTCCCTGAAATCTAACTGCAATTGTGGGTGATTCAAAATTTCTTAGATCACCTTTACCCCAAGGAGGTCTAGAGATTCCTGTTGCCTTGACGGTTGCACAAGGAGATAATACTCCACAAATTTTCAGTAAAATACAAGAGTTGGCAACAGAATACTACATTCTGTAAATGATTTGTGTCTGGGTTCTATTAAATCATTTTTGTATCATGTTCGTCAAGATTGTTATTTGAACACGATACAAAAAAAATAAGACTACATGGAACCCAAAAATATCCCGAAAGAAGTAATACCACGCGAATATTAAAGGTGCCGTCCAGTCCATTCTGCGCATGTCCACGTTTCTGTTTACATCGTTTGTTTACATTGCATTATATAAACATTGAACATGAAGTACAGGGATTGCTGATTTGTTTTCCACACTTGAGCTTTTCCGCCCAAAAAGCGTGTTATAAGAAGCTGTTCTGTTCCTAAATGTGGATAATATATCAAACTACCGCTCGCGCCTTCGCCACCTTTGGCGAATACTCACTTTCGAACTGTCGCAAATTTATTCCATTAAAGTTTGTTGACATATGGAGTCCCGGACTGGACGGCACCTTTAATACAAGTAAGGTACACCTTTTATTACTTATACGACAGACAATTTCCTAATTGTTTAGCGCAGTTTCCTTTGACAAAACAATGTTAAGGAAACTGACATGTTTTGAGAAGATTTACAGAAGATTTACAATTATTGTTTGGAAACAATGATTTATAAAATAAACTGTAAAAAATGTTTATTTTGGATAAACGTAGATGGTAGCTCCAGAAAGTTTGGATCGCTCCGCTGACGTCAATTCTACAATAAAAAATGGTCAATATGAAGATCAAGATAAAGATTAAAATAAAGGTTAAAGTGCCCCTAACCTCAATATTTCTCATGATTTTCGTTTCTTCGCTTTCTTTTTGAGATATATCAATTTGTTTGATATGAAAATGTCCAGAATTTACGTCACACATGCATGAGTTATCAGAGAATGTTATATATCTTTGCGTTCATCAAATAAAAACACTAAAGTGTGAATAACACGTGTGCGTGTTTCTCCCACAACACCAAACTTCTCGATTTTAAAGGATTTCGTTCAAGAATGAATGAGATACACACATTTCTCCAATGTGTGACGTAAATTCCGTACATTTGCATATCAAACAAACTGATATATCTCAAAAAGAAAGCGAAGAAACGAAAATCTTCAAAAGAAGTCACTTTATCATTTTAAAAGTTCTTCCAAATAAGACAATAAAAAGTTTGAGGTAATTAGGGGCACTTTATATCTGGGATCATCCGTAACTAATCTCATTAACTCCAGTATTAACAATCTATTTTTTCATTTGCCTGGAAAATCGCGCGGATTTGTTCAAGTCAATTTCCAAAAATAATGACGAAAATGATGTCGACGAAGATGATAATAATAATGAAGATGATAATGAAAATAATTATGTCGCATACATAATTATTTACTGACACGCGTATGAATAGAGAATTTACTCCTCCATTCATTTTAATTTAATACCAAGGGAGTGGTCATTATTTGAGGGGTTGCATGGCAAATGCGGGGTGACGAAGTTTCACACCTAAGCGGGGCAAAAACGTTTGATGCTTACAATCTAGTGTTCTGGATTATAGAATATTGAAAACACAACATGGCAATTTAGAATGGAAACACTTTACAAATGTATTACATAGGCACCGGAACGAGTTTTTGTAGTTCTTTTATAATACAATGTTCAAAAAATGAGTTCAGTTTCATTTCTAAGTTACTAATGTGTTTATACTCATATACAGATGCTCCCTTCGTAATCTCACATAATTTTGAAATGGTTGTTTGGTGCCCTATTTTCGCAAAAATTATTCTCAGAAATCGCGAACTTACAATTGCCCAATTCGTAGATTCCCTGCCGAAAAGTTTTCAACACTTATTTTTCCCATTTACCAATCCCCCATAAATAATGACACTCCATAAAGCAAAAATAAGCAGAATATTAATGTACAGTGTAGTTTAATAACCACAGCAAATTGACAAGAACTTTAGCTAATGGTTCGTATAATAAGTTGACAAGAATAAAAAAACACAATTTTTACCTTCTTTACATTCCGGCTGTAGTGAAAGACCAATCTTTTTCCCGTGAAGACCAAATACTATTCTGACCTATAGCAATAGCAAGACATAAACAGAACTAAGATATATTTTGATATTTGGACCTGAAATGTTGACTTCTGGGAAAGGGAAAATTTCAACGAGGCTGCGATATTAAAAAGAAAATCTCCCTTTAGCAAATTATTAAACAAGTTTAACCAAGTAAATTAAAACGTTCAACCTCGGTATACTTAAGAAAGCCTCTAAGCGTCTCCATATTATCAGAGTCCTATCCCGTGCTGGTATCTCTCATAAAGATATTGTAACTATTTTCTTATCCCTAGTTCGATCTATCATTGAGTATTGCTGTCAAGTTTGGCATCATAGCCTGCCAATTTACCTCAGTGAGTCCATCCAGAAACGTGCTATGTGAATTATATTCCCCTAAGAAAGCCTCTAAGCGTCTCCATATTATCAGAGTCCTATCCCGTGCTGGTATCTCTCATAAAGATATTGTAACTATTTTCTTATCCCTAGTTCGATCTATCATTGAGTATTGCTGTCAAGTTTGGCATCATAGCCTGCCAATTTACCTCAGTGAGTCCATCCAGAAACGTGCTATGTGAATTATATTCCCTGGATTGAGTTACTATGAAGCTCTTGAACTCTCCACTCTGCCAAGATTAGACGTTAGACGCTCCGAACTGTGATATCACTATACGTAAGCTAAGTAAACACGACTCGAAACTATTTCATTTAATCCCGCCATCTAGAGAGCAGGTGCATGATCGTAACTTGCAAATAAAGATCGTCCATCACTTTTTCGCGAGCAAACGATCAGGCGGGCTCGGCGTCCAAGACCCCACCAAAGAATGCGACATCCAAACCATCGTCCAAGCCACCAAAATGCTCGCTTCTGCAGACGCAACAGTGTCAGCGATCGCCCGTGCGGAACTCACACAGACTGTCCGCCATCCCGCAGAGTCAAACCCTACCGCCGCCCTTGTCTCCAACTACCTCTCCTCCTCACCCGACGAGCGTCTTGAGACTATGAGATACCGTGTCCAGTCACTATGGACTCGGAAAGCTACCCGGTGCCTCAAAATTAAAATACGAGTCACTGACGGCGGCCAACCTTCAGTTTCCTCCGAAAGATCGTCCATCACTTTTTAAATGCCGCACGAACCGTTTTGGGAAATTCCTTTCAATGAGCTCGAAGACTCATAAGAGGTGCATTATAAATTTTTGTATATATTCTAATATTTTACTCCTTTCTACATTTAATTGATATTGATTTTTAAGGATCCTTAATCTCTTTTGTAAACATATTGCAATTCATGGTTCACCGTGCGATGATATGTATAATAAAACCCCAAAAAACAATTCCGTGGCAATAGCAAACGGTTTTTGTAAATATTATACCTTCATGTTATTCAAGATATGAAGTGATATAAAGCCTTATTATGACTTTGTATGGATACTTTATATGTGGACTATGATAAAAAGCCTTGTTATGACTTTCTATGGGGAGAATCAATTGATATTTCGAGATCCAAAATTGAGTACCATCTAAAAGCATCGAAAAGGTCTAAATCTCCAGGCCTGGATAACCTTCCACCATATATGTTGAAGGAAGCTGCAACTTTTATATATGTTCCTCATTTACATTCATTATCACTTTGAGCTTCGAAACGTCTATTGTACCAAGTGACTGGAAATGTATATCTGGACCACGAAATGTTATGGAAACTATAGACATATTTCAATTCTTCCTGCATTTTCAAAAATAATGGAGAAAGTAATCGACCGACAACTAGTTAAATATTTTTCAAGTAAATTTGTGGAACAAACTTGAAGATGTAACTAATATTTTAATGAGTGAAAATTCTCCACCCCACACCTGACGTCAGAGACCATTAATTTACATATCAAACAAACTGAAATATTTCGAAAACGAAGTAAAATACGGAAAAGTTGTAAAAGGTGTTGCTCTATCATTCTACGAGTTCTTTCATATTAGACAAACTTAATTTTTGTTGCCAATGTCCTTTAAGTAAAGCGTTTAACTCAATAGAACTCCGTCGACACGACGTCAATACCCATGTTTGTCCGCATTTACCCTGCATAATTATATTGCAGCCATAACAAAAGAAAATAGCTCATTTGCAATCATTTGTGAGTCAAATTTAGTTGTTTGTCCGCATTTTGAGCTATTAATAGCAGCCAGACGCTACGTTATTGGCAGCTAACGCTATCTTTTCTCATATCTTTTCTCATATCTTTTCTCATATCTACCTGTTGCCTTCCCACTAAACATTGTTCATCATAATACTTAGATGTTTTCAAGTTTAATTTTTTCTTTTGTTTCTATTTCTTTATTTGTAACGCGTTTCTTGTTTTATTATTTTATTTTTTCGTTTCTTGTTTTATTTTTCTAATTTTTACCTGTTGCCGTCGCACTAAACTAAGTGAAAACATCGTTCATCATAAATACTTAGAAACTGTAAACCTACCACATACCTGATTAATTAATTCTGGATAGGAGATAAGATAATCCCCTTTTGGGTTTTCTAAAAGGACTGTTCCAATAGTTCCGGTAACGCCAGAACCTGGTTTCAAGCCATTCAGTTTTACATTCACAAAGCTACAAACTGGCACTGGACCACTAGAGTCTTGATGACCTCGCAGGATCCACAATTTTAGCTGACTCCCCTTTAACTAAAAAACAGATGAATTAGGTGACAAGTTATTATATATAATTTTAAATCAATATTTTTAAAGATGGTTGAGGTTTCGTAACTTAAGACGCTTTTGAAACACCGACAGCAAAACCAGCTAAGCTAGAATAAGAGAAAACCTGATATTTCATCGATATTTTCATAATAAATATAATATACATTATGACACTGGAAATTTTTCGCGACCATTTCTACTTGTTCTACAAGTTAACGTGCCTCGCCTATAACTTGCCAAAACGTGCGCCAAAACGCACCATAGTCACTCAAAAACTGGTCCTCAATACCTCAAATACTAATGTAAAGTGTTTTAGGGATTAGCGTGGATACGTGAACAAGTTGGCAGGAAAACGAGTACTCTCGTAGGTGAAGAGATTGTGTTTCGAACAACCCAAAAATATCATTGTTGCAGGCCAATGCTGTTGCTGTAGTCGACCATATTTACACAGTACGCGGTGTCACATGATTTGAGGCAAAAACGTATAAATATAAAGGTTGCAATAATTACGCAGATGATGTCCTTTATACCATACTGCAACCATACCAAACGTAGACAAACAAAATACTCTATTTCGAACCAAATATATATAAATTACTATATAATTTTAAAAATCTTATGTGTATCAGAGCTGTTTCAGAGCTGGAGAGTCTGCTGCATACCATTATTTGTTATAATCAGAATACTTCATCGCCTTCACTGGATTCTGCCATTTGTTTACAAACTCGAACTCAACAACTTCACATGAATACTTCTATTCAGTCAATGTCCATTATTTGTTACGCATTGCTAAGCACTGGATGTGCAAACGCATCAATTCATTTCAAAACTAATTGATGGAAGTGGGTTGTAATGGATTGGGTTTCGGCTTTTATCCTTTACATAATTGCAACATAGTGTGACAAATTACATAGCGAGATAAAAAATAAGTGGAAAGATGATGAAAACAATTTCTGACAGAATATTAAACAAACTAAAATACGGACATACAATGCCCTACAACATTGACATGTAAATAAACACACAAAATGCGATATGAGACCATCAGAATTCCGGTGAGCCAAGACGTACGGAAGGACAAAAACAAAGCGTAAACAAAGCTCATGACTATCTTTTAAAGTGCCCATAACCTCAAAATGTTTTATTGTCTTGTTTGGAAGAACTTTTAAAATGATAAAGTAACTTCTTTTGAAGATTTTCGTTTCTTTGCTTTCTTTTTTAGATATATCAGTTTGTTTGATATGCAAATGTTGGAATTTCGTCACACATGCATAATGACTTATTGGAGAAATGTGTATATCTCTTTCATTCTCGAATGAAATCCTTTAAAATCAAGAAGGTTGGTGTCGTGGGAGAAACGCACACATGTGTTATTCACACTTTAGTGTTTTTATTTGATGAACGCAAAGATATATAACATTCTCTGATAACTCATTGACGAAATTCCAGATATTTGCATATCAAACAAACTGATATATCTCAAAAAGAAAGCGAAGAAACGAAAATCTTCAAAAGAAGTTACTTTATCATTTTAAAAGTTCTTCCAAATAAGACAATAAAAAATTTTGAGGTTAGGTGCACTTTAAATTATCTAAAATAAAAACTTTATTTCTCAAAGAAGATCTATTACCTCCATTTTTTCATAAATAATCTCTGGAAGGTTGACAGCAGAGCCTGATAATGGCTGTTTTATGGCCTCTGATATATATTGACTATAGTTTTGAATAACAGACTGCAAGTAGTCAGCCTCTGTATTGTCTTTCAAAGACTCAACTTCATGAACAATTGTAATATCCTCAGATGGTTGTAAGGCAGCCTGTAGAAATAGGATGATAAATGACGTCAAACTTTCCTTTACGCACTTTAGACATAATAAATAAATGAATAAATATATATATATATATATATCATCTGCATCAAAATGTCTTACAGAAGTCATCAGTTACATCGCGCTGACGAGCCCCAAATAGGGCGAAACAGCTGTCTGCGATTGCTGATTGACCTAGACCATAGTCAATCGAGATATGGTCTGGAAACTCAGCTAAAGTTTTTGTTCGTCTTTATGCAATTTTGTGCATAGTGCACGATCCCACATCCCATGGTATATCCCACATCCCAATACACTTGTTCGTCTGTGTGTCCGTCTGTCTGTAACGCTCTTTCCCAGCCTCCGGGAATACCAAAAAAATTAGATAGTACACAATGTCGTGTTTTGTTGGATATGGCTTTTGTTATGTCAGTTTTTCGCAATATGTGTTATCGGTAGTTGCATAAGAACATTGAGATACTGGTATGCGTAACGCTACTCTGGTTAGAGGTAAATTCAATGAGGGGTCACCACACATAATAAAGTAGTAGAAATTATATGTCACAACACAATGTGGGTATCTCACAAAAATAAAATAGTGAGAGGAAAGTTATATGGGGTCATCACATAAAGTTGGTATCTCCCCGATAATAAATATTAAGTAACGATTATGTAGGATCCACACCACTGAGTAAATAAATCGACAACAGGATCTTATAATATTATCTGTGTCAGACTAGCAGTGCAATAGCAGTACACAGAAAAGCAAAATGCACCAAGCCCAAAACGCGCGATAGCTATATACGAAGGTACATCGATATTTTTTGGCTAGCCTCCCAATCCATCGCCTCACAGATTCATCCCGGTATAGTTGCTCTCGAGACAGTCAAATTATCTGGAAGTAAATCCAGGAACCACCATCTACGAAAATGTGTTCAAACTAACTTTTTGCCGCTGATTTTAGTCTAAATTTGGCGACAATGCGGATAAATAGCGTTTAGCAATGTTATTCACTGCTATAATTATTTTTAAACACATGAAAGCCCTAATTTCCTAAATATGTGGAAGAGGTTATTTTATGGGCATCTAATTGATATTACGTTACAATTTGATGATTTCATTGTTACTAATCCTAACCTATAATTAAACCCTAATCCGATATCAATTTAATAAAAAGTATCGACACAGATTTTTGACTTAATGCCAGTTTGAGGTTACCGAACTAAACTTTTAATTCCTAAATATTTCGATTCGACAGCTAATCCAACTTTTTCACTAACTAGAAATACGCGTACGCAACAATCCCTCGCCCGCTTACTGTTTGATGCTTTTACAATACCAACTGCAATACCATACGGAAGTCTACTTGTGTTTCGACCATCGATTACTAAGAAATAAATATCCTAACTCTAATCCTAACACTAATTCTAACACTCACCCCAACCCTACTACCAATCTTTATGCTAACCCTAAAATACCTTTATATATTAAAATTAATCTTTTATTTTGACAATAGTTTATAAAATAAATATCTGGTCATCCAACTCTAATCCTAACACTAACACTAATTCTAACACTAACCCCAACCCTACTACCAACCTTTATGCTAACCCTAAAATACCTTTATATGTTAAAATTAATCTTTTATTTTGACAATAGCTTATAAAATAAATATCTGGTCATCCTAACTCTAATCCTAACACTAATTCTAACAATCACCCAACCTTTATGCTAACCCTAAAATAGTAAAATACCTTTATGTTAAAATTAATCTTTTATTTTGACAATAGCATAAATATCTGGTCATCCTAACTCTAATCCTAACACTAATTCTAACACTCCAACCCTACTACCAACCTTTATACTAACTCTAAAATACCTTTATATGTTAAAATTAATATTTTATTTTGACAATAGCTTATAATAGTACATAATTTTAGGTGAAGAACTTAAACAGTTAGAAACTGATTAGTGAAAACTTCATTATCCATTTAAAATAAATGGAAGTTATTTCACAAATTTTAAAAACATTTCTCTTTAGTTAGATACCTAATTAGTAATTGCAAGGTTCCAGCTAAAGTATTTCACAATTTTGTAAAATATTTTTGATGATTAAGCTAAACCTACAGATATCATCAGAAATTTCAATGTTAAAAAGCTTTCCTTTACTGCTGGAACGTTGTGTCATATATTAAAATAAACCTCTGGACAAGAGCTTTGTAACAATGTATGGTATGAGAGCTATATGTATGAGAGCTACATGTAGTTAAAACATTATCACCTGAATAGAGGTGAAAACTTCATTTTCCATTTTTTGAAAAAAATTTAAACATGTTTCCCTCTAGCCACAAGGCTAAAATTTAGACAACAAATTTCATTTTACAAGGACTTTAATTTGATATATTGCACAATGTTCCAGCTACCTGTAAAACATTTCAAATTTTTGCCAAATATTTCTGATCAATGCAATTAACTATCATCAGAAATTTAGAAGTGAAAACCTCTCCTTTAATGCTGGAAATTTCTGTTATATATTAAAATAAACCTGTTGACAAGAGCTTTCTAACAATGTATAGCACATAATTTTAAGAGAAGTAGTTAAAAAGTTATAACCTGAATAAAAAAGTGAAAACTTCATTTTCCATTTTTGGAAACAAAATTGAAGTTGTTTTTAAAATTGTATGCATGTTTCTTTTCAGCCAGGAGACTGAAATTCATACACCCTGCATTTGCAAGGTCATTAATTCTATACATTGTGCAATGTTCCAGCTAATGTATTTCAAAATATTGCCTAGGATTTCTGGTGAATATGCCATATTGCCATTATCATCACAAATTCATAAGTTAAAATATTTTCCTTTATATAATACACTACTTGTATACATTATATTAAGGCTCATACCAAGTGCTTTTTTTCGATATATCTTATACCTTTTTAGGGCTCCTATTTAAAATGTTACGGCTGAAACAATATCAAAACAAACAGACGCCATCTTGGATTTATGAAATTCATACATTAAAAAGCTTTAACTTGCTGTACGATAATTCTGTTATCTAGTGCCAATGGCTTCTAGATATTAGATAATAGCTTCAGATATTATCGAAAAACAATTATTTTATAGTCGCTAGCTCTTCAACTGTTACCTTTTTTCGTAATTTTTGAATTCGGTTAACTACTTCTCTAGCAACACCTTCGTCCAACATTGACTGGTCAGGCGTAATATCCAACAAAATCAGAACCTGAATTAAAAAGAATGTAAAAATAAACCTATATTTCTTAAAAATAAACCAATATACTTGTGTCCGTTGCCATTATTTTCAAAGTTGTGAAAAATTACTTGATTTAGTGAAGTTAAATTACTGGTTAGACATAAATTATCTATATTATGTAAGCCACATCTCTAGTTTTCTTCATCAGACAAATGCAAGTTTCAGTC
Source organism: Chrysogorgia sp. JL179-B06 (assembly GCA_035772405.1). NCBI lineage: Eukaryota > Metazoa > Cnidaria > Anthozoa > Scleralcyonacea > Chrysogorgiidae > Chrysogorgia > Chrysogorgia sp. JL179-B06. The sequence goes on from JAYKKM010000143.1 coordinate 2,853,730, forward strand.
ACAGTGACAAATTTATGCTTTTTTAGTTTGGGCTTTTTCACACTTGGCTTTAGGATAGTTCTTTTCGTTGCACAAAAATAAAGTCGATCAAATCCTAAACTTCCTCATCGGCATGTCTATTTTACCATATAATACTCCAATTCCAAGAAAATAGAGAAAACCAAACCTAGTTAGTGCGTGAAGGTTAGGCAAAAACGTTTCACAGAGCTGCTTGTCTTCCACAACATCACTACTTGATACTATTGTGTCGGTGACAACACCACGCTACATAGCACAACTCCACACAACCACATCACGAATCACCACGCTACGCTTTCAACACCACATGGTGCACACCACAACACATCAACGTACCAGGCACGAAACTCCGCACAACACAGCAACGCATAACACAAGTCTCACCTCGTTGTCCGAATGCGCTTCATAATTTGAAGAGGTGTTCCCACTTTGATCGAAGGCATAGATCAACTTTTAGAGAAAAAATATATAAATAAGAATGTCCAGTTTTTTCATTCTGTTTTACGACAGATATAGAGATGATACCTTAAGATCACTTCCTGACAGCTTCTGTCCAGCAACAATAATCTCGCCATTCATTTCATAATCTTTCAACTCAGCGTCGGTGAGTTCTGCAAAAAACGACAAATTAATTGGTTTATCTTAATTAAAAAATCTTCATAGACACATCTTAATAGACACATTTATTATATATATATACATATATGCCAGAGTGGAAGTTTGTGTCTTCGGAAATTTGTAGATTGTCACGACAAATAAAAATTGCGAGATTAAATAATAATTTCTAGTATTTTCATCGAACCTTTAACCGCTTTGGAAACTTCTTTAAAGGCTCCTTTTAATCTACGACCAAGAGTTTGATTGTCTGGTTCGGCTTTCAGATGAATTCCGTATTTGTCTTTCTCTGATGAAACAGTCAGTCTCTTAACATTCAGTTCCTGGTATAAAGTAAAAAAATAGTTTTTCTTAAAATCAATATGCAATATAACCGAAATTAGGTAACAACTGCAGCTTAACAGCAGAGATCACAGTCACATGAACGTACTGGATTACAGGGATTTTCTTTTTTTGTGTTCTCTAGGCAAGAAAAAACTCAGAACCTATTTACTTTTGTAGCTTTTCATGGTTAAATATTCTTGTGTTGCATTTGTTTTGTGGACAAAGAATAACCGCGTGTAGTCAAATATCCGTGGGGTAGTCAAATATCCGTGAGGTAGTCAAATATACGTGGGGTAGTCAAATATACGTGAGGTAGTCAAATATACGTGAGGTAGTCAAATATACGGTCGTCAAATATACGTGAGGTAGTCAAATATACGTGGGGTAGTCAAATATACGTGAGGTACTGTAGTCAAATATACGTGAGATAGTCAAATATACGTGGGGTAGTCAAATATACGTGAGGTAGTCAAATATACGTGGGGTAGTCAAATATACGGTCGTCAAATATACGTGAGGTAGTCAAATATACGTGGGGTAGTCAAATATACGTGAGATAGTCAAATATACGTGGGGTAGTCAAATATACGGTCGTCAAATATACAGTACGTGAGGTAGTCAAATATACGTGGGGTAGTCAAATATACGTGAGATACTGAGTTAGTGTGGTAGGGTCTTCGCAAAATTCCCCTCTCCCATCTACTACTAACCTCTGTTATGTAGGTCTCCAATGACTTCACGTCCTCTAAGTATTTATTATCTTGATGAATGACTACAACTTCCGGTAATGGATACTTAAACAAGAAGACATTGTAGTTCATTAACATTCCACTCCTGCAATTTCCAGAAAAAATACGATAATAAATACCTTTATTGGCAATGTTTTTCTGTCTCTTATTACTCTTGCTAATTCAATAACTGATTGCATACGAGACACAGCAGCTTCGATTTCTTCATGAATAAGATCTTTTCTGAAAAACAAAATATCCAATGTTAATAAGCTAACATTCAAACAATCGAATTTAATCGAAATAACAATTAAGTTAAATTGACAATTAATAACAATCAATAAGTTAAAATGACAATTAATAACAATTAATAAGTTAAATTGACAATAAGTTAAATTGACAATTAATAAGTTAAATTGACAATTAATAAGTAAATTGAAAATTAATAAATTAAATTGACAATTAATAAGTTAAATTGACAATTAATAACCTTTGTTTAGGAAACATTAAATAATGAATACTCTTTGTATCTCCATCAGATTCTTCAAACTGAATGTAGCTCTTCATACGCTGGTACATGTGTTCCGTAAGAAAAGGAATAAAGGGGGCCTAGGGAACGACATAGAGAAGATAATACAGGACAATCGGTTGAGAAGTGGATTAGTAATAAACAATCATGGATATTAATACTTTAAGCCCACTGATTTCGAAAGAAGTCTGGATCGAGCAACTATTGTTCAGAAAATGAAGCCGGAACTCAGTCATTACTAAGGGACCAACTGAGGATCCTATGAGGTTTTTTGTTGGATTATGTGCTCTTGCCATCGACAAAATAAAATAATTTTACTACAAAGACGACAAGAAGACATTTCTAAAATTACTGCGCAAAACGATTCATGACCTGCCTACAGATTTACTGCGACTTTGGTCCCAAATGTTTCGGGCTTCATTTTATGGCATCGGAGGACAATAGGTTGCTCGATGCAGTCTTCTTTCTAGAATTCTAGATCAGTGTTTAAGCCACAGTCAACATACAAATTCTTTCTACTGGTCTCTGAACATTTCTTGTAAAATTTATTAATAATTCATGAAGAAAATTCAAAAGAAATTAATATTTAATCAGCATCTTTAACACAGGATAAAACATTGATTAATAAAACATCAATGTTTTATCAAAGTTAACTTGCTCAAATTGAGCTTTTTCAGAGTTAAAATAATTTGTATAATAATTTCTATAACTTCAAAACAACGTATGCATCATATATTCTATTCATTTTACATTATATTCTATTTATTCTGCTCATGAACATCGGCCGCTCTTATAGTACTAGTTGGGAGAAATTATTTTAAAAACATGTCAATTTGTCTTTGGTGATCATTTCCTTTGTTCTCATTATTTATGCTTGGTTAACTATTGAAATTATTAGGAGAAGTTAGATGCCGATCAGCACCCATGCAACATATAGGGTTAAGCATTCAGAAAATGTTTTAAGGTCCAGAAAGAGATGGAAAACTTATTTTAATCTCCCGAGTAGCACTTTAAAGGAACATTGTGTTTCTCAGATGAAAAATTCGTTTATCCAATTTTGTTTTTATCTAAAAATATTTTTAAAGTGAAACAGAATGGCTTTCTCGGTTTCTGAATACCTCATCTCGTTCCAAAGATATTCAGGGTTTTGAAACATCCAACTTAGATGTCCTATGAGGTCATTTTCTCACTAAATAAAATTCACAAAATGAGGAATATTTCTGCAAATAACAAGCAGAATGTTTTGAAACTTTGCACATGTATGCCATCGATGAATGTACACACCACTATGCAGAGTATGTTGTTGCCATGGAGACCACTAGGAAGCAGTAATATTTTAACTAAAATCTTAGTTTCTGTCTCTTTCTTAAAAAATAAGATGGTTTAGACTTCAGGAATACAATATCTACGTGTGTACGAATCTTCGAATCTATACACTGCAGTAAACGTTTGATAGAGGAGAAATAAACAAATTTTGTTTTACAAATGAAAGAGATTTGACGCCAAGCAATCGCCATGGCAACAACATAGTGTATACAGTGGTGTGCACTATTACCATTGGCATACATATGCAAAGTTTCAAAACATTCTGCTTGTTATTTGCAGAGATATTCCTCATCTTGTGAATTTTATTTGGTCTATGTGAGGAAATGACGTCATACGGCATCTAATTTGCATATTTCAAAAACCTTAATATCTCCAAAACGAGATGAGGTATTGAGAAACATCCAGTTTCATTTTCAAAATACTTTTACATAAAAACAAAATTGGATTGGTAGCACTGAGAGTGACAGGTACAGAATAAACTAGAAGTTACTATCGCAATGGAAGTGCTGCTCGAAATGCAAGGGACAGGTACAGAGTCAAGAAAACCAAATATCAAGGCATCAAGTAAAAACGACTTACCATCATACGATTCATAGTGTAAACGACATTAAATAATGTTTGCATGGCCATGTGGCTATCTTCTTCTCCAAGCTCACCCTAAAAATGTAAAAATAAAATATTAAACTTCACGGCCAATGGTTTCCTTTGCAAAACAACTTAATTTATAAAAGTATTTTTGATTTTCATTTTGACAGAATAGTATTTGATGCGGCATTCCTTTTTATTTTCCTAAACGCACATATTTTGTAATATCTACATGTTTCTAATTCTCGTGAACTTGTCACACACCACTTTAAATAATAAAAATGCTCGATGCAATTCACCTTGATTCTCTTCCTGTTTGATCTCACGTACCAGTTGGTGAGGTGGTCAATAAATTTTACCAAACGTGGGACAACAGTATACAAGCGGTAAGCTGAGGACATAAACACAAAACTGTTATAAACAACCAAAAAATACAAAAAAAAGAAAATAAGTTCTCGCAAACAACTTAAAGGAGAAACCTCGTACCCGCCTGACCTTCTGATCGCATGTGAGATGCTCGTTCCTATGAGTGACACGGGCTCGCTCAGATGGCAGAGCGAAGGTTACAAGAACTAATGTGACACCACTTGTGTCTACAATTCTCGAAATCTTTGTATGCCCTGTGTATATGAATACACAATGAGCAAGTTGCTCTCTTCGCTTCGTTGTTCTGCGAACACGCGAAAACGTCGCTCCCTCGCCTTCGATCGGTCAACTCGAACGCAACAAAAGTGCGGTCACGGCCTAAGGAACAACATATAATTTTGCATAATATTTAAGTAGAAATTAGTGCAATGACGCATTTTAGTCACTCTAGATAAAAGACGTTTATAGACGTGTAGATCGTACATTGAACAACAACAATATTTTCTTGTATATGAAAAAGTGTGGTCATGGTCATGGATCAGGATCAACCTTAAATATGTGTTAAATTTACCCTATAAAATGTTTTCAATAAATAACCCGCTGGCGGAGGTATACAGTCTCTGAATGCCTTCTAGTTAATATTTTTTTGCTCATAAAAGTGTGATACTCGGTTTTTATTTCACTTTACGTTTCACTCTCTGACGTAGGAAAACGTTAGACATCGAAACATTAAACCTCCTACACACACCAACCTCTTAAAATATTTCATACAGGTAGTTGCACGATCGTATTAACAACGTGCAGTACATCGCTAAGTATTATACGAATACGATAATAAATGCCTTGTCCTTGTGTCAAATCTAAATTTGTTCTTGTAACAGATTAAAATGTTTTATTTTTGTTTTTATTAGCTTCGCCACAATTTACAATAACTACATGGAACAATAGACCAATTGCAAATATGGCGGCGATGTCATGAAAACGAGGCTTTTCGGTGGTTACCGTTGCTAGGACCCGAATCACGGGGCTGTTGTTTTTGGTCCAGCAATTGTGATCCAATCAACTAACATGATTCTGGCCCGAGCAACGGTAACCACCGAAAAGCCTCGTTTTCATGACATCGCCATATTTGCAATCGGTCTATGGCAGGGTAACCGTAACATCATTAAAGTGTCTATCTCATGTTTAGGGATTTTACATATTCGTAATATTTGAGTCTTCCTGAGCAAAATCATAATATATCTTGTCAGCCAAAAATGTCATCTTCCTTGACTTTTTTGCTGTTAAAGTTATCGTATATGATGTCACAAGAGGTTTGTGGCAAGTAACAAACGAAAACTGGTTTGGAATGCCTGTTGTGCAGGGGAAGGCCCGTTTGGCAAGAGGAACAAGCGTCCTTTGTTAACAATAACATTATTGAAGGCCCGTTTAGCAAGAGGAACAAGGGTCCTTTGTTAACAATAACATTATTGAAGGCCCGTTTAGCAAGAGGAACAAGCGTCCTTTGTTAACAATAACATTATTGAAGGCCCGTTTAGCAAGAGGAACAAGGGTCCTTTGTTAACAATAACATTATTGAAGGCCCGTTTAGCAAGAGGAACAAGCGTCCTTTGTTAACAATAACATTATTGAAGGCCCGTTTAGCAAGAGGAACAAGGGTCCTTTGTTAACAATAACATTATTGAAGGCCCGTTTAGCAAGAGGAACAAGGGTCCTTTGTTAACAATAACATTATTTTCCTTACCTGCCATTTCTTTTTCAAAAAATACAACTAAACTTTGAATAAAGGAAAGTATCCATTTATCCATAATGTTATTTGTTATTTCTAACTTCGAGTCATCGTACTTGAAATTCACTCCATAGGCCTAGATAAAACAAAAGATACACGAAACCAAAACTTTTTTACCGACGAGATAAAACTTTTTTGTTAGGACCAACTCCTTACAAAGAAGTGAAAAGTCGTTTTGGGTGATCCGTTTGAATCGGACAATATTTGGGCCTTGACAGATAAAGCGTCAATGGCAATTTGTGATCTGACGAAGTACATAAGCAGGTTTTTACAAAGGGTATACGTACAGTATACACGTTTGCGTAATATAATAGGCACGGATGTTATGTATTTAGACTCGGTAATTCCAAATCTGTTTTCAGAATTGAACGACAAAACGGCCTTTTGTAATTTGTGATATACAAATACACGGCGTGCGAGGGCTGGGGACCATGGATGGGGAAAATCCCGCAAGTGGTGACGGGCGAGGGGTTATTGTGGACACGTATTTCTAGTTATTATGGTCGTTAAGCAAACACGACATCAAGGTTGACTAACCATGCTCAATAACATTTTACAGAGCATTTGTACTTTTTTCAAAAAGCATTTTCAAAGAGCATTTGTAGTTTTTAATCCACATACTAAATGGTTTTCCGTGCAGGATATACTGTGATCCAAACACGCGAGATGTTGCGAGACATTCCAAAAGCGTAACAATTAATCACGTTAAGCAACCTCGTACCCATGATCTTATCTCCGCTCCCTCGCCCCCGCACCGCTGCGGGCGGGAAGCGAACTGATATGACCCTAGGTACTAGGTTGCACGTTAAGCCGCCTCCTGCTTGCTTACGGGACCTTCAGCAAACTAAGACGGCCATGGTAGTTAAAACGTTAATAATATTCAGCATCTAAAAGAAGGCTCTGTTAACAAACCATTTTAATAAGTCTGCCGTCAGTAGCCGTATAACGTACTTTACAGGTAAAGGAAAGCCCCGCACGACCATCTTGTTTGTTTTCATTTTAAAGCACAAGGAAGAAAGCCTCAAAAATGGTTCGTTTTATGTAATTCTCTTTAGGGAGCGTTTATTATTTATGGCTGGGGTTGGCTCCGAAGAGAAATGGGTTGGGTAAGTCAAATATTTGGCAGTAAAAGGTTGGGTAAAATTTTTTTGTTGCATTATTAATATCGGGTAACAAATTTTTAAATAAAAGAAATAAAATAATATAAGTCCATTTTTAATGTGTATAGTTATAATAATAGTGATACAATATAAAATATAGAGATTGTTTGTTCAAAGACATTGTCAGGTAAAACCTCTTGTTAAATAATATTTTAGATAGACATATTTTCATGTTTATAAACAGCAACACAAACTTGAACTTCCTTAGAATATTGTAATGATCTCATACTATATGAACCAATATTTAACACTATAAATATCAGATAAATATCTAAAGGTTATGATAAGAGCAAGGACGAGACAGTAGTCGATATATACATAATATATGATATACATGTATGCAGTATAACATCGGTATATGGTTGCATCATTGATCATCTAGTGATGGTGGGGTAGAAGAAAAATTCAGTGTTTGAAAATTTGGGTAAAACCTTTTTTTTGGTTTCAACTTGTTTCTCTTCTGTACCAACCCCCCCCCCCCCCCCTGTCATAAATAATGAACGCTCCCTTAGGCCCAGGTCAAGCGTCGAACTTTTCATGAGTCGAACTCAATGCAAATGAACTTAAACAAAAGAGTTTTCTAATTTACATTGAGTTCGACTCATGAAAAGTTCGACGGTTGACCCGGGCCTTAGATAATGCTAAAAATTATTTCTATGTTTAAAACCAGTCCTATATTATCAAATATTTTATTAAAATCTGAATTAATCTTGAAATTCAAATGTGATCTAAATATCAGTTCTTACCTTTTCGTACCGTTCTATATTTTGAAGGAGAAACCTGCAAGCATTTAGCCACGGCAGAAATACATCTTTAATAATATCTTTTACGCCTTTTTCTTGAAATTTTAAAGTATCAGCTCTGACAACGGGCGAGTTGATTAAATAAAGCCTTTTTAAACGATAAAAAAACAAAAAGGAAAACTAATATAATATTTAAACTAATTTAATATTTCGTCACTAAAATCTTGGCAGTCAACCCAGTCTCCACCTAGTTAATGTAGACAGTCTACATTGGTAACGTGTAGCTGTGAATGTATGTCTACAGTCTACATTAACAAATAATCGCTAATAGACTAGTGAGAGAGACTAAGCATGTGGGGTTATAAATTGACTGTTAAACGCATGCGCTAACTATCGTTATTGTTAGCGCGAGTTGAGTTAATGTAGACATCATACATTCACAGCTACACGTTACCAATGTAGACTATCTACATTAACTAGGTGGAGACTAGGTTGTGGCAGTTTACCACCTTTTCACTTTGCTATACATCCAAAACACTGTCTACGCAACACTCTACTTTTTTAATAATCCTTTGATTGTATATTTATGATATCTATAATTATGAAACCTACAGATAGCTTGCTCATCATTGTCGTCCGAGAATAAGCGGTGACAGAACCATGACACACAATGATATGCATAATAACACAATTTACCAGAAATTCGTTTTGATCTTAAGCGAAATAATATCGTAATTCAAAATACAGGAGAACTCCTGTTACGTTTCAAACACTTGTAACCTACCTTAAGGCGTCGGAACCATAGAGATTTATAACACCCATTGGATCTGGGTAATTCTTCTTCCTTTTACTCATTTTTGTTCCATCTCTATTGAGTAAAGAAGAAACACTTAAAGTGACTATGAAACGAAAAATGACCCACTTTGACCCACTTTGTTACTTTGTGATGCGCTGGATATTATGGTGCTAAAGTGCTTTTATCGACGTTCAAACATCGCTATTTTGAAAGAAAAATGTCCGGAGTCTGGGACCGAAATAGCAGCAGTAGTTACGTCACACGTTCGTCGATAATATCGATATGTTTTTGTGGTGCTTGAAAATATTATTGACTTCCTCCTCTGAAAGCGAGATCAGTAATGCTTTTTCATCTCTATAATTTATGCCGACTCTAACGTATGACGTCAAAGAGGTGATTTGACCGCGCGATGAGGTGGAAACAAATTGGTGTAATTTTTCCACTTTTACATAAATAATAAAGCACTTTCCTTTTTCGTGATTGACAAACCGATACCACCATAAGATTCAGCACATCAAGAAATATCAAAATGGGTCATAAAAACAGAGTAGAATTTTTCGTTTCATATGCACTTTAAAATCCACACGTAGAAAACGATTAAATAATACTATTAAATAATTAATACTATTAAATAATTAATACTATTAAATAATTAATACTATTAAATAATTAATACTATTAAATAATTAATACTATTAAATAATTAATACTATTAAATAATTAATACTATTAAATAATTAATACTATTAAATAATCAATACTATTAAATAATCAATACTATTAAATAATTAATACTATTAAATAATTAATACTATTAAATAATTAATACTATTAAATAATTAATACTATTAAATAATTAATACTATTAAATAATTAATACTATTAAATAATTAATACTATTAAATAATTAATACTATTAAATAATTAATACTATTAAATAATTAATACTATTAAATAATTAATACTATTAATGCCTATGAAACGAAAATTAAGTTTGTCTTATTTTAATGAACTCCTAAAATTATTAGGAATGGTAATTTAGAGCTCTTTCATATCTCACGTCGTTTTTGAGATATTTAGACTTGTGATAGGCAATCATTTATAACTTATAAATATAACCTATGACGTAAAGAGCTTTACACATTTTTCGAAAATCAAGTATATCTTTGAAATTATTTTTCAAAATCACTTGAAAGTTTGCACATTACGACACTTCGTGAAACCTAACATTATTACATCAAAATAGTGATGCCAAATTAATTTACTATTTCTAATTTCTTGATTTCCTAAAAATGTGTAAAGTTCTTTACTTTTTTTTCATAGGCTATTTCATTTGCATACCTCAAGGAATAACTTTTGGAGTTCATTTAAATAAAACAAACTACATTTTCGTTTCATAGGCACTTTAAGAATACTATTAAATTGTTTAGTTTCCTTTTACAGGACAGGTCAAGAAAAACGAAAATTACTCATAGAACGAATCAAAAACTCTAAAAGGTTGGTTCACTGGTGTAATAGTGGAAAAGGAGGTTTCAAGCGAAAGTCCTTCGTCCGTGAAAGTCCTTCGCGTTTCACTCTGTGACCCCTTCGAAACGTTATACTTACCATTTATTATTTCGACAGTAAACCAACATTTTAGAGTTTTTGATATCTTAAACACTGCCTACGTAGTACGCTATGAATACTAATCAGCATGAAAATTATATAAAGTCTCTATACGAACTTTATATAAAATTCCTGCTAATTTATATTTCATACATCAACCCAATTTACCTCTAATAGAAAATAAAAACCAGTACACTCCCTAGTGATTACAATCAATTGTTTTTGAAGCTATTTAAAACACTCGAACTCGCGTTTTATCATATCTAAAATATGATAAAACGCTCCTTCTCATGTTTTAAATAGTTAAATAAACAAATACATGGCAGCCGTTGGATGCAACTAGTACACGTTTCATTAAACAGCATTAAAAAAATACCTAATGGTTTCCGTGTTTGGATTTAAGAAATACCTAATGGGTTTCCGTGTTTGGATAACGTGATCCAAACACGCGGGATGTTGCGAGACTTGAGAAAAGCGTAAAAAAACACGAGCAGATAGGCGAGTATTTTTAGCTTTTCGAAAGTCGAGCAACATCGCAAGTGTTTGGATCACGTTATCCAAACACGGAAACCCATTAGGTATTTCTTTTATAAAATAACCACAGAGAAATATCACTAAAAGTTATTAATATAATTAGATCAACATTGAAATTCTCCAAAAACCCATCAACTACCAATCAGGGCAAGTCTTTCATGTTCATCTAAGCTATTTGGCCAATCATGGATAGTTTTTTATTGACGCTGACGACAGCAAAGAGCCGAAAATAAGCTTGATCAGGTAAAAACATCAGGAAAACAGCTTGGAAAAATGAAAAAGATATTTCCAGATGGATTTAATCACGAAAATATGCCGTTTAACTTTATGTTTGATTGCTGCAGATGTAAAGTGATGTTGTGAGTTTGCCTAGCCTTTATATTCTACAACACAGAATCTTTTTTGTGGTTTTCTGTCACTGTCGAAGTGTTGTTTGGTGATTTTTTGTTAGCCTATACAAGAACAAAAATACAAAATGAATGGTTTCTTCGTGAATATGCTGCCCGACGAGAGGTAAAATAAACATTTTACACCTTTTCCATGTTCTCTTGGTGGACTATGTCTATAAAAATGTTGTCTTTTTGGGTTTTATTGAATGCTTTTCTCTCACTGTCGAAGTGTTGTTCGGTGATTTTTTGTTGGGTACAGGAACAAAATGAATGGTTTCTTCGTAAATATCCTGCCCGACGAGAACTAAAATAAACATTTTACACCGTTTCCAATTACCATGTTCTCTTGGTGGACTATATGTCTATAAAAGTGTTGTCTTTTTGGGTTTTATTGAAATTTTCAATAAGGTAAACTTCTCCATCACAAATTATACGGAAATTCTCGTTCGCTTTAGCGTTGCTTTGTCCACTTTAAATAATTATAATTTCCTATATATTTTCGGCCTATTTTTGCAAAATCTTGAGAAAATTAACAGGGAAGATTGCTATATTTTATTTATAGTTATTATGCATACTATGTAAAATGTTAATGTTTAAAAACGATGATGGGACGGCATGATTTGCTTTTTGTGTGACACGACCTCAAAATTCCGGTGTTTGGATAACCTGATCCAAACACGGGTATTAGCCAATCAGAACACGCGTAGCACACTTGTTATTTTATAAACTGTGATCCAAAACACACGCGAAGTTACGACACTGGGCACTCTAGGCGAGTGTTTTTTGCTTTTCGAAAGTCGACCAACTGAACCGGTAGCTATTATGCCTATCCTAAAAACATGCTATAGAAAAACTTACGATGCTAAAACAAGTCCATTAACGATCAAGTTCTTGAATGGTGGCTTATCAAACAGCGCAGTTGAAATGACCAGCAGGGTATAAAACCTGATGATAAATAATAAGACAACGTTTAAATTAAACTCAACTTCAACTTTTATTTGCCACAATTCATAATAAATTACATAAGTAAAACAACTTAAAATAGATTAATTAGTGGCGAGGAAGTCTAAAATAGAAACCAACAGGCTTATTTGAATTTAGGCTTCCTCATGAATATCACATTATATCAAAATTAGTACAATAAGTTTGTGAACACGCTAATATTTCAACTAAAAAGTATCAAACAATAAAATAAATCAAGATGCAGACACGTTTCCATAATCAGAGTGAAGAAATGTTTTTAGTCTTGACACAAATATGGAAACAGAAGCTATATTCATAACTTCTTCAGGTAACTGGAGTTGTAAAATTTTGGACCCAGTTGAAATCGTAATGAGAACTGTCTTAATTTTGTTCTACAAAAAGGAGTTCGAAGAGTGTTGGCATTCCTAGTATTATATCCATGCATTTGACTATTAGAGACAAACATATTAAAATATTTCGGGAGAAGATTATTTTTCCAAGAAAAAACAGACTGTCCATTTGTAGTTTGCAAATGTCTTCAAATTTTAGTAGCTGAAGCTCTTTAAATAAAGGATCTTCTGCTGTGCTTGAGTGCAAGGAACTGATTGAGTGCAACGGGAACAAAAGACAAGCACTCAATGATGTCAAAATTGAAAAGAAAACCACCGCTGTAAATCAATCTTGAGCCGTCGAACAAACTCAAAAATGGCGGCGTCCAGAAGCATAAAATACGAGAATGAAAACGTTATTTCTCGAGTACAAGAGCAGATACCGTAAAACTATTAACATTTCTAAACATTATACTTAAAGGAATTTCATTTCGAACTGATTTATTTTTTGGATACAGTGTGCAACGTTTCAAAACAATTCATCGAAGGAATAAAAATATATTTGCGTTTATATTTTCCGATTATCATCATATTTAACAATTAGACAACGAGCCCGCGTTTTCTATGAGTAGATAGTCAACGAGGCGGAGCCGAGTTGACTATCGCTCATAGAAAACAAGGGCGAGTTTATATCAGCGGATAGTAACTCCTGCGATAGCCAATGAAAATTGAGGATTTGTGATATAAACTTGTCAATTTATACTAATTCCAATTAGCAACCAGCACACGCGCGATCATAAAACCACATAGAGCCACCTTAAATACTATACGTCATTGCAAAGCTGATGTAACTAGATATCGATATATGCGATTTTTGTTATCTCAATGTGGTTCAATAAAATAAAATAACACAAGATACGACGCCACTACTATTCACCAATAGCTCACCATCCTCGTGTTTGATCGATGCCTTCAGCAATAAAATCAGCGGGAAATGATTTCTCGAATGCGTCTTTGTTCTCGAATGGATAATGCTCCTGAGCATATGGCATACTAAGAAAAAAAGAAAACTAAAATTATTTCACGAAAATTAAAAACATGTAAAGAACATTTAAAGGGATACTGCAGCTAAAATACAAATGTAGTTCATATGATCTTACTAACTTTAGTTTACAAAGTTTCAGCATTCCTATCAATTTAGTTAAGAAGATATGGCAAGTTGAAGTTGAAAATGTGAGGATTTTGACGCCATATTGGTTTTGAAAAAATGACGTCTTTAGTGATTCTATATCTCGTATTATGCCTAAGAAGCTCCTCTACTTTCCTGCATGAGGAACTAAATAATTTATTTCGACTAATTTTCGTCCAAAGAGCATTCACAACAGCTATCACTGTGTGATCGTCATCAAAACAACTCCAATGCCAACAACGAATCACTCAATGACGTCATATTTTCAAAACCAATATGGCGTCGAAATGCTCAAATTTTCAACTTCAAAGCCATACAGTACTGCTCAGAAATAACCTAACACTGCGGTTGCAGTTATATTGCTGTTAGGTTGCGGTTCGGTTGTTGCTCGGTTGCGGTGTGGTTTTCGGAATGATGAAACTTTGGAAATAAACTAAAGTCAGTAAGATCTTTCATATGAACTACATTTGTATTTTGGCTTGAGTATCCCTTAAAAATGGACTTATTTTTTAATTATGATTGTACTGTAGTTGCTGGAAAAAACGAAATTCTCGCAATAATTCAAAACAACAGCTAATGTCGTCAGTCGAACTATGAATTATTCAATTTACAAACCTGCCACTTTCAAACCAACAGTCAAAGACTTCGCTAATTCGTCTCAACACACCTCGACCAGTTTTTGATGGAATTGTTATATTGTCGGTGCTATTTGAGAAAATAACTAAATATTTCAATGTATATACAACATTAAATGTCAATTCAGCTATATACTACCGCTTTTAGAATTAATTGAATTTATTTACTTATTGGCGTTAATTATATAACAAGACATTAACATGATAAAAATACATATCTAGTTGTCTTCTCACTTCTCTCGATGAAGATCAGTTGGACGAACGCCAGATAATTTTTCTAGTTCATCAATAGACCCGATACAAACTATCTGGTAAATAAAACGGGCAATATCAATTATCACATGTTCACAATGTCGCATAATAATAATACCAACACCGAGTCCTGAGGAGTGGACCCAACCATAGTTAATAGAAAGTATACCTGGTTCGGAAGGCTTGTGAAGGCTTTTGTTCTATGTTTTTGTTCACTTTTATGTAAATATGTGCACTTTCACACTTACTGAACACATTGTATTTTCTGTAAATGAAGCAAGCAGCCAATAGCAGCGTTTGGGTTTAATCACTCAACCGTGCTGTATAAATATTAATGAACATAAAACAAAAGATGTGTGCACTTTCAGGGCATCTTCAACATAACTTGTTAGTCGCTTTGAAGTTTACCGGCCTTCCTAACCATGTTTATTCTATTAACTATGACCCAACACAGAGCCCTATGTGGACCCAACACAGAGCCCTATGTGGACCCAACACTGAGCCCCGAGGAGTGGACCCAACACCGAGTCCTGAGTAATGTACCCAACACCGAGCCCCTAGGAGTCATATGTACTTCTAGTACGTATTCCATATAAGGAAGTGACCGACGAGCAAATACAAGGCATTGACGAGCAAATACAAGGCATTGACGAGCAAATACATGGCACTCGTACTAGCCCACTGGATGTGGGATTGTTAACACGTTACGATATGTTCAATTATCCGCTCTTTTTAAGAAAACTCGCTCGCCTGATAAGCTGTACGCATATTGTAAACAGATAATTTATCTTTGTTTTAATATATATTGTAGCTTTGGGAGTTGATTATTTCTCAAGAAAACGTTCGTCGAAGACAGCCGAAAGTTCGTGTTTTTGTATCCGTATTACGAAAATTATATTTTTGGGCATGTTCGATTATCCGCGCTTTTAAAGAGAACTAAGTTAGCTACCGGGATAAAGCTGTACGTACAGGTATGTTGTAAATAGATCATTTAACTTTCCTTTGATATATTCTATAGCTTTGGGGGTGGTTTATTTCTCAAGAAAACGTTTGTTGTTTCGTCCTTTTTTCGTCCTTTGTTGTTTCGGGGTCGGTTACAATCCAACTAACTAGGAGGCTGGTACGAGGGTTCAACGTGTCAGCTATTTGCTCGCTAATTCACTCTATTTGCTCGTCAATGCCTTCTGTTTGCGCCTCCTAGATATACGTACTAGATACCCCTATCCTAGGAGTGGATCCAACACCGAGCCCTGAGGAGTGGAGTCAGTGGACCCAACACCGAGCCCCGAGTAGTGCACCCAACACCGAGCCCTGAGGAGTGGAGTCAGTGGACCCAACACCGAGCCCCGAGTAGTGCACCCAACACCGAGCCCTAAGGAGTGCATCCAACACCGAGCCCTGAGGAGTGGAGTCAGTGGACCCAACACCGAGCCCCGAGTAGTGCACCCAACACCGAGCCCTAAGGAGTGCATCCAACACTGATCCCTAAGAAGTGCACCCAACACCGAGCCCAGGAAATATTAACAATATACACTTATTCGAGAAATGTCGTTTCAGCAAAAATGGCCTTCAGAACGCCTTCTGAGTGGACAAACTACCCCAAATTCAGGAAAACGTATTTTTTGATGTATGGTAACAAATTGATGTTAACTTTGAGACGTTGTGTGAATTTTCTGGGCACACTGGCTCCGCTATTTCCTATACTACCCTACGGTAAAGATGACGAGAATCACCCACCGTGGGGTCAACTAATTTCACAATTATGTGATAATGAATGCAATATTACACGTAAGTTAGTAGTGGTTTAAATATGGCCAACACCGCGATGTGATGACCATGGCGTTTAACACGTATCAGTGGACGTATTGTCATCACTATGTCGTCTTTTTTGAAGTAATGATTACACACATGTTTCGACGATATGATTCCACCTGACCACAAACCCAAGAAAGGTAAATAAGGCGTTACGATAGCAATTATACTTTCCACATCTTTTTTCAATAACTTTTTCCTTTTGTAGCTCATTGTTTAGTTCGTCTGGGTTTTCGATAGCGTCTAATCCACCAAGTAGATTAGAGAACTCACTGATGAGCATGTCAGTGATGAAAGCGTTCGCTTGATCCAACCTCTATTGTTCGTATTCACAGGATAACTTTTTCAGACGCTTTTTTAATGTACGACTCAGATTGACTTACCTCACCGTCATTGGACAATCTAATTAGCTCAGCTCTTTTCACACTGATGTCGTCATCAACAGTCTTTTCATTAATTTCTTTTACCACGTTTTCAGCAACTTCGTCATTTTCTTGTAAGTCTTCAATTAGCGCTTCAATCGCAGGCTTTTCCTCACTTTTGCGTTTCACCATTATACTATAACACATGTTTCATCAATGTAACAATGTGACCATACGGATGTCTCAACGTAATTTCAAGCCGTGAGTACTTATGGCTCTTGAGGTTGTCCACAATTGACAGCGCCTCTTCTTTGGTCACACCGTTAAGGTAATCGTCTATAATCGCTTTCATGTCGTTCTTACTTGGGCAATAGAAACAGACGAGCTTACTAATATTTTCTCTGAACGGTTTAGCGATTGAAGTCAGTTGTTGCGTGATCACAATGATGGACAACCCAAAGTGTCGTGCACTAAAAGCTAAATTAACCAATTGACTACTACGATTCTTAACGTCCTGTTTCCGCTCGCACAATCGTCTAGTACAATCAAGGTGTTAGTACCTTTAAAAGTGTTTGTTATGTACAGTACTTGAGAACAGCGTCTACATTGTCTTGTGAGCAGTCCACTGCAATGAAATCAGGGTCGTGTACATACGTCCAATCGTGGTACGCTTTATTCCATTCAAAAATAGGGCAAACCAACGCGATGTAGTCAAATTTACCTTTGTAATCAGACCCCAATGTCTTGCCAAAAGCTGTCATTCCAACAATTAGCATATTAAACGACTGTCCATTTAATTACACCGATTTAATACTGGATTGACTGGAGACCATTATTCATAAAGTTGACTAACCCATCACTCATCACAAATATCTTACACATAACGTTGGCGGCCGTCGCTTTCTTAGTAATTTCAAGAAGCACACCGGATTGTGTGTTCACAATCTTTTTACCAGTGGCTACAACGTGGTTGTCTTGAACGCTTCTCAAGTCGATAACCAGCGCAAAGCAGTCCTTGTAAAACTTTTGTATGGTCATAAATTGGTCATGTTCGTCTAGTCCAAACAACAGCTTCGCTTCAGACCATAACTTTGACTGTGGAATGCCCTGTGAATAGACACTATTTGCTACACCTTCAATTGTCACTTTAACACTTTCAATGTTTGGATAAACGAATTCTTCACTGTCTGTTATACTCTTGTTCACAAATAACAACACGATTGATTTCATGGATTTGGTAGATTAATGGTAGATTAATGTTCTCGTTTACCACAGTCATGTCTTTGTCCCATTCAACACTTTTCATTAACGTACACTGTAATGTGTTCATAGCTCAAACTACAGCCACTTGCATACCCCGATGTTATCTCATCAGCTAGTTCAAGGTTATCGATCGTTTCGTACTCAAGTTCAAGGTTCTCAAGGGTGTATCCACCTACACTTTCACCGGATTGTGCGATCATAATGTCAGTGGCCTTTGGCAACGTAATTATGTATTGCAAGTTGTTATTCATGTTAAATGGAGCGTACAACCGTGGTCGTCCATAATTTTACCAAGCTTAATCCGCTGCTTTGTTCCAATCACACCAAACATCAACGCGTCACTTACTTTACCAGCATCTCCCGAAGTAGCACCACTATCATCTTTAGAAATCAGTTTTCTCAAGTTCTCAACGCCAATACCATAGTCAATCATTTGGTCACGTTGACTGACACTTTCCAAAGGTCTCTGTACACGTTAATGACGTTCTCACCTGTGTTGTCGTACACAACTTCTCCAGCTAATTTCACAACAAATCTTTCGCACAGCAACTTGCCAACGTTATTCAAGAACCAACTCTTGTCATTCGCATTTTTAAAGTCGAATAACAAACCCAAAGAACCAGGCACCAAACAGCTACTACTTTTAAGTTTCGGCACATCAACGTACAGTTCCTCACCAGGACTAACTTTATTAGGGTTCAATGTGATGACATGCTGCGTTCGTGTTCCTTTTATGGTTCCCATTAGTGCTCGTCTCCATTAGTGCTCGTCATCTTTACCGTAGAGTAGTATAGGAAATAGCGGAGCCAGTGTGCCCAGAAAATTCATACAACGTCTCAAAGTTAACATCAATTTGTTACCAAACACCCTTGGCACGGTCACTTTCCATTCGCAGGGCATTCTATGAAACGACATAAAAAAATACGTTTTCCTGAATTTGGGGTAGTTTATCCACTCAGAAGGCGTCCTGAAGGCCATTTCTTGAAAACGACTTTTGCTGAAACGACATTTCTCGAATAAATGTATATTGTCAATGCCAGAGACGTCGTATGTATTTTCTGGGTGGCCTGGCTCCGCTATTTCCCAGTAACACTGACAACCCGTTCTCCCCATTCAATTAAGGATTATCTCAAATTAAGAACTATAGTTAATTGAAGAGATCATAACTCTAATCTTAACCCTAATTGTGCTGTTATTAGCACGCCAACAGATTAGAAAGTGTATCAGCGTTTCTATTTGATCAGGATAGGTATGACACACAGTTCTGTTTTCTAGTTTATATCTGGGTCTGCAGGAATGGCCCCATGTCGCGGCTGAAGAAAACTTTACGGCTCTTTAGGCAGTTATTACTCCGGCTTGTAGCACGAGTCTAGGTTTCGCGATTTTTTTGGGCGTCGCGACATTAGTCTCCCGGCCGCGCGATGCCCCAACAGGCTTTGCGAAACTGAGGCACTGCCACAGAAGCGTGTTGACATTATTAATGCCTGAAACTATAGACAAATTTCAATGTACTGTATTGAGGTAACTTTACCGTTTGTAATTTGCTTTACATTTGCTTGGATTGTTTATTGTGATGTATGTAAAGTTATTCAAAATAAACACAATATGATTCAACTTCAATTGAAAGGCTTATATTATATATTTTCATCAAGTCTATGCGTTTAATATTTAATACCTTGGCTTGTCGCAGGTAAATGAATGTATGTTTTATCATCCGTCGTCTATTCACGAATTTTGTAGATATTTAGACACATACAGTAGCTTTGGATTTGATTGAACATTGTTGAGTTTGCAAATGAATTTAATACACTGTTGGCCTATTTATATAGCTGAATGCTTACAAATCTTGAACATCTCATACAGTATCTGACACCCAGACCAACTCCAATCTAGATCAACTCCAATCGATGAGATGTTTGTTATTATTCGCTGGTTTCCAGTGACAGCTTGTTCAGCCATGTATTTTCCATTGTCCTCACCGCACACAAATTGTTGTTGTTTGCCAACTGCATCTTAGTTGGTCTGCACTGACTGCACATCCAAAAACACACCTTTCAAACTGATTTTTGTGCTTGATTACATGGAAACAAGCTGGCTCGGTATCTGAGCTGGCTCACTAACCGAGACAGTAATTTGTCCTAAATTTGTCCTAAAATTATAAATATGTTTGTGGTATCAGCATAAACAGGAAGCGTCTGCCCAACTCGCCTCCATGTAATCAAGGTGGTATGTTACTGGTGTGCAGTTTGCCAATGTTAAAAGTTTGGAAAATGTAACTGCCCCTGCACTGACAGAACTGTATCTGAATACTTAGAACTATATATTTGCATATATTACATTTGCCTATAATGTGCTGCAACAAGGCAACTTTCCAGCCTTTAATAAACAACTGGACCCAAGATTTTTTTAGCCAAATTTAGGAAATTAAGAGAATTTCACACTGAGAAATTCACCAAAACAACAGTTTAATTTCCTTTTAACCTATTCCAAATATAAATTTGCATTTGACATTCTAATATTTTGCATTTGACACACAAACTGCGTTTTTTCAATAACACCAACAAAAAATCCTTTATTACTCAGGGTACCTGTGGTTACACAAGTCGTTTCGACTTTACTCGGCTACTTGTGGTAGGTTTCTAGTCTAGGTTTCAAAATCTATGCATGTGACCAGTGCATGTGCCTTCTTTCTTTTTGATCGAGTGGTTCGAACTGAAGTGTTTTTGCCAGCTGCTTTGCTTGGAAGTGACTGAAGTCAGTTATGTGGCTGGAAAGTTAGTTCCTGCAGTAGCCCGAGTTAACGCCAAAAGCGGGCGTCTTGTTGTTGATAGAATTGCTACTTTTTAAAAGCAATTTCTTGTCAGACCAAGGTGTCAAATATTGTTTCCTAAATTCCAACAACGTTCGCTTTTGTTTTGCCGCTTATCTTAACGCTTCAAAAGCAGTCTATAACCGATGGTTAGAGCGAACATTTGAAACAACAAAACCTTGTTAAAATCTTTAAAATATGATCTTTACTGTAACATAATTTAGACGATGATGCCAAAATGAAATCAGTCATAACATGTCAGAAAATATGTTGTCATACCTCTTGATAATCATCGCTGACCCAAAGTGGAATTGGTGTTCCCCAATATCGATTGCGAGAGATATTCCAGTCATGCGCAGACTCTAACCAATTATGGAAACGTTTCTCCTGCACAAATTCTGGAACCCTAAACAAAAACAGATTTATTGAATATATATAAATCTACTTCCTATTATTAGCTTTCATTTGATCCACTCGCGGCTTGCTTTCACTGATTGACGCTAAACATAATAAATGACTGTCCTCTTTTACATCTCATTATTTGTTTTATATATACACTGACATGCATGAAGTGAATGTGGGAGCTTGGAGTAAAGGATGGAGCTTGACGGACGATAGCCAAGCTCAAATCACGGACAGGCATCGAACCTGTAACCTTCTGACTGCCGCATAGACAGTATACATATATCAATCGAACATTAACAGTATACATATATCAATCGAACATTAACAGTATACATATATCAATCGAACATTAACAGTATACATATATCAATCGAACATTAACAGTATACATATATCAATCGAACATTAACAGTATACATACTGTATATCAATCGAACATTAACAGTATACATATATCAATCGAACATTAACAGTATACATATATCAATCGAACATTACATTATTTTAACCTTCGCTCGGTAGAAAGTAGTGCAAAATACAAAACAAGAGCGACAAAGTTCTATCCGTTCCCTTGGTTCGTCAGTCACTTCGTTACGTACGTTCATTTACGTACGTTCGTTTACGTACGTTCGTACGTTCAGAACACAATGTGAACATCAAAGAAGATATCATCATTATTGGATGGGATGGTTTCAAGTCTGTCTGCTGGTCAACAGGACTGTGGACTCTTCTTTCAGCAATGACGTCAGAACAAACATCTGGTCTCGATGGACAAAGGAAGATGAATCATCTTCCTTTGTCCATCGAGATCAGATGTTTTTCTGTGGAGGATTGTGCACCGTGGTTACTTCTTGCTTCAGGGAAATGAGAAATCAACTGAGAAGGATAAGGAGAAACTTAACCTACTTCATAAATATAATTAACTAGCTCATCACCACCATAACCTCCAAAAATAAATAATTGTTCTTCGTAAACAGCACTTGCATGTGCCAAGGTCTTCTGTGCTAACTTGGTTTTTAACCTTCTGACTGCCGCATAGACAGTATACATATACATATATCAATCGAACATTACATTATTTTAACCTTCGCTCGGTAGAAAGAAGTGCAAAATACAAAACAAGAGCGACAAAGTTCTATCCGTTCCCTTGGTTCGCCAGTCACTTGTTCAGAACACAATGTGAACATCAAAGAAGATATCATCATTATTCGGGATGGTATGGTTTGAAGTCTGTCTGCTGGTCAACAGGACTGTGGACTCTTCTTTCAGCAATGACGTCAGAACAAACATCTGGTCTCGATGGACAAAGGAAGATGAATCATCTTCCTTTGTTATTCATCTTCCTTTGTCCATCGAGATCAGATGTTTTTCTGTGGAGGAGCGAGCGATGACACGTTAGAAATATTAGAGTTAAAGAAAAAGGGTGGAGAATGGAAGGAATTAAAAACCAAGTATGCCAGAAAATGCAGATCTGCATTCAATCTCTGTACGATCAATGTACATGTACATGCGCCTACATGACGGCCTGTGTTAGATGCTGTCGTATCGAAACACAATGCTGCAATCTGATGTTGAATGCCCCAATCTTCCAGACAACGCAAAACCGCAGATGCTTGCGCTTCACCTGTTCCTGAGTGCAGTTTTGGAACACTCAATAACTGCTCCACTCCACCACCTGATATCAGTTTGTCATCCCAATGAACAGTTAAGGGAACTGATGCTGAGAATTCAGAACGGAGATCGGCCGATCTACTGGCTCGATGGCTCATTCTTGCCCGTTCGATGGAGTTCCTGTTGATGTTCACAACTTCACAGTATTGACATCATGACCAAGGCTGGATGCCACTTCACTAAGTACAAATGTGGCATTCCTGGATGACATCTTGGTCCTGTCCAAACCTGCTGTAAGTCCAGGACACATGACGTTTCTTTTGGCTCCTTTTGGTGTAGAAGCTGCTGCTTCGTCGTATTCTTTCTGAGTTTTCTTTTCTTTATAACCTTCATCGACGTCAGTGTCTTCTGCATGAGAAGAGGATTCAGCCGACAGAGCAGCCTGTCTGTTAAACATTATCAGCTCCTCTTGATTTATTTTCTTGCGCATCAATTCTGCCTCCTTCCGTTCATGGGCAAGTTGTTTCCGACATGTTTCCACTTGATCTACAGCACCAATCGAACCGTGCCGACCGACCCTTCTGCCTCTGAGAGACGAGGAATGCTCTGTCTGCAGGGTTGGTCATGATAGTGAAGGCATCTGCATAGGCAATATCAAACAGGTCATCAAGTCGATCGATGAATTCGGCCTCTTTGTTCTTGTGTCCCAAGGTTGTTCGCGTTTTGTGCTTTTGGAGACCTTTCCATTCAAGAAATACTGCCATCGCTTGGTGATACGATGGCAATTTTGCATCGAGGATTTCAGCTTCATATGAAGCTCGCAAATAAACTATTCTTTTTCCTCTAGTTTCCATTTTTCATGCTCTAACCATTGAGCTACAGTATGAAGACTCGTATGGAAAGTGATATATTGAATGATGAACTGTTATCTGTATTTTAATTAGGTTGTTTCTCGCTTTTTAACATATTATAGATGAAGTTGCAATTTTGCCATTTGTGCTTAAACAGAAACAAGAGAAGAGCAGCCCCCAAAAGTCAAAACTTATAACCCACTTAATTAATTGTGTTCTCCGTCAATATACAGTAGTTTTTTCTTCTTATTTTTGTTTACAGATGTTCTGGATGCCAATTATGGTTTAGAGAGTAAAAAAAGTGTCGTACTGTACACAAATTGTTGAGGCATACATGTATGTAATCAAAGATGCCAGGATCTACATAAAAACTCCAAAGTGACGAAGCGAAGTGATCATAACCTTTAAATCAACTTTATATTTTGTTTATTTATATATTTAAAGTTTTTAAACCTTTCTTAAGACAATATTACCTGACATAGATTTACTTTGTATGTAAGTAGTCTGTGTACTGCATCACACCATATACGTATTTAGTTTTTAAATAAATAAACAAATTAAACCAATGTCTGCATATATGTATGGTAATTTAATTTGTAATTCTGTATCTTGGAAATATCATATAAAATCTTGACAAGATCTTGTAAAATCTTGGCAAGATCATGTACGATCTTGGCAAGATCATGTACAGTACGATCTTGGCAAGATCTTGTAAAACCAACGAACCGGCGGCAGAAATAAAATCCCTTCAAAAAGCTCAAGGACTCACAGGGAGTTCTAACTCGTTCTAATTAATACATGCTAAGGTCTCTTTCCAACATAGCTAGACTTGCTACATGTTTATAACATCTATACAAAACAGCTACAAATGATCGCTCGTTCGTTGGAAGTTCGAATAAATGCTGTGTAACCACGGCTTACCAGGCGGCCCGCGCGGGATCTGAGGCCGAGTAAGGTAAGCCGTGGTTACACAGCCTTTTATACGAACGAACGATCATTTGTAGCTGTTTGTATAGATGTTCCGTCGCTAGTTATTACTGATAAACATGTGGCAAGTTTAGCTGCGTTGAGAAGAGACCTTAACAGGTATTAATTAGACCGAGTTAGAACTCCCTGTAAAGGACTCACCAGTAAGACTTTTTGTTATTTACCAACAGTTTATCAACAAATGATTCTACTACAACAAACCACGCAGGAACTGCTTTATAGATAAGTGGAGTTTCAGATCTAAAACAGAAATAAATGAAATCAGGAGTAGCGATAATTAAAGATTGGAAAGCACGATAGCGTCAATGAATGAATGAAATCACAGCATTTACCTCCAACAGAAAGGATAACTATGAGTTATGGTGCTTTGATGAACAAGTCGTCCATTCTCCTTGAGATATTTTGCTATTTTCTTATCTGCATCCTGTAACACAGAGACATCGTTTAAAAGTGACAAACTAACAACAAAAAAGACTTACCTTAACATAGTTAAAATAAATCATATGCATCATAAAAATAACAATAAAATTACATCATAAAAATAACAAATAAAAATTACACATATAAATATTATTTGATCCTTTACACATGCAGTCGTTTAAAAGTGACAAACTAACAACAAAAGAGAGTTGATGTAAACAACTATCGTCCAATTTCAGTGCCCCCGTTGGTTTCAAAGTTAATGGAACGTGTAGTTCAAATACAACTATAGTCGCGTTTCTTACTGAAAATAATGTTCTAGCAGTACATCAGTCAGGTTTCCGGACTCGCCATTCCACCGAGACCACTGTTATGTTTTTTTCAGATTACATACTGGATAAACAGAATATATGACTGGTGCTATTTTCATTGACCTAAAGAAGGCTCTTGATCTCGTTGATCATCATTGTCTTCTTCATAAACTTGAGCACTATGGTGTCTGGTTTGTGAATTACCTGACAGCTCGAACACAAAAAAATATATAACAATTTGGATCTGTCTTTCAGTCTTCCCCTGAAATATGGTGTGCCTCAATTTTCGATTTTGGGACCGTTGTTATTTGTTTTATACATTAATGATTTGCCTCAGTGTTTATTACACTCCCAAATAACTATGTATGCAGATGACACTGTTTTTCTGGTTCCGAGCTTTGTAAGATTGAAGAGATCTTATACAGGATGATTTAAACAGAGTGGAACAATGGGTAATAGACAACAGGTGGTATTAAACCAGAGTAAAACCAAGGCTCTTGTGTTTTGAAGCAAACAAAAGCTTGGAAGTGTGTCATCTTTTAATGTTGAGATGCACAGAAAGGCAATTGAACGGGTTTAAAAATTTAATTACCTACGAGTAACATTAGATGAGAATCTCATTTGAAGGAGCATGTTGATGTAGTGTGTAGTAAGGCAAACAAATGCCTAGGTTTTCTCGCACGAATCAGGTCATATCAAAATAAAGTTTACCATACCACACTTTTACATAGTTAAAGACTTACTTTGACATGGAGATTTTGAAAGTCTGTAACTTCTTCTGTAAAGTGCCCCCGACAATCCACAGGACATGGCAGTTTACCTCCTTTCTCAATGATGCCATTTGCCAAAGAAACACGATAATCATCCTATGGAAGAAAAATGAAATATAAAAAGATTACAAACAAGAACATAACTGAACTACAGTACATGCTTTGCTATTCTAAAACAATATGAAAAAGAATATCACAAGCCATCGTAGTGCTGTAAAGAAAGCCAATAGCTAGACCTTTAAATTTGAACAATGTAACAAGGTCCGCTGGAGTGGGAGATTAGACGAATATGGGAAGTTCCATCTACACGACACAACTGTTATTCTGCCATATGTGATACTTTCAGATCAACACGTTACAAGTCACTCATATACAGGGCAATACGTCTCATACAACCCCTTATAATACACGGATCGCGAATCTCAAAAAATATACGCGCGCTTTGTATTGTGGGATACTAGAGGTGAGTAAAAGTCACGGGGACATTTAAAAATGGTTATTTTTCGTTGTTTCCTACGATTTATATTTAATAAATCGCTTCGATTTTTATTACATGCGTAGCAATATTGTAGTTAAATTTGAACAAGATACACTTGAATATTGTTACAGTATTTCAAAAACTCATTAATATTCATTAACCAAATTGTCCAATCACATTTCCGTATTTAGTCACGCGCAAGGCTTTTATACCTGATAAAACCCATGAATACTAATCAGCATGAAAATTATATAAAGTCTCTACGAACTTTATATAAAATTCCTGCTAATTTGCATTTCATACATCAACCCAATTTACCTCCAATAGAAAATAAAAACCAGTACACTCCCTAGTGATTACAATCAATTGTTTTTGAAGCTATTTAAAACACACGAACTCACGTTTTATCATATCTAAAATGCTCGTGCTGCGCGCTCGCATTTTAAATATGATAAAACGCGAGTTCGAGTGTTTTAAATACTACTAAGCCAACCTGGAAGTACAATGTTAATGGCGATTCTGTTGTTTTTTTTGGCCAACTGACATCATTGAGTCCGTCAATAACATTTAGAAGTACTTAAGTGTTATGCGTTTTTACCGTCATTCCTTTTTTGACCATCGTGGTACATAGGAGCGCTAGCTCAGAATTTTACTCACCTGAAGTATCCCATAATGCACCAAATACGCACATTTTTGAGATTCGCGGTCCGTGTATTGCGTGTAATCTTTACTTTAGAATAGAGTAATGGGCTATCATGTGCGTGTATTTCAACATTGCATCGTTTTCTAACACTATCATTCTCATTCTAAACATTATTTGATCCAATACACATCATAAGATATTCAATATGGTTACGTCCTGACAAAAACCATTGATACCACGTTAGAGTCTTCTTATTTCATGATGGCATCATTGTATAGGGAGGTGGAGGTGGGGTTGCATGTGCTTCGTGCTTACCTCTCCAAAGGCAGGAGCAGAATGAACAACACCTGTACCACTTTCCTCGGTGACATAGGTATCACAAAGTATTCGGAAGGCACCATGATTTTTCATCTATTGCCGTGGAACAAAAATAAAAAATTTATTTTGACACAATTATGCATTTAAAGTATACCTATAACGTCTGTGGGGAATTAACATATTTGTAATCTATGGATTCTCCTGAGATAAATTGTAATATATCTTGTCAGCTGGAAATTTCATTTTCATAGACTTTTTTTTGCTGTTAACTTTGACGGAAGTGATGTCATAGCGCGGGCATTTGTCTACATGAAAACCTCTTTACAGATGCCCGCTATGACGTCATTTTCGTCAACGTTAACAGCAAAGTAGTCTATGAAGATGACATTTGCATCTGACAAGATATATTACAATTTATCTCAGGAGAATCCATAGATTACAAATATATTAATTCCCCACAGACGTTATAGGTACTTTAAGAAATACAAACTATTTTGCCGCGTTTACCTGATGTAAAGACTGGGGAGAGTTTGCCTGATGCAAAGACAAGGCAGAGTTTGCCTGATGCAAAGACGAGAGAGAGTTTACCTGATGCAAAGACAAGAGAGAGTTTACCAGATGCAAAGACAAGGGAGAGTTTACCTGATGCAAAGACAAGGGAGAGTTTACCTGATGCAAAGACAAGGGAGAGTTTACCAGATGCAAAGGCAAGAGAGAGTTTGCCTGATGCAAAGACAAGGGAGAGTTTACCTGGCAAGAGAGAGTTTACCTGATGCAAAGACAAGGGAGAGTTTACCAGATGCAAAGACAAGGGAGAGTTAACCTGATGCAAAGACAAGGGAGAGTTTACCTGATGCAAAGACTGGGGAGAGTTTGCCTGATGCAAAGACAAGGGAGAGTTTACCTGATGCAAAGACAAGGCACAGTTTACCTGATGCAAAGACAAGAGAGAGTTTACCGATGTATTTGCCTGATGCAAAAACAAGAGAGAGTTTACCTGATGCATCAAAAACAAGAGAGAGTTTACCATCAGGTAAACTCTGCCTTGTCTTTGCATCAGGTAAACTCTCCCTTGTCTTTGCATCAGGTAAACTCTCCCTTGACTTTGCATCAGGTAAACTCTCCCTTGTCTTTGCATAGGTTAACTCTCCCTTGTCTTTGCATCAGGTAAACTGTCCCTTGTCTTTGCATCAGGTAAACTCTCTCTTGTCTTTGCATCAGGTAAACTCTGCCTTGTCTTTGCATCAGGTAAACTCTGCCTTGTCTTTGCATCAGGTAAACTCTCCCTTGTCTTTACAAGGGAGAGTTTACCTGATGCAAAGACAAGGCAGAGTTTACCTGATGCAAAGACAAGGCAGAGTTTACCTGATGCAAAGACAAGAGAGAGTTTACCTGATGCAAAGACAAGGGACAGTTTACCTGATGCAAAGACAAGGGAGAGTTAACCTATGCAAAGACAAGGGAGAGTTTACCTGATGCAAAGTCAAGGGAGAGTTTACCTGATGCAAAGACAAGGGAGAGTTTACCTGATGCAAAGACAAGGCAGAGTTTACCTGATGGTAAACTCTCTCTTGTTTTTGATGCATCAGGTAAACTCTCTCTTGTTTTTGCATCAGCACAGTAATTTTAAGAGAGCCAATTTGGCCCCTAGGAGCCATTTTGGCTTTTACAAACATGGGCCATTTTGGCCCCAAGCAGGAGCCAAAACAGAACACAAGGGCTGTTTCAGTACCTCAGGAGCTACATCAGCCCCTATTTTAAGGGCTGTTTTGGCCAAGTAGGAAGCGTTTTGGCCCCACAGAGCCATTTTGGATTTCTGAAACATGGGCTGTTTTGGATCCTATTAGGGCCAAAACAGAACAAGCATGGGTTTTACTAACAAGGTGTACAGTTCTTGGCTGTACACCTTATGTCACACATTACTGCAGTGTGCTGGCAAGACACTTTGGCTTTTTCAAACAGCCCCAAGCAGGGCCAAAACAAATCTCAAGGGCTGTTTCAGTACCTCAAGGGCTATATCGGCCCCCTACTTTTCGAGCCATTTTGGATTTTTGAAACAGGGCTGTTTTGGCCCCTATTAGGGCCAAGCTGTTTTGGCCCCTATTGGGGCCAAAACAGAACAATAATAGGGGCCAAAACAGAACAAACATACATGAGCTGTACCGACAAGGCAAACAGTTCTAAGTATCTCATACAGTACGTCTGCTGTGTGCCGGAAAGACATTTTGGATTTTTCGAACATGGGCTGTTTGGGGTCAGTTAGATATTTGTATCTGATACCAGGAATCCGCCATGTTGGCTATATGTGGCCGTGACTAAAGGGGTCTGGGAACAAATATGCCGAATGGACCGGGAATCGTCCTACCCGACATACGCAACGCACGAAAATTATTGAATTTGATTAAATTTCACTTCCAACGTAGGGCATGCATATTGTAGTTTGGCATTATTTGATAACACACAATCACGTTCAATAATGAAATAAACTACCATTAATAATAGTGAAATCCTCTCGCATTTTGGAAAATGGTATCAAAATACCACCGGTACTTATTCCCTAACATAGCACGTGATCGGAGTGACACGTGATGTTATGGCGCATATTTCGTATTCGGGACGTTGACATCTCATCTTCGAAGAGAAGCTTTTCTGCTTTTATATACAACTTTAAAACTTTATTTGACGTATGAAACATATCTAGAAGCGAGATGTAGTACGTGTTTATCTACTGGATTTATATCAACGAGACGACTATGCTCACTGAAGATTTCGTTCGGGATATAAAGAGTATTCTCGTTAATACGAAGAAAGAAGGCATTGTGTTGACTGACTGTTGTTTGGCCTGTTGTTTGGCAAACCTGGTGTCAAAACCGCCTAAAGGTGGCTGGAAAGCGTATTTTGGACGCGTCATTGCTATCACTGGTGAGTTGTATACAAATTGTTCACGACTTTGGCGATAATCTAATGCTCTCTTAGTGTTTAATAATACTTAAGTCTGTATTTCATGCACCAGTGGGCGCCATTGTATATTCGTCGAGTGAGTCGCTGTTGGTATTTTAATGAAGAACGGAATGAAACATTTATATTGATCCGCTTTCGTCAGGTGCTCATAAGACCTTTATAAGTAAAACAGCTTTTTTGCTGACAAAGATCTTATGAGTCAGTTAAAACCCTGAAGGAAAGTGCACCATTACTGTTTATATGATCTTGAAGAGAAAAATGGTATCTGGTTGGCACTTGATTATGAAAGTGTTGACACTGAACTAAGATGGGTTGTGAAAAATCCAACTTCAAGGCCTTCTGGCTGGAAATCAAAGCCACAACCCTGAGAAATTATGAACTGGTCAGTGCCCCAACTGACTAAACTATGGAGGCCCTTGACAGGAACTTGCCAACAAGTTCAGTATTTATATCATATATGATGTGCTATGCCAATGAAGTGAATGGATATTTTACTGAGAATATTTGGCATTTACACTCCATTAATTGGATTAAGACTGGAACCCTGCAACTATAAGACCTTCTCGGCTTCTGTCTGGAATCAAACCCATCAAAATTTATATTATATTAATATTATAAAATTGCTATTATATAATCAAAATTTATATTATATTTATACTAATAATACTGTATACTGTAATCAGTAATTACAGCATATTATTTTCCACTTCGAATATTGATAGACATTGACAACAGAATATTGTAAATTCTGAAGTGTTTTATCCTGAATAAATATTTACTCTATCTATCTATTTATAAAATTAATTTATATTCACACTCACAATTTTCCTTTCAATACACTATTCATTGGGAATAAATGCCAAATATTCTCGGTAATAAACCCATTCACTTCATTGGCATTTCCACCATTGTATATAATGAATATGTTGCCAAGCTACCATAGTTCAGTTGGTTAGTGCGCTTGTGTATTTTGCCGGTCGTGCAGTTCAATTTATTACACAGTGTTTGGTTAATTAGTTTGGGGAAATGATATGCAATTTCCCACTGTAATTTAGAGAGAGATTTCATATTGCACCTAACCAATGTGTTATATGCATATAGCACTCTGTTAATTCAACCATGGATATAGTATACAGTATGTTTGTATATGTGTGTGAATATGAAGATGGCCGTCGAAACGTCAGTAACCAACAACAGTCTTTCTCAAGACTACAACAACCTGGACGATCAACTTCACACATCTTATGATACTCCTAGGTTCAAACCGTTTACTTTATATATGTATACTGCTACCTAAGATACATAATGACAAGGTTCCCATTGAGTTCTTAATCACTAGTATTACCGGTACTGTAACAATATGTACTGGCACTAATTTAATATCCCTAGGAGTTCTCAGGGAGATCACTACTAGGGGATTAATTACAGGAGGCAAGTTATTCAAAACACAGTATTGGTAGAGACTGAGGCCGAGTTCATCAATATTTCCTGGGACAAATTGGGTAGATGACTTCTACTTGATCAACTTGGCCTCATGTCACTACCAATGTTGTGCATTTTTAAAATGACTAGCACCTATAAATGCTTCTTTCCAGGTTCTGTTTGTTATCTTTTCTTGTATAAGACTGATATCTAACTGAATATATGGCTTTTAATTACAGGATGAGCAGTCATTGGACAATGTGGTTAAAGAACAAATCCTGTTGCTAGCAAAAAATGTTGCTGGCAGTGTATCAACCTTATAATGTGGAACACAAAATAGGTAAAAACATTTACTGTTTTCTGGACATGGTGTTAATGGGAATTTGCCAGAAAAATGTCCTGTTTCAGTCAAGACCATTATTGGTGTACTTACAACTGTAAAGTAGTTGGAATCTTTTTAAAAAATAACGATGCATTAGTTATGTTATTATTAATTTAGGTAATCATGATAGCAAGTGCAATTAAGGATTTACTCTACAAGTAGATATTTGAAAATTGTGCCAAAATTGCATGAGCCGATAGGCAATGCTATTTGGCATACTTTTCAAATATCATGCATAGTGTAAATTCTTAATTTCACGAGCAAAATCATATACTTACTTGTTTATTATATACATGACATGACTTAAAAATCACCAAGTTTTGTGACTTGAGTTATATTTGTGTATGACAAGTAGTGGAAACTGGAAAATGTTCCAGTATATAATAACCACCATTTTGAATTTTATTCTCAAACTTGTTCCCAGTGTCTTATCTCTTTTCATTAATTGCAGTGCAATTAACAAAATAATTGCACTCCTCTCCACCAATTAGAATGCGATAATTTTGTCATGTATATACAGTAATAAATATATGAATTACTTGTATAGTTGTATATAAAATAGGTTAAATGTTGTGCAAGAAAAATCCTGTTTTTTCAGGACTGTAAAGTAGTAGGAGGCCATCTTTTTCCCCTCTACATTAGTTTTTATGTAATACAGTTGTTGTGATTTGAAATACAATATATTTGTTACTTGTTCTACTAATTATTGTACAAGGATCAGTTTTTTGGGGAGGCTCAGGTAAACGAAACGCTTTCTAATGATACATTTTGTGGGTCATAGCATAGCCTGCTAAGACAGCCCCTCAATTAGGACAGCCCTCCAGCATAAATTATCACTGTTTTTAGTTTTTAAGACGGCCCTGTAAAACAGATCCTGATGACTAAAACTATTCAAAAAGGGTACAAAATAATGCTATTTTATGGGTGCCAAAACAGCCCAAAATAAGAGCCACAATTGGCCCTAGTGCAAGGGGACCAAAACAGCCCCAAAATAAGGGCCAAAATTGGCCCTAGTGCAAGGGGGCCAAAACAACCCTATAAAAATGGTGCCATCTTGGGTCAAAACAGCCCTAGAAAAAGGGCCAAAACAGCCCCAAAATAAGGGCCAAAATTGGCCCTAGTGCAAGGGGGCCAAAACAGCCCTATAAAAATGGTGCCATCTTGGGTCAAAACAGCCCTACAAAAAGGACCAAAACAGCCCCAAAATAAGGGCCAAAATTGGCCCTAGTGCAAGGGGGCCAAAACGGCCCTATTAATGGGGGCCACCTCAGGGTCAAAATTTTGGCCCCATTTTTGGGGCCAAAATGGCTCTACTAAAATTACTGTGAGGCAAACTCTCCTGTGTCTTTGCATCAGGTAAACTCTCTCTTGTCTTTGCATCAGGTAAACTCTCTCTTGTCTTTGCATCTGGTTAACTCTACCTTGTCTTTGCATCAGGCAAACTCTCCCTTGTCTTTGCATCAGGTAAACTCTCCCTTGTCTTTGCATCAGGTAAACTCTCCCTTGTCTTTACATCAGGTAAACTCTCTTGTCTTTGCATCAGGTAAACTCTTCCTTGTCTTTGCATCAGGTAAACTCTCTCTTGTCTTTGCATCTGGTGCAAAGGTAAACTCTCTCTCTTGTCTTTGCATCTTTGCATCTGGTGCTCTTGTCTTTGCATCTGGGAGAGTTTACCAGATGCCAAGACAAGAGAGAGTTTACCTGATGCAAAGACAAGGGAGAGTTTACCTGATGCAAAGACAAGGGAGAGTTAACCTATGCAAAGACAAGGGAGAGTTTACCTGATGCAAAGTCAAGGGAGAGTTTACCTGATGCAAAGACAAGGGAGAGTTTACCTGATGCAAAGACAAGGCAGAGTTTACCTGATGCAAAGACAAGAGAGAGTTTACCTGATGCAAAGACAAGGGAGAGTTTACCTGATGCAAAGACAAGGGAGAGTTAACCTGATGCAAAGATAAGGGAGAGTTTACCTGATGCAAAGACAAGGGAGAGTTTACCTGATGCAAAGACAAGGAAGAGTTTACCTGATGCAAAGACAAGAGAGTTTACCTGATGTAAAGACAAGGGAGAGTTTACCTGATGCAAAGACAAGGGAGAGTTTACCTGATGCAAAGACAAGGGAGAGTTTGCCTGATGTAAAGACAAGGGAGAGTTTACCAGATGCAAAGACAAGAGAGAGTTTACCTGATGCAAAGACAAGGAAGAGTTTACCTGATGCAAAGACAAGAGAGTTTACCTGATGTAAAGACAAGGGAGAGTTTACCTGATGCAAAGACAAGGGAGAGTTTACCTGATGCAAAGACAAGGGAGAGTTTGCCTGATGTAAAGACAAGGGAGAGTTTACCTTATTTTAACACTCCTTCGCCATAACAAGTGTTATGTGAAATATCTTTTCACCTTGTTTAGTAATACGTACTAGTTTTCTAACTTTTATGACGCCCAACTCCACAAACAATTCACAAACATCGCGCACGACGCGTACAAATGTTTATAAATTAGATTCCTAAAGGTAGGGTTAAAGGATTATAATTTTGGTTTTTGCGTTTATTCATTTCACTTGTTATTGTTTATTGTTTATTTTATAAAATTAATATAAACTGTTTTTTTGAAGGAGTGTTTAAATAAAGGAAATATATTTTATTGCATTGGGAACTCATTTTCCAATTTCTATAATAATTGGCAATTTATTTCACTCATTAAAGATTAAATATTTAACATTATTATGTAACATTAGTTACTATACCCAACAATTGTAACTTTAGTGTTACTATACCTAACATTAAATAATGATCAAACTCTCGCCTGACTTGATGCCTAGTAACGATGGAAAGTAAGCCTAAGACGTATCAATGTACTTTTAACATCGTGTGAACTATTCCAGTAATCAAGAAACGTATAAAATAAACCACACCTCCTCAAAATAGCCAAACAATGGTTTGTATGTTTTGTCCTTCAAATTCCTCCCAGGAAACCTAGAGTATGAGAATTAGATGTTAAAAAATCATGCACGTCAATAATAAACCTTTAATAAAATTAATAGGATGAATTAACCATACCGAAAACGATGGTAGCTTGAACATTTAACAACAATTCTTTCGCGCAGTCAATATTGTATCTTGCAAAAATATCAGAAGATAAGGTTTCAAAAAGATAAAATTTGGTAAGAAGCTCTTACCTACTTAATTTCTTGGCAATTACAATATTGTTTAGTTGTTATTCGAGATAATTAAAGCTCACTAGGCATTGTGGTAAAATATACAGCCGCTATCTTTTTCGGTACCGAAAGAGAAAGAAAATTAAAGATATAAGGTAAACGAAATGGGATAAAATAATACTGTACCGACTATTTTTCGTTCAAATTGTCTACTCTAACATTGTTATTTTGATTTAACGTAAGTCTGCTCGGTGAGTATGTATGCTCTTTGGGCAAACGTTAATAATATATTTGTTTAAAGTGCCCCTGTGATCAAATTTTTGGTATCCCGAATTTTTACATATTTGTAAAGAGCATGGTGTTCTTACTTAACTTGCCAAATTTCAAGCAATCGCGAGCATGGGAAGTCGCCTTTTCAGACTGTTTTTATACGAGATTATACGGCCGCCATTACTCGAACATGTTCCGGAAGCTTAGGTTGCGATTAGAGGAAGTGACGTCAAAGACTCAACACGTGCCTAGTTGTGTTTGAATATAAAGCTATACTTGGGGAAAACTTTCTATTGTAACTTGTCGTATAATTTCCATAAAGCTTGTCACGTGTTTAGTCTTTGACGTCATAATCACATACTCTGCTGTGGAATCGCAGGCTCATCTGGAACAAGTTTTGAGCAATGGCGGACAAAATTTGGGCGACTTTGGAGGTTAAATTTCTTGTGATAGAATGTTTGTTTATTAGTTTCGCCATAACATAAGAATACAAATACTTTACTTAACATATTGACAACATAAATGGCTGGGTGACCGCAACAGCACGTGCCAATTAAAAACACATAAAATAGATATTAAAATATGGAGTAATATAAAGTTTAAATATAAAGTATAAGATCAATAACAACAATTGATCGGTTAAGATTGCTCATTTTTTTGGCAAATGCGAACATTTATTAACCTAAAATGATGTTCTGTAACAAAAAATGCCAGGAAACGTAATGTGATATTTCGTCACAGAGGCACTTTAAATAAAAAAGGTTCATCCTAAAGTTGAGTATTCTAAGAGTACTTGTACAACGTACTTAGAAAAATGGATCTTATATTTGAGGAAAATCAACAATTTTTAACAGCAGAATAAATCAAAAGACGTTAACGAAAATCAGGAGAGTTTGGTATTACATTTTCAACTGCAGTACTGATAAAATTTCAATTCTCTTTTCTCTTCATTACAAGCTCAACATTAGAAATTCATTAAAAATAGTAATTAATCCACTATTATTAATATTAATAATAAGGCTGCATTTATATAAAGTCGCAGTTAGCGACCGAAAATTTAGTTTTTAACATTTTTTAATAAAGTTTTTAAACGTAGATCAGATACAACCTATATATTCTAGTATCATGTTATCAACTGATCGCACAAATAGCATATATATATATATATATATATATATATATTTATATATATATATATATATATATATATTATATATATATATATATATATATATATATATATATATATATATATATATATATATATATATATATATATATATATATATATATATATATATATATATATATATATATATATATATATATATATATATATATATATATATATATATATATATATATATATATATATATATATATATATATATATATATATATATATATATATATATATGCCTCCTTCCTTTATTGTAATTCGTTACTCTGATGATGTTACGAGTTTAGTAACGAAACGTTAGTGTTAACATTTTTCTTTTCAAAATTATGTTGTTATGGCTCTTTTTAAAGCTATTTGCTGGGCATTCTCATCTGGTTCCTCCATTGCGACGATAATTATAATAATTTGCTTCCACCTTTGCCTCTCAACTCGCATAATTTATCTCATCTTTGTAATACTTACCTTTCTAGAACAGTGTATTCCTCAGGTTTCTTAAAAAGAGCAGTTATTCTAGCTTCCATCATAATATACACATTGTTCGTTTGATTATCTAAAAAACAAATTGGTTTTTAGTAATAAAAAGGAAACAGTATTTCAAGGGTTATAAAATATAAAGGAGTTGCTATTAGGAAAAAAAACACTAATTAATAATTAGATTATGAGGTAGAAATTAGAAATAGTTAACGAAGGAATCTCATTGTTTTGGTAGAAAATAAACAATGTTCGTTATTGTTAACTTTTTTATTGTGCAACGTACTAAAGCAATATGAATATGAACAGAACTATAGCCTGGAGTATTGTTATTACACGTGAGTTAATACATCACGTGACATCATCTTTCTCTAGCTATAAATATTACTCTAGAAATTATTAAAACAGAAAAGATCTACTGTCTATAATATCAATGTACTAGATGAATTAATTGTCCCTCATTAATTAAATACTTGAAGTATGTCTGTTTACTAATAAAACAAATTATTATTCCTAATATCTGATATAGTCTTTGAGGTATGTCGGTTCCCTTCTTGTCCGTTCCGATCGTCTTCAGGCGGGTGCTAAATTGCTAATGTCGACGGTGTCATCGGTGTGGTATTGTCCGTAGATGGCGTGTTGCTGCTTTCCCCTTGTTCAGACTGGTCTTCCGTTGTTATTTCTTCTGGAGCTTGTCTTCGATCTTGGCTGTTGCTAATTTGTGCATCTTGGCCTTCCCACTCGAATGCTGGTGTTGCCGTTGGGTCTTCCCTTGTTTTCCTTAGATCTACTCGGTTTCTACGGTATGATCCTCCACTATCAGTCTCAACTATGTATGATCTTTCGTTGATCTTCCTCGTGATGACTCCTTTATTCCAGATCGCCCTTCTTGGTTAGGTTAAACGGTCTCAATCGCACAGTGTCACCTTCTTCCAGTGGTCTCAAATATTTTGCTCCTCTGTTGTAATAAAGTGCTTGTCTCGTTTGGCGCCTCACAATTTGTTCCATAACCTTCTTAACGTTAATTCATTTAGGTTTCAGCAGTTCTGTAGTCATGGGTAGGCGGGTCTTCGTTCGTCTTCCTAGAAGCCTCTGTGCTGGACTTGAATCCGTCTCCTCTGTGGGCGTATTTCTCTGGGCGAGGATGACCAAGTAAGGGTCATGACCACTTTCTGAAGCTCTACGGAGGATGTTCTTTGCTGTTTTAACGGCTGCTTCAGCTTGGCCGTTGCTTTGTTGATGGCCAGGGCTACTGGTCCTGTGTTCAAATCCGCACTCTTTGGCAAATGTAGCAAACTTGCCCGTGGTGAATTGTGGTCCATTATCGCTCACGAGGGTGTCTGGAATGCCATTTCTAGAGAAATGACTTTTGATCTTCTTAATGCACGTCGATGCCCTGGTGTCTCGGAGATATTCAATCTCCCAGAAATTTGAAAAATAGTCGACCAGGATAAGATATTCTTTGCTTTGGATGGTGAAAAGGTCGGCTCCGACTTTCTCACATGGTCTTTCGGTCGCTACATGTGACAGGAGAGTTTCTTTGCATTGACGAACTCCGTGTTGGTTACCTGTTTCGCATGAGGCTATGTACTGCTTCAGTTCAGCGTTTATATTGGGCCAAAACATGCATTCACGGGCTCTCCGCAGACATCCGTTCATTCCTAAGTGGGAGCTGTGTACCATTCTCTTCATTTCTGGTCGAATGTTCTTGGGCATGACGAGGCGCTCACCTCTGAAGATGAGACCGTCATGGACACTGAGCACATCCCTTTAGCTGAAATAAGGCGTTAGCACAACTGGTATATATCTTGCTTGTCATTAGGCCATCACTTCGTCTTCAGCTGTCGACCGTGTTATCTGCTCTCTCATCTCATCTGTTATCGGAAGGAATTTCACTGCGCTGACATTCTCGAACTCCCCTTGCATATCGGCGCTGCATGGATGGTACGCTCGGCTGAGCGTGTCTGCAAGGAACATCTGCGGCCCCGGTTTATAAACGATGGTGATATCGAACCTTTGGATCTTTAACAGCATACCCTGCAATCGCTTTGGTGAGATTCTCAATGACTTCTTCCCGATGGCTTCTTCGAGTGGTTTGTGGTCGCTCTCGATCGTGACAGGTCTGCCATAGGCGTACTGTTCGAACTTCTGTAAGGAGAATACAACGGCCAGCATCTCCTTCTCTACTTGGACGTATCCTGTTTCAGCGTCAGTCAGTGCACGGCTGGCAAATGCTATGGGTTGTCCTTTCTGCATGATTGCTGCACCCAGTCCCTTTTCACTGGCATCGCATTATATTGTCAGTTCATTCGTTGGGTCATAGTACTGTATTTCAGAACTGGTGCGATGGTAATCATCTTCTTTACTTGGTTGAAAGCGGCTTCATGTTGTTGCTCCCAATTTCAAGCCGTGTCCTTCGCAGTTACTTGTTTAAGGGGTTCCATAACGCTGCTCAGCTTAGGAAGGAATCTTGCCAGATAATTTACAAAACCGCAGAATCGTCGAACATCTTTGACGTTTTCAGTGTGGGCATTTCGTTGACTGCTGTTACCTTCTCGGAATCTGGTTTTAGTCCTTTGGTGACTAAATGACCAAGATATGGGATTTCCTTGCATCTGAGAGTTTCAGCTTCTTTCTGTTCAGCTTTATCCCTTTCTCTCGGCATATGAGTAATAGCTCTCCTAATTTCTGGTCATGGTCCTGGCTGGCTTCTTCGTTCCATACACAACCATGTCGTCATGTACTGTTAGCAGCCCTTCAAGTCCCTCCACAGCTTGGTTACTGAACGTCGTCAGTTAGCTTGGTTACGGAACGTCGTCAGTTTGCTTGATTCTTCATCTAATACAACATGCCAATTACCGTTCTTAGTGTCAACTTTAGTGAACACTCTTGCTAGGCTGATGCGGTACTGTATATCGATATTTCGGTAAATACCGGTATTTTTAAAATACCGAATATTCGATATTCTAATTCTCAGATACCGGAAATCAGATATCGGTTGTGTGTTACACCATTTTCGCATATTCGTTCAACTTTCAATTTTTTCTCACGTGCCGATGTAAAACAAGACGCGCAACAACAGATTTAATGTTAACAATCGCTAATTAGCGTTATTGAAAAGGATGACACTTTTTGCGTAAGCCTTTCTATAAAAACAAGTGAGATCTGTGAGAGAACAACAACTCGCAAGACAAAGGATGTCTTCTCAACTGTCAAAATACTTTGAAATGGATTTGAATAGATCTCACACCCTGGACTTCGGTTAAAAGCAAAGTGTCACTGTGTCATAATGTCAGAATTTACACAGCTCATTGCAGTTGCCAGTCGACAGTGCCATACTGAAGTCAATTAGTCAACACGTTTTCTTGAGTCCATTATTTTATTATCACTGTTCTGTTCAGTGTTCATCACGCCTCACGCGCGAAGTGCCGTTTGGAGTTATTTGATTATTTCAAGAAAGGCAACACTGAAAGCGATGATCCCGATTCCATATGTCAACTGTGCAAGAAGGCTGTTAAGAACAAGGAGGCATCTTAAATTTCTCACGCTTATACTTTTTCAGTCCATGGCCAGCATTATGTGAACGCGCGCGACTGCTATTTATAACATTTTATGCTGTTCGACAACTTTACGTCACATACGTTTGAGTTTCGCGAAATTTTGATGTGTAAAAATATCGGTATATTCTATATTACCGGTATTTTTTTTTTCGGTATAGGTATTCGGTTTTTTTTTAATACCGCATCAGCCTAACTCTTGCTTTTGCCAGGTTGGGTAGCACGTCCTCGATTATGGGTGTAGGATACCTCTCACGCTTTAGTACAGGTGCTGAGGGTCAATACAGATTCTCAATTCTCCTGATGACTTGGTAGCAACCACCATATTGCTTACCCAGTCCGTGGGCTCATCCACAGGTATTATTAAATCCAGACTTGTTAGCCTTTTCAATTCTGCCTTGACTTTTTTGTCATTGCGAAAACAATTCTTCTTCCTGGTGATGCTACGGGTCGCACTGTTGGAACAACCTGCAGATGTTGTTGTCCTTCAAAAATTCCAACATCTCCCTCGATGACGTCAGCATATTCTTCAATCAACTCTGCAGCGGTCTTTCTTCGAGTAGTTTCTTCATTTACCGACGCTACTTGCTTGATGTTCTCCTTCTTAACTTCGATGAGACCCATATGTTGAATAGCCTTCGCTCCCAGTAGCGATGTGAGTTGCGCTTTCACGGCCACAAATTCTATCAAGTACTTCTTTCTATTTACTGGATTTCGCACAGTTATGCTTAAGCCCGCTTTCCATATGATCGCAACTTGCAACGATCGCAACGATCGTCGACTCGTTGCGATCCTTGCGATCGTTGTATTCATATAGAAATCGGGCTTCGATCGCAACGATCGCAGAGATAGAAATTTTTCTATCTCTGCGATCGCGATCGCAACGATCGCAACGATCGCAACGATCGCAATGATCGCCAGGTTTATGGTTTCCATATGATCGCAAGGATCGCAATGATCGTAGAACTCTTTATTTCTGCGATCGTTGCGATCATTGCGATCATATGGAAACCGGGCTTTATGAGCGTATCGTTGACACACACACACACAAAATGTACATGTCTTTGCGAGTGTTCTCAGTTCTGCGACGTATTTATCGATGGATTTGTCTTC
Source organism: Chrysogorgia sp. JL179-B06 (assembly GCA_035772405.1). Taxonomy (NCBI): domain Eukaryota; kingdom Metazoa; phylum Cnidaria; class Anthozoa; order Scleralcyonacea; family Chrysogorgiidae; genus Chrysogorgia; species Chrysogorgia sp. JL179-B06. The sequence continues at coordinate 2,896,155 of JAYKKM010000143.1, forward strand.
CCTTTGAGCTCTTTTATTAAATACGTAACGTTCGTACATCTCGTTTGTTTCCCCGATTACATACTTATCAAACTCTTCAACGATGGCGTTTAACAGAGCTCTTCTCTCTTCGAAAGGTCGAAACTATTGAATGTTTTGACAGCTTCGGGTACAATTGAATACAAAGGCAACTCAGTATTTCTCCGTTTGCTTCTCGAGTTGAGTTACGATCGAGTATTTGCTCCATATCTGCTTGTATAATTTCCAATTCGCTGCTTTGTCCTTTTTCACTCAGGTCAAAGACAATTGGCGATTGTATTCCTTGTATATATAATGGCGTGTTTGTCTGACTAGTTCCTTCTTCTGTCGACATGATATATTCGTCACTGCATGTGTATAGCTTTCTGCTCTTATGTCTTGTAATATACTTTCTGTTCGCTTTACCCGGCTGCCACCATGTTAAGTTATTTATTGTGCAACGTATTAAGGCAATATGAATATGAACAGAACTATCGGCCACGAGTATTGTCATTACACGACGTGAGTTTATTATTAATACATCACGTGACAGGTATTTCTTCAACATCAAAAATATTTCGTTATTTTAGCGTTATTTCTTCGCAGTATATTTTAGCGTTATTTCTTCGCAGTATATTTTAGCGTTATTTCTTCGCAGTATATTTTAGCGTTATTTCTTCGGTCTTGTCACGTCACTCGATATCTATCGACAATCCGCAATTCTTATTGGTTAAATGCGATGAAAATGTTTAACAGTGAGAGGTTTATATTGTTTACTTGGGTTTCTTTAAACGAAATAACTGGAGACAAACGCGTTTCAAAATCTCGCCCGTTTAACTTCGTTACGAGCAAAGTTTACTGCTTAAATCTAAGGCTAAAAGTAATGTTTAACTGGATAGAAATAGATTGTTTACTAGAAATTTGTAATAATTTTTCAAACGTTTTGTTTGTTTTTACTTCTCTGGTAGTAGAAAGTCCGTGAGAGCAAGGGATATAGCTGGCCTACATTTGTTGTTAGTAGTATAGGGAACAGGGCTGCGGGCTCAATTGATGTCAGCCGTGAGTATAAATACCAAAACGTCACCAAATTTATAACAAATCACGATTCGACAAAATTTAGTGTCGTTTCGGTAAATCTACGTTTACGGAAAACATCGGAAAACATCGAATAAGCCCACAACCCTGTTCTCTATACTACTACAGCAATCGTTAATCGAGCTAAACACCCCTCCCGTTTTCCACTCAATTGATGTCAAACACATGCGAGACTAGCGAAACAACACCAAATTTATACCAAATCACGATTTTCACTAAATTTGGTGTTATTTCAGTCATATTTTAAAAATAGAAAGTGTCGTTTCAAAATTCTCGCAAATTACATTTAGGAAAAAATAGAAAGTGTCATTTCAACATTTTCGCGTGTTAAAAAAAATAAAATGTGGTGCGAGCGGTCTCACATATTAAAAAATAGAAAGTGCCATTTCAACATTTTCACAAATTTGTCGAATCACATTTAAAAATAGAGAGCGCCGTCTCAACATTTTCACAAATTTGTCAAATCACATTTAAAAAATAGAAAGTGTCGTTTCAACATTTTCACAAATTTGTCAAATCACATTTTCACAAATTTATGTGTCGTAAAAGTGTCTCACGCGTGATAAAATTGCCACCTGTTATGCAAATTAGGTTATTGCCACCTGTTAATAATAGATTAGTCCGTTTGCTCACTATTTTCAGCGTTTGTCGCCTCTCACTTCAATGTTTTTGTGACCATACGCATAGGAGTCAATACCATTTTCTAGAAGGTATCGTTTATCATCAAAACAGGATAGCGATACTTTATTAATTTCATAACTACCGAGCTGATGTTTGACACTTCTAATGGTCTTCATTGTGTGTCGCAACTGTTTCTGCTCGAGTAACACACTTTTATAATCTTCATGCTTGATCACTTTTTTAATTATATTCTTTCTAATGCCTTTAGCGGTTTTCCCACCACCCCCATCCTCTTTCAAATAGCTATACATTTTACTGCGCAACCCAACGAACTCAATAATTGGTGTTCCAGCGCACTCGTCTTTCATCTTGCCAATAACTTTCTTATTCTCTTTGAAAGCGAACGGGTTGTCTGCAGGGTAATCGCTATTGTCAAACTTTTCGCGCTCCTCCATGAAGTCGGAATAAACGTCGCCAGTTTTGATTGAGTACAACAGACTGTCAGTGTCAGTGAAGTGCAATCTACAGGTGTCGCTAGAGTACTTTTTCATAATATAATTATAGTGAAAATTGTACATCAGCGTTTTGCTCAAGTCTAGTATGCACATACCCACGTAATGCGGGTCTATTTAATGTCAGCGTTTCTTTGACTTTGTGGACAGCGACTAAGTTCTCGCTAAATATTTTGCAAGACACAAACGTCGGCTTCGAGACAAGCTTTTCTAACTTTTTCTCGGTGGTCACTAATCTTACATCCACACGCTTCCTCAAATTCTCCATCGTTTTTCCGAACACACTATTGTTCATCAACTTGAAAAAGTCCTTCTCAAAAGCGTTCTTAGCCGCAGTTCTTTTGACTGTGTTAAAGTCAATGTACTTTACCCAACCACTTGGACTGGTCAAACTGTAGGACCCTATGCACCTTTTTGATTTTCAATCCAAGATCTACATACAACTGCAGATTTCTATAGTGACACACATACTTTTTTTTGTTCATCAAATTAGTCACCAGCTTCTTCACACCGCCAACACTCACATTAAACTTATTTTTAATTTTCGTGCAGTACTCCGACAACATGTCGACAGTTATTTCCATCTTCTCAGGAGCCACCGGGTAGTCGTTGTGTAGGTCATGCAAATGGTCTGGGTATTCCAAGTCGACTTCAAGCAACAGACCCTTTTTACTACCGTCGTGATAGTCGCATAGATTAACTTTTTTTATCTCTTTCTCAGTCAACCACTTGAAGCCACCCGTAGGTAAACTTTGGCTCATCGCCCATCCATACAGATTGTTGGCGTCAAGGTACATCAAATACTTCGACTCTCGCTCTTTGTCATACCCTTCCATGTACTTATTATTCGCCACACCATGTCTGTTGCATATGTAGCTCACACCACCACGCATGCCTAACTCTACAAACTGGAACATGTCAATGTCGGACAATAGTTCGAGTTCCACTCCAGTCATCTTTAACATAGCATCCCAAGCCAATCCAGGTGATGTGAAATAGTGACACGGGTCTAGTTTGTACTCACGATGGCATGTCTTTCTAAAGTTCTCAAAAACGTCGGCGAGCAAGAGCACATCACTTTTCAAATACAGGTCGTGATACCCACCCATATTTTCAACGTCGAAGTAGTCCCACACGTCCAATGGCGCGCTCATGCATTTCTTCCGTAATATGCTCGTCGTTCAGAACGCTGTAAAAGTCTTTTTTAGAGGGTAACTCGCATTCATCGAATTTCTCAAAGGAGTCCATGTAGTCATAGGGGTAGACCCCCTTTCTTGTCATGAGTGCTAACCCTGTTTCATGAAACACTTCTGACGTGTATTTGAAAGCGTCTCTTGGTAGGTTCTTCACCAAGTCGTCCAAAGAGCTACCCATGAACTGAAAGCTGTCCAAGAACACCAAGTTTTTTCCAAGCATGAACGCCATGTACTTCTCCATGTTGTTCGGTATCACATTTATGTCTTGACCAAACTTGCCAATCTCCTGCATAATGAAATGGCTATCGTAGCCGCGCAAGTTATGAAAGATCACAGGTATTTTATCGGTCAACTTAAAGTTCACATTACAGTCACGATGCGCAGACCCTCTGTACTCACCTAACACGTGACAGTGGTCTCTCACTCTAACGTCAGCACCAGTGTACTCAACACTGCAAATATGGCAACTCTTAGCCTCGTCAAAGTTTTGTTTATCGTCATCAGTCAGTATCATCTCTTTGTTAAAGTGACTCTCAGATGTCTCTTTACAATATTCGACAATTTCTAACATCTCCCCAATGAACTTGTTGACTGCGTTTTCACCGCGATACACTTTTACTGGCTTACTGTACTCGTTGTCGTAGCAACAAACTAATTTATACCCATAACCGCAGTCAACGTGTCTCTGGTAAGCATTTGTGTAGCTACTCTCGCTTGACAGCTTTGTTGTGTGCACCTTCTGTGTGATAGCCTCGAAGTCTGCATACACCACAAATGGTACATTTAATTGTCTGCTAAAATTCTCATATTTCACTCTCGCGCCTTTTTGTGGCATTTTAATAGCTTGCTTCCCATTAATGACCAAACACACTTCAATATGACTTTCAAGCACGTCCGCACGGGTGAAACACTGCAAACAATACCTACAAAAGTGCTTTCTCGCCTTATACTTTGTCTGACGGTACATGAATTTGTCGAAATCGCGAATGTACACATAATGCTTGTTGCCCACGTCATTAGTTATCAACAGTAGGTCCATATGGTCAGGATACGTCTCCTTAGAAACGTACACAGGGAATGGCTGCTTACTTTCGTACCCAAAAACATTGACGCTAATTTCGTTAGCCTTTTCGATCTTGTTGTAGTCTTTGAGTGTGACTGGGAAGTCAATTCCGTCATAATTCAGCTCACCGACATGCCTAGCGTACTTTGACGTTCTGTTCAGAGTTTTTTCCAACAGGAAATTTGTGTGCGAGGTGACACCATCTAAAGCACTCGTTGTCATCGTCGTTATTTACGTTTATCAGACCCTTCATACTGTTGCGCAGCTCCTTTGGCAACACAATGTAGCTACTCCCATGCAAAGGTCTGTAAATAGCGACATTGACGTAGTGCGCATCTATTTTGTCGATAGTCCATCCAGACCCCTCAGATAGCCACCCAGCTATCCGCGTCAAGATTTGTTCCGACCCACGGTTGGCAACACCTTCAATGTCACGCTCATTAATGACGATAAACGTTTCGCTGTTAAAGTAGGCAGTTTTGTATGTGGTCTTATTGAGTTCTAAAGCTTTCTCGAAAGTGACCTTGACTGTCTCTACCACTTTCATTCCGTTGGTCTCACCCAACTCACGTCTCAAGAGGTTGATGACAGCGCTTCTACTGCCGTTTACCTGATTGATGTCTCTGTCGTCAATTACCTCGACTCCATAAGACCTTGTGAACCCTCTCAGTGCTCGATCCAACAGCCGTGGGCTATGGTCTTCAACTGTGGGTTGCGCTTCCTGGTTTCTAACAAGACGGGTGTGCGTCCGACTACTGATGTTAGCTCGCCTGTTTGTCAGTGGGTTAATAGTGCTGGCATTTGTCGTGTTGCTAAAGACACCATCTCTAACAAGTTGATTGTAGACTCGCCCGTGGACGTTGACTGCTCCACCTGTTAGTGGATTTACAACGGCCGCACCATTTCTAACGAGTGAGTTTTCTGTGGCGTCACCCATGGCTTCTATATATACTACACTTGTTTTTTTTTCCTAAACCACTCGTCGTAATAATTGTCACCACTTTCGCGCCATCCTAGTTTTGGGATTAGCATCTGAGAGCTGTTGTCGCAAACGCTGAATCTGATCTTTTTTAGCGACTTCATTTTCATACCACACTTCTTTCGCGCTGGCCAGCTGTTCCAACGCGTGGTTATGTCTTTTCATCTCAGCTTCGTAGCCTTAGTGGTTAAAACTTTGAAGACATAAAGCCACCACCTGCGGAGACAACTGCATTAAATATTCCTCCAGCCACAACGATTGATCTAACGGATGCGTTGACGGCGTGAGGTCTTCAACTATAGGTTGTGTTTCTTGGCCTCCAAAAAAGTCGTGAACGTTGGTCGCTTTATCTGTTAGTGAATTGACAACGGCTGCGCTCGTCTTATGCGCCCGTCTTTTTGTCAGTGGGTTTTTCACAGTCCGACTCATTGGCTTCTATATACTACACTTGTTTTTTCCTAAACCACTCGTCGTAATAATTGTCACCACTTTCACACCATCCTAGTTTTGGGTACACCACCCCAAACAAATTATCGTCGAACAAGTCTTTCACCTTCCCGTCTTTGAGGTCTGACACCTTCTCAAGTGTCTTGACTCGTCTTCTATGACACAACCTAATAATGTAGTACCCGTATCTGCTGACATTTCTACCTCTCACCAAATTGCACGAGTACAACGCATTGACAACTTTCAAGAAGTCCTCTTTTATCAACTCAAGGTGCTCACCCTTCACAACGTTCCGTAGTCTCCTCCCCATCCACCAAGACCGTTTGTGAACGCTTTTTAGTCGTGTGAGCCTCATGTCGCTATAACTCTGAGTGTAACCCCATTCGGTGTCGCCACACTTTGGACACGCGTACCCACCGCAGTTGGTCATGTTTTTCACAACGTCACAATCCGAGCAGTAGTGAATTCTGAGGGTGTCTCCACACTCAGTTTGCGTCTCACTCGCGATTTCGTCAATTGTGTAACCATAGCTCATCTGCCTCATAAGTTTGTCCATCACTCTTATACTACTCCAACATTTTTTATTGAGTTAGCGCCCACACCACTATTCCACTACCCAAACCTAGCGCGCTAACGAACAATAATTGGTATTCCTTCATTTCCGCACTCGGTTGGTAGTAATCCGCGACCCTCGGGAGGTCAGTGAACACTCGTCCGCTGTACTGAATAGTCATCACGCTTCTAAGTTCTTCCAACGCATGGTTTGTGTTATTAATGTCAGCGTTAGCGTCTGAGAGCATTTGCCGTAAACGCTGGATCTTATCTTTCTTGGCGACCTCATTCTCATACCACGCTTCTTTCGCGCTGGCTAACTGCTCCAACGCATGGTTATGCCTTTTCATCTCAGCTTCATAGCCTATGTGATTAAACTTTGAAAACATAAAGCCAGCGCCTGCGAAAGCCACTGCATTAAATATCCCTCCAGCCACAACGCTCACCATTAACTTACATTGATTTGAATGGATCTGTCGGTATCCACTTTTTTGATTGCAGCCATTTTACTAACAGCGTTCCTGCACCAACAGCTGCAGCAAGTTTCACTGTGCCTTTCACAGTCTCTGGTGTTCCCAATGGTTCTCCCAAAGCCCTTTTAGAAATCATACTCACTGCCACAGCACCAGTCGTAACAAGTAGCGCGTCGTACAATTCGCTCATAAGTTCTTTTCGATCGATCGCAGCCATATACATTGTCGTGTGTTTTGTTTAAGAATCAAATGTGTCTAACGCTGGACGACGAGTTTTATGACTCTCTGACACACTAGCTGGTGTGGTACTCACAGGTTCTAATTGTGTCTCTTTTTCACTACTAATTGTGTGCCATAGCGAAGCAGCAGCAATGATAACACCAAGTGTTCCGACAATGTAACCATAGCTCCACTCACCACCTCGTTCTTCGCTAACTATCATTTCGCGCATTTTTTTTTCTTTCGCAGCTTTCGATATCTCAGCCAACTTTTTGCCAGCAGCGACACGCTTTGGGTCCTTTACCTTAACACTTTTCACATCAGCTGTGATCTTAGCTTCAACAGCCGTCTGTGAGTCCTCAACCATCTAATACACTATCACGTGTTATCTTACTCACAGTTGACCTCACAGGTGTCTCACAGTTGACCTCACAGGTGTCTCACAGTTCCAGACCAAACGCACTAAAAAATTAGGGTTTTTTTCTGAGAGTGTGACATAATGACTCAAGACCGAGAGGCTAGCGAAGAAGTTATTGACCGCTTGCTGAGAACGGCCTTTGTCAGTGTGTCTACCCCACGAGTCGACAATGGACCCAACGTCTTAAACGAGTACTTTTCAATATACGATCTGCTCGACCTCAGATGTGAAGAGGTGTTAATAAAACAACCTATCCCCCAGGTCGACTGTGCGAGGCATCTTCACGACACTTGGATCGATCTTCGAGAGGGTAGAGCCAAGGAGATTGCTGATAGATTAGCTAGCATAATCCCTGTGTGGTGTTACTCATCATTCAAGTACCTTATGTTAGCAAGTGATGTCTACTTGAGCAACCCTAGTGGGTCCAACGGTACATTACTCGGTAACTCCCTCCAAGTGTTCTTAGTGACCCTTATATGGAAACCATGCCCAACCAAAGCCAAAGCGTGGCTAGATCTCGCCGCGAACCGCGACGTTCACGTTTGCAAGGTTGGGTGTAAGGAAATACTAGGTGTGGACGACATCAGGGACCACGCACTCTCGCCCGCCCACAGACACTTCGCGAGAGACGAAAACGTGTGCACCTGTCACCCATGCGGTGTGGTCACCAACAACCCAATGCATCGCTTGAGACACGAGAGCTCGAGGTCCCATCTTAGAAACTTAGAGCTCCAGCGGATATTTAACAACGAACAACAGTTGCCGCAACAGGAGAGAACATTTCTCTGGAGGTATAGTAATCATGAAGAAAACCGGTAAACTAGAAATCGTGATTGGTCCCATGTTTGCGGGAAAAACAACAGAGACTCTTCGTGGGTTAATCACGTTAAGTAAGTCAGGGCTCAAAGTCCTCTACATGAACAACACAGGCGACACTAGGCGAACTGACCACACGTTCTCCACACATCGTCAGACCATTGTTGTTGGATCAGACAGTTTACCTGCGAAGTTAATCACCAACCTTCCGAGTTCTTCCGAGATAGCTGACTATGACGTCATCGGCATTGATGAGGGCCATTGGTACTCTGGGTTACTCCCAATTATTCGCGAATACATTAAAGCTGGCATTCACGTCATTATTTGTGGTCTCATATCAACAGAGCGCTTAAAAAGAATTGGTGAGCTCGACACACTGTTCCCAGTAGCGGACGACATCACATTTCTAAAAGCGCGTTGCGTCGTTTGCCGTGACACTTACGGAACAACTGTTGAAGCGCCATTCAATTGGAGATACAACCCAGGACCATCATTCGTTGGTGGTGCTGAGCAATATCGCGCAGTGTGCAGACGTCATCATCCTTCCACACAAAATTAAGGGTGCTCTCGGATACCCCACTTTATTAAATTTAGACATTGGTCACACGAAGCGTCCAATGTCACAGAAACATTTTTTCACACAGTGGTCAGAAGGTTCGCGAAATAAAGAGAGAAAGTTTCGCAGATATTTTTTACCAAGTTAAAAACGTCTTTAGAAAATGCTAGAACAGTTGTCGCTTCAAACGTCGTCTCAACAACGAGAACGAGCGCTAATTCAACTTATTACTCGCTGTCTAAAAAGTCTCTTTACAATAGCGTCTCTCATGGTTACTCAACGCTGATTTATTTTTAAATTTACGAAAACACTGGGAGCACTGAAACCCAACGTCAAAGAAATATTTTACTACCGTGGTAATAGCGTCGTCGTATGAGTCACACAAGAGTGTTAGATAACCAGCGGATTTGTATCTGAGTAGCAGAGACTCCTGCTCTTCAGATGTCTTACCTGTGCCACCTGGGTTCTTGAACTCAATCACAAGCCCGCTATGCTGTCGGTTCGCGTTGGCAATAATCAAGTCAGGCGTTCCACGTTGGTAACCTTTTTTCCACGAATTTATTCTTTTACTTGAAGTGTCTTGATTTTCACCACAAGCGGCTATCAAAATAGCTTCTGGATAATATTTCCTAAGAAAACCAACAACTTTCGTATGAAGATCGAACTCAGTGATCATTTTAAACTGGTTGTGTTTGAGACCAACGTCAGCTAAACTTTTTTTAACGCTTGGCAAGACTTCTGAGTGCACCCACCTTCCAAAGTGTTTCGCGCGCTCCAATTTACTCGAGAACGTCAATGAGTAGACCCCAAGCTCGTTGATAAACGAGGTCTGCTCCATCTTCATTTTACAGTCAGGTTCGACGTGGTCGTGCACTGCATCTTTTGGTCGAGCATAACCTAGAGCGCTCGCGACTTCTTTCGCTTTGAACCATATTTCACCGTTGTGATTAACCGTTGTGATTTGGTGACCATCGAATAATTGCACTGAGTTGGTTACCATTACTATAGCCCCGCAAAAAAAACTACTCGACATAGGTGTCAGGTTTTTTATAGATCTGGTTTGTTGTGTACCAATGCAGCAGGTGTGTTTTATTAGTCTTCAGTTTTCTACGTCGTCTGAAAAAGTTTCTAATGTTACGAATCAGTTTTCTAAGCCAACCCATTTTAACTTAGGTCACGTCTCCTACCACTCCCACAGTGTCCGACTCTGGTAACATAATAGGTTCGCCGTAAGTCTTTTTAGACCTCATACCAATCTCAGCGTGGAGCTCGAGAGTAACGTCACCGCGACCAAATGATCCACCAGCTTTGAACATGTGGTCAGTCGTCTTATTTATCTTATATGTTTCGTGAGGTCTCGAAATACATGCTCCCATTTACTTTACACCATATTCCTTCATCATTTCTCCACCCATGATTATGATGTCTCGGTTTGTCATGTAGCCACTCACAATTTTCACACCGTAGAATTCTATCAACGATGGGTATGCATAAGGTGCGAGTGGTATTCTTGGTCGATGTATTCCAAAAATTGTTCCATAGGGTGTGCCTATCTTTCCCATATTCGCTACGAAGTCTGAGTCGGCTGACTTAACGTTGTTGACCCTGACATGTGAGTTGCTCATTTGCCAGTGTATTGATATCATATGCATTTTGGTGAGGTCAACACCACTTGGAATAGTGCATATGCTCTCCATTGCTGGGATGCTACCACCATACGCGAGCCCGTTGGTCATACCAGTCTTGTACCCTATGAACTTATCCCACTGACCATCGTCGTTTGATATAATTGTCTCCCAATTTGACCCAACGGTTCTCACGGGTAACCTCGCCACAACAAAAATGGAAAGATCACACCATTGCATACTGGGGCAGTTAAAATGGAGACCTGACTCAAGTGGGATTGGTGTTAACACGGGGGATAGAAAACTTTGACTCACACCGCCGACGCCGACAATAGGACCATAAGCTGGGTTGTTTTGCACTAATTTACTTGTTTCACCAATGGCTTTCACTTTGTTTGAACCATTGGTGTGAAACTCCACGTTTTTCAAGGCGTGTGTGCTAACGTTGAAGTCGAGCACAATATTATAGGACTGACTCTTGAGGAAACCTGATAGCAATTGCTCTAGAGTTCTTTTATTGGTAGCGTCTGAGTCATCGACTGGGTCTGCTACGTTTTTTATCGCTGAGCCTTGCATGTCTATTATCCCAGACATCCTCCCACCGGTCGCACTTAATTTGGGATCTTCGTCCAGATGCCTTTTCGTTCTCTTTAGTATTTTATCGTGAGGGTCGTCAGACTCATACCCATAGTTTAGACTCATTACTACTTCAAGGTGTATTTGGTTACTAAATAGCCAGAGACCGCTGAGAACCCTAAGATTATCGCCAACGTTGTCGTGTCTGACTTACTTGTGGTGGTCTGCGCTATTTGATTGGTGGTGACCACTGTTTTCTTTGCAGGTGGCGTAGCTAGAGTTTCCAAGTGAAGTCCTGCCGCTTGGTGGACTTTTTTATGCTTCGCTTTTGGCACTCGGTGGTAGTTCAACCCGTCATTATACCCAAACGTCATCCCAGTTTCGGACGAAGTTCTTAGCACGTTATTGTAACCAACGATGGGGTCCTTTAACAAGACCATGCTTCTGGGGATCAGCCAAGTGTTGGGTGTCACAGCTGTGTCTAGCTTAACGTTGGTGTCACTAATCGCTTTGTTCATAAGGTTGATCCAAACACTCGGTGAATATTGAACCACGGCGTTTTCAACGATGTCTCTAAAGATTTGTTGCGTTTCTCGAGCACTAGCTCTAGTTCCCACGATGCTTTGCTTTGACCTCGCTTGGGCTCCAAGAATGGCGTACATGTAAACTTCAATCGATTGGTTTAGTAGTTCTTGCCCTAGTGGTGTGAACCCGTCAGAGTGTCTTGGGCAATACCGACGATAATCACCTTGGATGTCCTTGATGTATCTATTGTCAACATCAGTCAATGGTAGGTGACCTTTCAAAAGTCGCCAGTCAGGGAGGTACAGTCTTAAGATGTTGTTAATGTCAACTTGACTCTTACTCAAACGGAACATCACACGACGAATGGTGAAGTACACGTGAAACCTCATGAGACCCACGACTTGCTTTGGAACGTCGACGTGATAACTTAAGTTTTGTAGAGACACCCCTGAGCGGTATGTAGCGATGTACATACCTGCGATCGCTTGATAGTAGCTCTCGAGTAGAGTCCAAACTGTGTTAACGTTACCACCAATCGCCTTGTCGTTGTGACGTCTTTTGGTGTCGATGAGTATTCTCGGTAGGTCTGATTTGAAGGAATTATTGTCGTCAACAAAGACGTCAAAATTGTGGGTTGGGTAATTTAGGACATATGGTGGAAACGTCTCAACTTCTCTGTAGCTCTTGTGGGTCTCCGTCAGTAGTAACTTTGGGACACGCCCGTCGCTCGACCATATTCTTGGGAATCTTGGTGTGTTGCTAAGGAATTTCGTGAAGCCCTTGTTCTTCGTGAACTTTGATGACTTTATGTTTATCATGTCAGAGTACTTTGGACCTGACTTGAAGTAAATGTCGACGGTCTTGACTGTTTTATTGTCGTCTGCAAGGTTGTACCCAAACTCAAACTTGTTTAGTTGTGCGTTTGGAAATTCACTAAGAAGAATTAGTTCACCTTGCTTTCTTTTTGTTAGCATCTACATAACACACACTATATTATATGGTCAGGGTTGTAGTGTTGATTAGAGGTCCAACGGAGACTGTGGATCTACCAGAAGCACTTTTGACGTTTGGCTCAGATGTACTTTTTTGATGAGGTCTGCCTTCGCGTCGTGCGTAGCCTTCGATGTGTTAGCCATCGCGCGTTTGTAGTGCTTTCCATAGTAGTCATGAAGGGCTTTCTGCATATAATATACCGTATGTTATACATAATGCGAAAGTTGACGGTATTCATTGAAGGTCAAGAAAAGGTTGTGTCCTTTGACAACGCGATGATGATCGTGAGTGACAACCCACACATTATGGTCAAGACAGCCACCGTGTTTTGGGACTACAATAACATATTAGATAGTGACGCCACTTGGCTCTCCGCGCTGAGTTACCCTTCGAGTGATCTTAAAAGTACGATAACGAGTGGTGGGTATGCTAACTTCGACGCACTAGTCAGACTATTAAAAAAAGACTTGAAAGAACTGAAAGGTATGGACCTTGAGATAGAGAAAATACCGTTCACAAGTATAGATGCGCGATTAGGACTAACGTCCCATTTAAGCTTGACGGCCTTGGGCCTCTATTTGGTTTCGCGAAGGGTAGGGTGATTAAGGGTGACTCAAGGGTGTACACCAGCCCAAACGAGGTCGACATGCTCAGAGGTCTGAAGTACATAGAAATCTTATGTGATATTGTTGAGACGGAGAGCAACGTGGGTATTGATGGGAAGCGAAGCAGTGTGATCACAACGTTGCCAATACCCACTGAACAGTCTTTGAATGGGTCGGTGCAACGTCATGTGGACATTGAATCTAAGGTGAGTATTAAAAAAGGTGTTTACTCAAGTATGACATTTCGCGTCAAACCAAATAACGGTGGTGTCAAAATTGGCGCGGTGCTATTGGAACTGTATATTGTGTGAATTATATGGAGCTTGGTGTGGAAACAGAACAAGGGTTGAGAGACATCTATTATAATCCTAAGACAGGGTACAGTGGTGTAGAGAGGCTGTATCAAAGCGCATTGGGAGACGGATTGAAAGTAACTAGAAAAACAGTGAAAGAATGGTTGACAGCGCAGGACACTTACACTAGGTACAAACCCATTGTGAGAAGACATAAATTCCGCGCGACTTTTGTTGGGTTTCTTGGTGAAGAGCTCCAAATGGACTTAGTGGACATGAGTAAGTATTCAAAACAGAATGGAGGGTATTATTGGATATTGACAGGCATTGAAATATTGAGTAGATACGCTTTTGGCATTGCAGTTTATAGAAAAGACACTAAGAACATGACTAAGGCTGTTGGAAAATTGTTGGTTGACTTTAAAGATCGGTTTGGAACCATGCCTAAGTTAGCGCAATTTGACGATGGACTTGAGTTCTACAATGTTGGGGTGAAAAGTTTGTTGAAAGAACATGGTGTTGAATATTTCAGCACTAAGAGTGATAAAAAGGCCGCTGTTGTTGAGCGTTTTAATAGAAGTCTGAAGAGTGTTATGTGGAAGTACTTTTACACTCATGGGACGTACAAATGGATTGACGTTTTGGTTCAGTTCGTGGGCAATTACAATAGCAATGTGAACCGCAGTATTATGATGAAGCCGAAGGATGTCAATAAGTCAAATGAGGGTGAAGTTTGGACCACTTTGTTTGGTCATCAATTTGCAGACAACCCATTACCAAAGTTCAAGATTGGTCAATCGGTGAGAATTAGTAAATACAAGAGTGTGTTCACAAAGGGCTATGAAGCCAACTTCACTGAGGAGCTGTTCAAAGTGGTAAAGGTTATTCGTGGTGATCCTAATGTGTATGAAATTGAGGACCACACCGGTGAACAGATTATTGGTAAATTTTATGAACAGGAATTATCGCTGGTCAATAGGGAGCGTGGTGGCGACGACGTGTACAGAGTCGAAAAGGTGTTGAAAAGAAAGAAAGTCAGAGGGAAGAAGATGGCGCTGGTTAAATGGTTGGGTTATGAGAGCAAACATAATTCGTGGATACCAGAAAGCGACATTCAAAATGTGAGCTAATGTAATATGGCTGAGGGTGGGGAAGGTTTTGACGAGATCGAGATGGAAAACTTTGACAAGTACGAAGGTATGAGTGATGAGCAATTAGAAAAGACGCTCGCCGATATCGAAGATTTTATTGAAGGCATGCACGGTGAGTACACTGAAGACAACATGCCGGAAGACGTTCGTGTTAATTACGACGACTATCAAGACCACGCGAAAAAGATAATGAGTGAGCTAGACGCGAGGCGAGGTGGGCAAAAAGAGACGTCGTTTGTTGACACTGATGATGGTAAGACGGTGACAATAAGGGGAACTAACACAGAAGTCCCCGCGGTGGAGTTTGTTGAACAGGGGTCATATGGTGACGTCAATGACACAAGCTACAGCACGGCTCTTGAGGTGAGGTCAGACGATCTTTATAGAAGATTGGACAAGATAAACGTGTTCAACAAAGAGGTAGAAAAAAATCAAGTAAAAAGAGTCAAGCTGATAGATAAGAAAACGCATGAGTTGTATAAAAAAAAACTCGGTCATGACGTCGCGTCAAGGGAAATAGCCAACAGGTCGTATGTGACAGGCTCAGGGTCTATTCTTTTCAAACCGACGAACAAAGATGGTAAATATGGAAAACCCAAACGAATTCTAATACCTGGGAAAAAAGGCTTGATCTACAGTAAAGACGTGAGTAGTAAAAACGCGATTGAGCAGTTCAAACAGTTAGTTGATCAAATCCCTGAGAGTACAGAAACAACAGCTGTCACAACAGAAGTAATCCCAGACGACTTCCCAGTAATTGAGACAAGAGTGGGTTATGATGACACACCTGGGCTATCACCAGACGAAAACCGCGAGCTGAATGGTGTGCTCAACCCAAGTGATGGTGTGGCGCGCGAATCAAGAATAGGCGCCAATGGTGCATTGCGAATACAAGCAAACCATTTTCAAGAAGCGATAGACAAAGCGAACGAAAGAATAGTAGAGCTCGAGGGAAAAGACCTCACAACTGCAGAGAACGAAGAGCACATTGATCTACACGAAAGAGCGATTGGACTCACGCAAGCTAAATACAGAACTTTAGGACAGCTAGAAATAGAGGGGGCTAGAGAGCAACAAGAAGTCGACATCGACAGGTTTCAGAGATTCAAGGAATGGGCTAAAGAAAATATGGTTGGGTTGAGCGCTGTGGCAATTTCAGTGGCTGGGATTATAACAACTATTATTATCGCTGGGAGGTCTGCTGTTATGAAAGGCGCTATGGCCACGAGGTCATTCGCACAGGCTGTTAAGAACGCGATAACGAAGATGGGTCCATGGGCTGTTGGGTTGGCTAATTTAGTTTACAATGCGTTGACGTTGGGTGCAAAGGGTCTCGCGTGGTTGGCTCAAAATCTGTGGGTGCTCGCGGTGGTACTTGCGTGGTTTGCTTATGATTATTACAAGCTAAAACGGTAGTCTCAGCTTCGAGGGTCTCAGCTTTGAAGATGATAAAACATATGTAAAGTATATGAACGTCACGTCAGCAGAGTTGAGCCCTGGTTTCAGACGAGCGACTATGGGCGTCATAAGAGGGGTGAGAACGCAGCATGTGATCACGTTGAATCCTAATAAAGTCAGTCCCGGCGAGGAACTTTACATTGATATACCAAAGCTCAAGGTTAGTAGCTGTTTGGTGCCTGGATCGTTGGGTCTAGTGTTCGACTTTAAGAACGCGAACGCTAAAAGCTGGTTCTTGAATAACGTTAGCAAGTTGTTGGTTGAGAAACTTGTCGTGAGACTAGCTGGAGAAGCTGTGTACGACAACAGTGGGGAAAATTACACTAGTGTCTATCGCGACCTTTGGGAAAGCATCACTATGCGAAATCAAATGATTGATTATGGTATTGCTGGTGAGAACTTGAGAAAGCTAATCTCTAAGGACGATAGTGGCGCGACAAGTGGAGACGTTGTTAAGGTTAGTGACGCGTTGATGTTTGGTGTGATTGGGACGAAGCAGCGGATTAAGCTCGGTAAGATCATGAACGACCACGGGTTGTACGCTCCTTTTAGCATGAACAACAACTTGCAGTATGTGATCACACTTCCGAAGGCCACAGACATCATGGTGGCGCAATCTGGTAGCGCTGTGGGTGGATACACTCTGGAGAATCTCGAGCTTGAGTATGAGACGATTGATAATCAGGAGCTTGCTGATGAAATAACGTCAGGCTATGCGAGTGGTCGTAGTTTGTCATACGAACACATCACATTGATGAAAACCACTGAATGGGATAAGGGCGCGACCATTGTGAACGAAAACATTAATCTTCCAAGAAAAAGCATGAAGGCGATTGTGTTGCTATTCACGAATAAGGTGCGAACAGACAGTGAGGAGTTTCTTTACCCAAATATCGAGAGTGTTAGAATCACAATTGAAGGTGTGCCAAATAGTGTGCACTCACAAGGCATCCCAAAGTCGAAGTTCTACGCAGAAGCGAAACGATTGTTTGGGTTGGGTGAAGAACACGCTCAGTTCATGACCATACAGAAATTCTACAAAAGCAGTTTTGCGTTAGTCATCGACTTGAGGAGCGTTCAAGATAATTACAACGTCGCCACTGGTAAAAAAATTGTGAACACACAATCCGGCGTGCTTCTTGAGATCACTAAGAAAGCGACGACTGCGAACGTTATGTGCAGGGTGTTTGTGATGAGTGATGGGTTGGTCAACTTTATGAACAATGGGTTGCAATCAATCCAGTATTAAATCAAGCGTAATTTAATGGAAACTCCGTTTAATGCGCTAATTGTTGGGATGACAGCTTGTGGTAAGACACATTATTTACTCAACACACTAGAGTCTGAGTATCGCGGTAAGTTTGACTACATTGTGTTGATTTGTCCCACTTTCGAGTGGAATAAAGCGTATCAAGATTGGAAAATATGTGTGTGACCCCGATGTGTTAGCGATAGACTGCACACAAGACAAAGTCGACGCTGTTCTCAAGTGTGTGACAAACATTTTTAAAGGCACTAACACTCTGATTGTGTTGGACGACTGCGCGAGTGGGCAGGACGTCAAGAATAGGACTAGTCAATTGGTCAACTTGGCTTTTAGTGCGCGACATTTTATGTTGAGCGTTATTGTCATCACACAACAACTGACGTCGATCGCAAAACCGTATAGAGAAAACATTAGTAAGCTCATTTGCTTTTACTGTCCGAGTAAGAGTGATATGAAGGTTGTTATTGACGATTACCTTGGAGACATTAGCAAAGAAGAAGCATCGACGATTGTGACCGCATTAAAAAATAATAAGTACGCTAGACTCGAAATCTCACTACGCTACCCATACAGTCACGAAGTTGTTATTCCGCAATAAAATATGGGTATAAGTAATAACGTAATGGTAAAACGCAAAAGTGAAGAAAACCCCACGATTGAGGAGTTAGTTGAGGACACTGATGGTACTTCGACTGTGGAAGACAACATTGATGTTAGGAGATCTGAACTAATTAGACTGTCTGGTGATGGTGTGGTGAGCCAATCTGAGGCGCACATTAAAAAAGCGTCCGCGAAGGTTATCGACAAGATATGGCGCCAATATGAGTTGAAGAGAATGGAAATTGCAAACGCTTTTCTCACCGACTTGCTAATCAGCAAATTCGCTAGCTTACTAGATGGGTTGAACGCTATTGAGAACCCCGACGAGCTAAATGACGAGTTGCAAAAAGACCCGCTATTAAAAAAAGACGTTGAGAGCATTGTCGCGATTATGACGCCGAGCGTGCCTTTCTTGGGTTTGTTGTCAGGAGGGATCACAACGTCGAAATATGTGTACGATCACCATTTTAAAAGTAAGGCGACAAACGCTGAAAATAGTGAACAAACGGACTAATCTATTATTAACAGGTGGCAATAACCTAATTTGCATAACAGGTGGCAATTTTATCACGCGTGAGACACTTTTACGATACATAAATTTGTAAAAATGTAATTTGACAAATTTGTGAAAATGTTGAAACGACACTTTCTATTTTTAAATGTGATTTGACAAATTTGTGAAAATGTGATTTGACAAATTTGTGAAAATGTTGAAACGACACTTTCTATTTTTTAAATGTGATTTGACAAATTTGTGAAAATGTTGAGACGGCGCTCTCTATTTTTAAATGTGATTCGACAAATTTGTGAAAATGTTGAAATGGCACTTTCTATTTTTTAATATGTGAGACCGCTCGCACCACATTTTATTTTTTTTAACACGCGAAAATGTTGAAATGACACTTTCTATTTTTTCCTAAATGTAATTTGCGAGAATTTTGAAACGACACTTTCTATTTTTAAAATATGACTGAAATAACACCAAATTTAGTGAAAATCGTGATTTGGTATAAATTTGGTGTTGTTTCGCTAGTCTCGCATGTGTTTGACATCAATTGAGTGGAAAACGGGAGGGGTGTTTAGCTCGATTAACGATTGCTGTAGTAGTATAGAGAACAGGGTTGTGGGCTTATTCGATGTTTTCCGATGTTTTCCGTAAACGTAGATTTACCGAAACGACACTAAATTTTGTCGAATCGTGATTTGTTATAAATTTGGTGACGTTTTGGTATTTATACTCACGGCTGACATCAATTGAGCCCGCAGCCCTGTTCCCTATACTACTGTTGTTGTATGGCGATCAAAATATGTATTTAAAATTTATTTTATGGTTGTAGTTAAACTTCCTATAACGTCAAAAAATATATTGTCTTATTTGGAAGAACTTTTAAAATGATATAGTAACTTCTTTTGACGATTTTTGCTTCTTCGCTTTGTTTTTTCTTCAATTTGTTTGATATGCAAATGTCTGGAATTTCGTCACACGTGCATGACTTACCAGAGAAGTTTGTATCTCTTTCATTCTCAAACGAAATCCTTTAAAATCAAGAAATTTGGTGTTGTGGGAGAAACACGCGCACATGCTTATTCACAATTTAGTGTTTTCATTTCATGAAAGCAAAGATATATAACATTCTCTGGTAAGTCATTATGCATGTGTGACGAAATCCCAGACATTTGCATATCAAACAAACTGAAATATATCAAAAACAAAGCGAAGAAACGAAAATCTTCAAAAGAAGTTGCTTTATCATTTTAAAAGTTCTTCCAAATAAAACAATAAAACATTTTTGACTAGGCAATTTAAAGTGCACCTGACATCAAAATTTTGTATTGTCTTATTTGGAAGAACTTTTAAAATGATAAAGTAACTTCTTTTGAAGATTTTCGTTTATTCGCTTTCTTTTTGAGATATATCAGTTTGTTTGATATGCAAATGTCCGGAATTTACGTCAACATGCATAAATTATGCATGTGTGACGTAAATTTTGGACATTTGCATATCAAACAAACTGATATATCTCAAAAAGAAAGCGAATAAACGAAAATCTTCAAAAGAAGTTACTTTACCATTTTAAAAGTTCTTCCGAACAAGACAATAAAAAATTTTGATGTCAGGTGCACTTTAAGGAGCTTTAGTGTAAAAATATTTACTAAAACAATTAGAGCTTCAGCTTCGTCCTCCTTAACTATTAGCGTAGCCAATCAGATGGCAGCATTTTCATTAGACTCACTATACCAGTAAATTGCTACTATTAAAATGATGATATTAAAATCCAAAGAACTTCAAAAGTATATACCTCTTTCCTAATGGCACCCAAATTAAATATTATTTTATATTCATTTAAATTAGCCTTTCTGACCTCGTTCCTGTGTCTATAATTCCAAAGAATCTTTGCTTTGTAACGAGGCCAGAAAGGCTAATTTGCATGCATATAAAATAATATTTAGACTGTCCACCATTGTGAAAGAGGTCTATACACTGATCTCTAAATAAAGACTGGATTGAGCTTTCTATTTTATCTGATGAGCTGATTTTGAAGCCTGCATATTTGCATAATGTAAATAAACGAAAGATCATTAGAAACTACGAGTTTGCAAGCAAATCCAACTGTGACGCTAGCAAAATAGGTTTAGTGTCTGGCCAATATAGTTTCTTTATTAACATTAAATGCATAAAATCTTCAACCTAATTTGACGTCTCATATCAGGCTTCTCTCACTGGATAATTAGAGCCAACGGCGGCCATTACTAAGGGACCAAAGTCGCCGCAGTAAATCTGTAGGTAGGCGATGAATCGTTTTACCTAGCCTGCGAAACAGGCCCTTTATTTTTTTCGAAAATAAAGGGCCTGTTTCGCAGGCTACGTTTTACCCAGTAATTTGAAAAATGTTTTTTTCAAAAGCTCGTATTTTCCGAAAGCTCGTATCAATAAAAATTTATATCAGTGAACGCTTGTTTTATATCATTATGTTTAAACCTGATATCGGCTCGTATATTTTTTCTGTAACAATAATAATAACAACTTTATTTAAAGAAGGTAAACACACAACAGCATTACGCTGACAAATCAGTGGCCCTGAAAAGCGCGGGAATAACATTCAAAAATTAACCTTATCTATTAACCGAGTGCGAGGTCTGTACGCAATAGTATTTGAGGTGTGCAAAAAATACATTCCCTTACAGACCAAGCAAACGAGGCTAATAAGTAGTTTATTATATGGCTTTTAGTTCATAATCTTGTTAGCTTTTAGAATTGTTTTCATTGCTACAGTATAACCAGGGTTTCTTTCAGAATATATAACAAGGAGGGGGGTTAGGATCACATAATGAAACACCACATAATGAAAATTTGACCCGCTCTTACATAATTTCACCGATCCTAGTCATATAATTTCCAAGAACATGCGTAAGGTATACCTCCTTGGTATGAGGATGGCGTGGGGCCTGGGCAGCAGCGTTAAATTAAACAAGCGTTTCGAAAACTCCATGAGATCTTAGTTTTGACTTACCTTTGATTTTAACATATTGATGGTTGGGATTGACAACCAATGCTAAGTTGCTAGGCAACGTCCAAGGTGTTGTTGTCCAAGCTATCATCTTAACATCCGGGTCTTCATCCAGTGGAAAGTTAACTATGACTGTAATATTTAATTAATTTTATTCAGGTATTGCGGTAGCAAAGGTCATAACTTCGGCACTACTTGCTCTGCGTAGCTCAGTTACATCATAGTTCCTAGAATTATACTGCCTGGAAACGCGGCGAACTTCAAAGCGTCTAACAACAAGCTGCGATTTATGTTGAGGATGCCCTGAAAGTGCACATGTCTTTTGTTTTACGTTCATTAATATTTATACAGCACAGTTGAGCGACTAAACCCAAACCCTGCTATTGGCTGCTTGCTTCATTACACAGAAAATACAATGTGTTCAGTAAGTGTGAAAGTGCAACATTTGCATAAACGTGAACAAAAAACATAGAATAAAGACTTTGGTCGCGTTTCCAGTTTCCTTTGCTCTTTGGTCAGTTGAACCATTTTTATTCGAACTGATGATATGACTAATTAGTACTTTGACAATTTGTTATGCAGTTATGCTCCTTCATACGATTAGAAGCTATTTTAAATTCCCAGGAGCATAAAATCTTGTGCTTAACAACAATAGGTTAATTTCTAAAGGTCTCGTTTTTTTTATACACCCTGTAGAAACGTCGCTTCGCGCAAGAAAATTTGCAAGCAGAAAAGCAGCTTTATATTACATTTTTTCTAACGTCGTTAAAAATTACAAAATGCTTTCTTTTTATCTGCAACAGACAAAACAATATTATTTCGATAAAACAATGGTGATTATGTTACTGGTTTAGTAACGAAATGTTAGTTTATATTAAGATCTCTTATTATGTTTAGTCACGTCTTTTGATGTTATGGCTACAGTGTATCTTAAAGTGCCTATCCGGAGTTTGGGGATTTTACATATTTGTGATCTTTGGAATCTCTTGAGAAGAATTGTGAAATATCTTGTTGTGCGAAAATGTCATCTTCATACCTTATACCCCTGCTAAAGTGATGTACTCTTCACAGGAAATGATGTCAAAGCACGGACACGCAAAGACATTATAAATTAATTCAGCAGTGAAATACAAAGAAAGTTTGGAGATTGAGCGAATTTTGTCTAAATAGGTGTGTTTAAAGTTCAGAGCCAAACTTTCTTTGTATTTCACTGTTGAATTAGTGTGCAATGACTTCGCGTGTCCCTGCTTTGACGTCATTTCTTGTGAATAGTAAATCAACTTTAGCAGGAAAAAAGGCAGGAAGATGAAATTTTCGAACGACAAGATATATATTACATTTCTTCTTGGTAGAACCCAAAGATTACGAATATGTAAAATCCCCAAACCCCGGATAAGCACTATAAGTATTATTTGCTGGGCAATAAGTAGTTATTAATACTTTTAATATATTTACTTTTAATAATAATACTTTTAAGACTACCTGCTGGATCAACGACATCCTTGTAATTCTGATTGGCTTCGAAATTTGAAAGAGGGGTAGTGCATTTTGTTGAATAAGGCATCACCTAAAAACACGTTTGAGAAGTAGAACAGTTAAGTTTCCTGGTAACATGTTAAAGGAGAACTCTACCCAAAAACAAATTACTTTTAAATAAAAGGCCTTTAAATATAATGTTTAGAAATATTAATAGTTTGACTGTATCTGCTCGAGAAATAACGTTTTCATTCTCGTATTTTATGCTTCTAGACGCCACTATTTTAGAGTTTGCTCGACGGCTCAAACTCGATGTTCAGCGGGTGTTTTGTTTTCAATTTTGACGTCATTGAGTGCTTGTCTTTTGTTCCTAGCACTCGATGACGTCAAAATTGAAAATAAATTCCCTCTGTACATCGAGTCTGAGCCGTCAAGCAAATTCTAAAATGGCGGCGTCCAGAAGCATAAACTACGAGAATGAAAACGTTACTTCTCGAGTATAAGAGCAGATACCATAAAACTATTAACATTTCTAAACATTATACTTAAAGACCCAGTGGCGGCACTACGTGGGTGTGCCTCCCACAAAGTGACGGCATATGTAGGGGGTTCGGGAGATTCTCCGCCGGAAAATCGTTGAATTTATCGCATTTCCTGCATTTTGAGAGCTCTTTTGAGTAAAATCTAAAGACCACAAATCACTTTTTTTGTGTGTATCTTATGTAATATTATTAATAATATTATTAATAATAGTACCATTAATAAAAAGAGGCTGTTTGCCGGATGGGCTGATGGTCCCCCTTGGCCTATGGGCCCCGGTGAGGCGCACCGTTTGCACACCCGTAGTGCCGCCACTGTAAAGACCTTTTATTTAAAAGTAATTTATTTTTTGACTACAGTTCCCCTTTAAATAATAAGTTTCACTTTGTTCCGCTCCTCCATTATGTGTATAAGGAGCAGCACTTTTGAACTCCACCAACCAGCCGCATCATCTCCCGCAAAGGGTGACAATTAACTTGGAATGTGTTGAGACTATTCCTAACAATTTATTTATTTAATTTTTTTCTCTTCGTTGATTTAACATTTAGTTATTTTTAAACAACCTATTTAATTTTCTAGAAAATTATCATGTTTAATTTTCTAGAAAGTAGATAATGATAATAAAGATTTTATGTTTTGGTGATTATAATGTTATTGCTATGAAAAGGAGAATGTCTTCAAGAATCATGGAAACATGTTCTGTTAAATCGTTGAATTTTGGAAACATTAGTAATGCAAACACCACATATACATTTTAAGTTGTCTATTATGGATAGTTCAGCAAGAAACGTGATAGACCTCTTTCATAATGGCTGCCATTTTAAATATTCTTTTATGTGCATATAAATTAGCCTTTACAAACTCGTTAGGAAGCAAAGATTCTTTTGAATTGCTGACACACAAACAAGGTCATAAAGGCTAATTTAGATGCACATAAAGGAATATTTAAAGGGACACTCCAGCCCAAATACAAATGTAGTTCATATGAAAGATCTTACTGACTTTAGATTATTTCCAAAGTTTCAGCATTCCTATCAATTTAGTTAAGAAGATGTGGCTAGTTGAAGTTGGAGAGTTTGTCCAATTTCGACGCCATTTTGTTTCTCAAATATGACGTCACTGAGTGACGTGATCTCGTATTATGCCTAAGAAGCTCCTCTACTTTCCTGCATGATGAACTAAATAGTTTATTTCGACTAATTTTCGTCCAAAGACCATTCACAATAACTATCACTATGTGATCGCCATCAAAACAACTCCACTGACGATAAAGAATCACTCAAGACGTCATATTTTCAAAACCAATATGGCGTCAAAATCCACAAATGTTCAACTTCAACTAGCAATATCTTCTCAACTAAATTGATAGGAATGCTGAAACTTTGGAAATAAACTAAAGTCAGTAAGATCTTTCATATGAACTGCATTTGTATTTGGCCCGGAGTGTCCCTTTAAATTGAACGCCATTATGAAAGAGGTCTATATGAGCAATATAAAATTAATATTAAAGTGCCCCTGTGATCAAATTTTTGGTATCCCGAATTTTTACATATTTGTAAAGAGCATGGTGTTCTTACTTAACTTGCCAAATTTAAAGCAATTTCGAGCATGGGAAGTCGCCTTTTCAGACAGTTTTTATACGAGATTATACGGCCGCCATTACTCGAACATGTTCCGGCACGCTTAGGTTGCGATTAGAGGAAGTGACGTCAAAGACTCAACACGTGCCTAGTTGTGTATGAAAATAAAGCTACTTGGGGAAAACGTTCTATTGTAACTTGTCGTATAATTTCCATAAAGCTTTGTCACGTGTTGAGTCTATGACGTCACAATCACATACTCTGCTGTGGGATCGCGGGCTCGTCTGGAACAAGTTTTGAGCAATGGTGACCAAAATTTGGGCGACTTTGGAGGTTAAATTTCTTGTGATAGAATGTTTGTTGTTCATTTTTTTGGCAAATGCGAACATTTATTAACCTAAAGTGATGTTCTGTAAGAAAAATGCCAGGAAACGTAATGTGATATTTCGTCGCAGGGGCACTTTAATTGAGCGCTGAATGGGGGGTCACTACTTATAGTCATGAAAAAACCCTACATGTTCTGTTACCTTGAAACCTCGGTAAACTAATCCTTTATCATATAGTTGCTTGAAAACCCACCTATAAAATCAAACAGTAATTTAACTAGGGAAGAAGTTAAGAAATTATAGAATGTGCATCTATCATTAGCCAAATAAAATAAAACAATTACTTATGAAAACGGATGTGTGGCAAACACAATATTGGACACAAAGCCTTATCGGATGCATATCCTATAAATCTATGTGCAGGTCCCATCGCGAATTATTTTCTGGTATTAATCCAACCACAAGGTCCCTGCATCGTAGAAAAAGTGCTTTGCAATTTTACTCCAGAAATTCCGATGAAATAAATAATATCCCAACGCAACCAGGTGATAAATCAGACATAGTTTGACGCTACTCTGGCTTTAAAAAGTTTTTTGAACGTAACTTTAAAAGTTACTGTCCATGACCCAACGTTTCGATACTCCAATCTATAGTGTGTTCATCAGGGGTGATGAACACACTATATTGACGTTGGGTGATATTTTTTCAAAACCTAAGGATCGTATTGCGAAAGACGCTATTTATTCCACTCCCTGCAATGACTGTGATCAGGAGTACATCGATCAGACTAAACGTCAGTTTCGCACGCGTTTAAAAGAACACCAAAAGGCTGTTTTCTTTTCAAAAAAAGGAAAATTCTGCTTTGTCGGAGCACGCGTGCGTAACCTACCATGAGATTGCGTGGGGAAATTCCAAATTTATTATCACTAATCCGCGGTACCATCAGAGACGTTGTCTGGAGGCTTGGCATATCAATAGCGCCCACGCCCCATTGAATGGCGATGACAGTGGTTTATTACCAGAAGCTTATTTACATCTTGTTAATAGATAACGTCATCATCGGTACTATGAGGGTATAAATAGGGATCCTAACTTTACAACGATCACCCCTGATAAAGACACTAGATTGGAGTGCCGAAACGTTGGGTGATGGACAGTAACTTTTTAAATTACGTTCAAATAACTTTTTAAAGCCAGAGTAGCGTCAAACTATGTCTGTTCCGATGAAATGTTTCACATACCAAACAGACTCCATGAATGTTGGATACATTGTTTTATAATCATTTTCAAAATCTATCCATCTTCCTAATCTATTGACGATAGTCTAAAACAAATAAAATATATTTATTAAAGTTATTTAATAATGTTTATGGCAAGTACAGCATTGGTATAGCTCTGTAAGACAATAACTAAACGAATGTGACATGCGTACGCTGATTAAATAAACTGTTGCACGGCCTCTTTTCTTCTGTATACAACTGAGCTATGATCCACTGCAGAAAGAAGTCTTTCAAAAAGAGAGGCTCAACTCTACGTGAAGAAATCTCCCGGTAGAGATTACGGGAAATAACGACGTTGAAAATTACTGACTGTCCTGACCATGTGTCTCAATGGCCGTGGATGAAGGGCGGGAGGTCAAAATGGCCACCATCATAACTACGAATTGTACTAATTGAGCACAGAAAAATTCTGATTTGTAATTGCTTCCTAAAAATAACCCTAATACTAACCCAATACTAACCCTGACACTTTGGTTTCATTTCCCAGTTGAGGAAGTCAGATAAATTTTCAAATATTATTCTGTATTAACCTGAATATGTTAAATACATGTGACTAAAATATTTGTATTACACTGTATACCCTCGCATATAATCGTCCAATCAATTGTCGTTATTAGCATCACGTGACAATATTTTACGATGTGGGACAGCAGCATATTGGACAGCAACCTTTTGACTGTTTACGCGCGAAGAAACATCTTTGTGTTAAGATATTTTGTTCGATATAATAAAACACCTATTGGATTCATCTTCGCCCAATATTATAATTTAAGTCTCGAATTTCGGTCTCGCCCAATATTGAATTCTCGACTGAAATATTTTGTAATATTGGGCTCAGAGGAATCCAATAAGTAATAATATACCTCCCATTCGCTTGAATATCTCATCACAATACTCCGACACTCTTTGTTGTAATTCTCAATACCCATTTTGAGGACATCTTCTGGACCCTGAAAATATTGAATGAAACACAAGAAAAAATAAAACAACAAGGTATCGGTTGAGTGTCATTTATTATACAACAAAACAGCCAAGTTATTTATCTGAAGGCACAAAGGCATGTTCGCAAAGGCATGTTCGCAAGTGGAATATACATTATGTACATTCAATAACTGGTAAAGAAAATTACATATTAACCAAACGGCAATAGAACTAAGCTCATTAGTATTCATTACGTTAGTTAACCCTAGCCCTCATCCACCTTCACCACCCCTAATCCTAATTAGTATTAATGTCATAGTGCCTTATAAATTATGCTTGTTGTACGTCATCTATCCCCTAACCGTAACCTCTTCCACCTTTACCACCCTATAATCCTAAACCACAATAGTGTCCCATCAGGACTCCTTAACCATAATTAGTATTCATTTTATGGTTTACATCATCCACAGTGCTAGTCATCACCACCCCTAGCCCTAGATCTTATTTGTATTCAACATGACGTTATTCAACCTTAGTCCTCTCCTTCCGCTTCTTCATTCCGACTCCTTCCGAACTTGATTTCCGAAGGCATGATGTCATTATCAAAAGGTTGTCTCGTATAATAAACGCCGACGCATATATGCACTTTATGACCACGTGGTCAAACTCCTTGTGGGACAAGTAGGCATACATTGCGCATGCGTGATGGATATGATTTGGGGCGAATTAAGGAGAAATGACGTTGGCATCGATAAAATCACCTTATGCTTTTATATTTGACGCTTGTCTTGATGAATATGAAGAGATTTACAACAGGTAACAACTAACAAGAGATGTTTAGCTTGTGCTTTCAAGACCCTTACTGACAATAAAGAACACTTAAGCCATGAGCATGACCTATTACAGTTACACCGTAATTTTATCGGTTTCTGCTGGGCTTTATCTATCAGAATAGTTGAGATAAAGTTATACATTATTAGTCGACAAGAAAAGGTTACAATAATTACTTACATTAATCCCAAGTTTTTTATCAATTTCATATTCCTAAATTGGTGATAAAAATCAAAGTTAGTTGTACATACATGTACAGAGTCACACAAACTCAATGACTTGTTGTAATCACTGAATAGTACTGTCATGCCCATATAATGTATGGAAATAAGTACAGTATAATGTCCCCCCCTGAAATTCTGATTCACAATCTATTAACTCTTTACTCCCCAGTATCAACATACAAATTCTCCTTATTGGTCTCCAAACATTTCTTATAGTACTAGTTGGGAGAAGTTGTTTTCAAACAAGTCAGTTCATTTTTGGTGATCATTTCCTTTATTCTCATTACCTATGTGCATGGTTAACCATTGATATCATTAGGAGAATTTAGATGCTGATCACTCCCAGGGCATAAAGGGTTAAAACAAAAAAAATAGGAGAACACTAGGGGAAGGCAACTAATCGATAAACGGGAAAACATTTTGAGTGAAAAACCGAAAAACTGAAAAACTAACAAATCGATCGAAGATCTACATAAATAACAGACTGTGAGTCTGTGATATTGAATGATAATCAGCCATGTTTTTTATAGCATATTACATGCACATGGGGTATGTTCGCGAAAACGGAGCAGCATTCCCGCGTCAAAAAAAAACATCAGAGCTTCACGTTGCTAGCACAGCTAGCTAGAAGATATGATGATGATGATGATAAACAATTTTTATTCAGGGACATCCAATTCAGCAATAAGCTGGTTTAAATGGAGCCCATATCTTGCCATTGAAGCCACACGTTCGCCATCAGAGAGAATGTTCACCAAGGCAAGGTACATGTAAGTGACCAAACTGGCACTATGACTGGCACGAGCACAACTGAAGCCTGAAAGGGCTGATACATGCTTCTGTTCATGGCAGAGATCAACTTGTACGATAATAAAACGTTTCTTTTTTTAATAACTTTGTTGTCATTAATAGTTGTGTTGTAAATCCATAAAATCTAACATAAATATATTGTAATTTAAATATAAAAATTAAAGCCCAGCAAATAACTTTTAGGCACAGCATTTCAATTGAACATGTTAATATACTGTAGCTAACGTTTCGTTGTATATCACATCAAAAAAAACGAAACGTTATTAAAATGTTCGACTGAAATGCTGTGTCTAAAAGTTTATGTTTTGATTTTTATATTCAAATTACAGTTCCTGCCTGGTACCTCAATAGCTATAAATATATTGTATTTAAACACGAACATTATTCTTGAATTTGAAAATAAAGTCTTGCGTAAGTTGCGTATTTTCTAGATGTATTTAAAAGTGGTAAAACCCGAAAAAGCGGGGTTTTTTTGGACAATTTTCGTATTTTTATCCACCTCACCATACTGCTATAAAGTTTTCATACCACAGGTAGACCATGACAATCCCATCCAAAACGTCTTTCAACATGATATCCAGACTGATGAGCATAGCGAGTAACAATATCCTACAATTTCAATTGAAAAGATAAAATTAGAAGAATATTATACTATAGTTCACACGTATAGCTAATGACAGATGTACATGTACATAAATAAGTACAACTGTTAAATCTAACCTTGATAGTTCCAGCCAAAATGTGACCATAGTGTGGTAATCCTGTGGCAAATGGTGGACCATCATAAAATGTGTACCTTTTACAGAGAAGTAAAAATAACAAACTTAGTTATATATATATTTATATATAAATATAAATATAAATATAAATATAAATATAAATATAAATATAAATATAAATATAAATATAAATATAAATATAAATATAAATATAAATATAAATATAAATATAAATATAAATATATATATATATATATATATATATATATATATATATATATATATATATATATATATATATATATATATATATATATATATATATATTATATATATATATATATATATATATATATATATATATATATATATATATATATATATATATATATATATATATATATATATATATATACCTATATATTATAATATATATATTACATATATATATATATATATATATATATATATATATATATATATATATATATATATAGATTTTCGCTTACCTCAAAACTGGTCTGCTACAACTTGTTTCATCTGTAAAAGAATCTTCAGGCAGTGACAATATCGAAAGGGATGACCGCTTATTTATAGGCTTTCTGCCGGAAAGTGGGGGCGTATGTGGGGGACAAAGCATGAGGTCATGGCTTTGTTTGCGTTGATTACGCGAAATTTATTACGATGACGACAATGTGAAATTATTTTTTTCACAGTGTCGTCATCGTAATAAATTTCGCGTAATCAACGCAAACAAAGCCATGACCTCATGCTTTGTCCCCCACATACGCCCCCACTTTCCGGCAGAAAGCCTATAAATAAGCGGTCATCCCTTTCGATATTGTCACTGCCTGAAGATTCTTTTACAGATGAAAACAAGTTGTAGCAGACCAGTTTTGAGGTAAGCAAAAATCTATTATTTGCTCTAACTATATGTTGTTGAGCACTCTTTGCATTTCGTAGACCAAAACCTACACGTATATATATATATATATATATATATATATATATATATATATATATATATATATATATATATATATATATATATTATATATATATATATATATATATATATATATATATATATATATATATATATATATATATATATATATATATATATATAAGGTAAATTCTTCGCATTTATCAACTAAGTAATGACTTAGTTGATAAATGCGAGGAATTTACACAAGTATGGACTGAGTTAATAAGTGGGAGGAGTTGACTCGAGTCTGGACTAAGTTAATAAGTGGGAGGAGTTGACTCAAGTCTAGACTAAGTTAATAAGTGGGAGGAGTTGACTCGAGTCTGGACTAAGTTGATAAGTGGGAAGAGTTGACTCAAGTCTTGACTAATTGCATAAGTGGGAGTAGTTGACTCAGTCTGGACTAAGTTGATAAGTGGGAGGAGTTGACTCAAGTCTGGACTGAGTTAATAAGTGGGAGGAGTAATAATGCTTTATTGCCCCCTTACCAGAGGAGTAAATTATTTAAAAATGTTTACATAGAAATTACTAATTAAAGAAAAGTTCTTTTATATAGGATATATATCTAGCTGTCCTTAAATAAAATTTCCTTTGATCATCCTTGCTCCAGTTCATTATTCCGCTACTATCTCCAAATATTATTTCTATAAACTGATCATTATCCATTAAATGTAATTCAGATGAAATACTAAGTGGTAAGTTATCTATTATCCAATCCCATAACATGTTTCGTTCTACATCCGATTCTTTGCAGTATAACAATGCATGTTTCAGTAGATCTCGACAAAAAGCTTGACATCTGTCACATTCTCCGCCACAATGATTCACACCCGTTATCCTTTCCCCGCCATGGGTATACGATCCACACAATATACGCAGTACATCTGTTATTTCAC
Organism: Chrysogorgia sp. JL179-B06; assembly: GCA_035772405.1. Lineage (NCBI taxonomy): Eukaryota > Metazoa > Cnidaria > Anthozoa > Scleralcyonacea > Chrysogorgiidae > Chrysogorgia > Chrysogorgia sp. JL179-B06. The sequence goes on from JAYKKM010000143.1 coordinate 2,928,292, forward strand.
GCACATAAATAGGGAACTGCCTTGCCAGATTCCACCAGAAAATTGGTTCCAACTTTCGATGAACCGTAGTATATAAACGTAGCTGGGGATTAGCCACAATTTTTTCTCTCCATTCATTTTCATGTACTTCTGTAATCGATGATTTAACTATTCCCTTCCACCTTGATTTATTAGTAAATGTTCCATTATTACTGAATTCTTCAATATAATGTAAAATATTATACCGATTTAAAACTCGTATTATATCAGGAATAAAACCTGTTTTCCTGCTTTCAAAACTCCATTTCCATCGTATAAATCTTCTTTTGAATATCCGTTTACAAGATAAACCGTTCCACGAGTTTATAATTCTACCCAAAAAGTAAACTTCCTTTTACCAATCTCTGATGAAATATTCCACAGTCCAAGTAACCCTCTGCACGCTGATCCCGACGTTCCTGGTAGAAAACCTTGCATTATCCTGATTATTTGGTTTTGAACTTTTTCCAATTGTTTTATCATAACTCCATTTGATCTCCATAATTCACATCCATATAAAAACTTTTCAATACCAATTGTTTTCCAAAGTTTAAGCGATATAAGAGGATTCAGCCCAAGATGTCTTCCCCCTCCTCTTATAATCCCATAACAAGAATCCCACGCTTTACTTACAGCCTCTTTGATGACATGAATACACGTACCCTCTAAACACCAAACCAAGATTTCCAAGATTTTTCCATTTTTCTACTTCTTTAAGGTTAACTCTTCCCAGATTCCTAAGTAATGACTTAGTTGATAAATGCGAGGAATTTACACAAGTATGGACTGAGTTAATAAGTGGGAGGAGTTGACTCGAGTCTGGACTAAGTTGATAAGTGGGAGGAGTTGACTGGAGTCTGGACTAAGTTGATAAGTGGGAAGAGTTGACTCAAGTCTGCACTGAGTTGATAAGTGGGAGGAGTTGACTCGAGTCTGGACTAAGTTGATAAGTGGGAGGAGTTGACTCGAGTCTGGACTAAGTTGATAAGTGGGAATAGTTGACTCAAGTCTGGACTAAGTTGATAAGTGGGAAGAGTTGACCCGAGTTTGGACTAAGTTGATAAGTGGGAGGAGTTGACTGGAGTCTGGACTAAGTTGATAAGTGGGAAGAGTTGACTCAAGTCTGGACTGAGTTGATAAGTGGGAGGAGTTGACTAAAGTCTGGACTGAGTTGATAAGTGGAAGGAGTTGACTCGAGTCTGGACTAAGTTAATAAGATGGAGGAGTTCACTCGAGTCTGGACTGAGTTGATCATTGGGAAGAGTTGACTCAAGTCTGGACTAAGTTGATAAGTTAGAGGAGTTCACTCGAGTCTGGACTAAGTTGATAAGTGGGAAGAGTTGACTCGAGTCTGGACTAAGTTAATAAGATGGAGGAGTTCACTCGAGTCTGGACTAAGTTGATAAGTGGGAGGAGTTGACTCAAGTCTGGACTAAGTTGATAAGTGGGAAGAGTTGACTCGAGTCTGGACTAAGTTGATAAGTGGGAGGAGTTGACTGGAGTCTGGACTAAGTTGATAAGTGGGAAGAGTTGACTCAAGTCTGCACTGAGTTGATAAGTGGGAGGAGTTGACTCGAGTCTGGACTAAGTTGGTAAGTGGGAATAGTTGACTCAAGTCTGGACTAAGTTGATAAGTGGGAAGAGTTGACTCGAGTCTGGACTAAGTTGATAAGTGGGAGGAGTTGACTGGAGTCTGGACTAAGTTGATAAGTGGGAGGAGTTGACTCAAGTCTGCACTGAGTTGATAAGTGGGAGGAGTTGACTCGAGTCTGAACTGAGTTAATAAGTGGGAGGAGTTGACTCAAGTCTGGACTAAGTTAATAAGATGGAGGAGTTCACTCGAGTCTGGACTAAGTTAATAAGTGGGAAGAGTTGACTCAAGTCTGGACTAAGTTGATAAGTGGGAGGAGTTGACTGGAGTCTGGACTAATTGCATAAGTGGGAGTAGTTGAATCAAGTCTGGACTAAGTTGATAAGTGGGAGGAGTTGACTCGAGTCTGGACTAAGTTGATAAGTGGGAATAGTTTGACTGGAGTCTGGACTAAGTTGATCAGTGGGAAGAGTTGACTCAAGTCTGGACTAAGTTGATAAGTGGGAGGAGTTGACTGGAGTCTGGACTAAGTTGATAAGTGGGAGGAGTTGACTCAAGTCTGGACTGAGTTGATAAGTGGGAGGAGTGACTCGAGTCTGGACTGAGTTAATAAGTGGGAGGAGTTGACTCAAGTCTGGACTAAGTTAATAAGTTGGAGGAGTTGACTCAAGTCTGGACTAAGTTGATAAGTGGGAGGAGTTGACTGGAGTCTGGACTAATTGCATAAGTGGGAGTAGTTGAATCAAGTCTGGACTAAGTTGATAAGTGGGAGGAGTTGACTCGAGTCTGGACTAAGTTGATAAGTGGGAATAGTTGACTGGAGTCTGGACTAAGTTGATCAGTGGGAAGAGTTGACTCAAGTCTGGACTAAGTTGATAAGTGGGAGGAGTTGACTGGAGTCTGGACTAAGTTGATAAGTGGGAGGAGTTGACTCAAGTCTGGACTGAGTTGATAAGTGGGAGGAGTGACTCGAGTCTGGACTGAGTTAATAAGTGGGAGGAGTTGACTCAAGTCTGGACTAAGTTAATAAGTGGGAAGAGTTGACTCAAGTCTGGACTGAGTTAATAAGTTGGAGGAGTTGACTCAAGTCTGGACTAAGTTGATAAGTGGGAGGAGTGACTCGAGTCTGGACTGAGTTAATAAGTGGGAGGAGTTGACTCAAGTCTGGACTAAGTTAATAAGTGGGAAGAGTTGACTCAAGTCTGGACTGAGTTAATAAGTTGGAGGAGTTGACTCAAGTCTGGACTAAGTTGATAAGTGGGAGGAGTTGACTCGAGTCTGGACTAAGTTGATAAGTGGGAGGAGTTGATTCGAGTCTGGACTAAGTTGATAAGTTAGAGGAGTTGACTCGAGTCTGGACTGAGTTAATAAGTTAGAGGAGTTGACTCAAGTCTGGACTGAGTTAATAAGTTGGAGGAGTTGACTCAAGTCTGGACTAAGTTGATAAGTTAGAGGAGTTGACTCGAGTCTGGACTGAGTTAATAAGTTGGAGGAGTTGACTCAAGTCTGGACTAAGTTGATAAGTTAGAGGAGTTGACTCGAGTCTGGACTGAGTTAATAAGTTGGAGGAGTTGACTCAAGTCTGGACTAAGTTGATAAGTTAGAGGAGTTGACTCGAGTCTGGACTGAGTTAATAAGTGGGAGTCTGATGAGTTTATCGTCGGGGTGGAATTCACATACAGTGTACATATAGTGCTGTGAGTAACTACAAGCAACTAGTTACAAGTAATTGTTACTTTTTTGAGTAACTGTAACAGTAACCTTTTTTGAGAAGGTACACGTACATGTAAATGCAGTAATTAGTTACAAAATTTCCAAATAAGAAGTAACAATAACTACATGTATATAGTCAAATGAACAGTACATTTGCCACTGACAGAGCTGTTACTTTGTGTAAGAGGTGAGTCAAGTAGCCCTGGGACCCTCCAAAGTGACTACCTGTTTGATTAACGCTTTCCTGACGGGCTGAAAAACATCCAAAATTGAACCACCTCTTTGTTCTATTGATATCTCTGGAAATAACCAAAACTGTTGCGAAAGCTATACATTTTCTAAAAGCTGAATAAACCGGCTTTTACTAGTTCCTTTAAATTTCCCGAACAGGACACATTATGTTAATATAAATTAGCATTAATTATCATAAATCAGGTTGAAAAACTTTCATTTTTCTAGAAAATTCCATCTTACACGCCCGCGTATCATCATGAAAATTCAAAATGCCACCAATCGCAGTTTTTTTTAATGAAATCAAATCAAACTTGCCGTGTGAGTAGAACCGATGCGCCTGGCGCTTGTCGAGTTTCAATTTTTAATCTTGCGTTACCGTGTTTCATGTTTTTCGATTCACGACTTCATCAGTCTTGACTTATACAGTGTATCACTGATTATGACTGGGCCAGACAGGAAAGATTTAAACCATCAGAGGCGGTGTGGATTTCAAAAAAACGCGACAGTGACAATTTCTTTTAAGATCCTAAAAGATTTCCTTCGAAATTTACTGAAGATTTCCTTGGGAATTTAATAAAGATTGGCTTAACAAGAGCGGGGAAGTCTGGTTCAGAAGTCTAGATCTAGAGATTCACTACCACCTTAAATTTGAGGAGATATCGAGTGAAATCGACCAAATTAAACTACAATCATTGACAAAATTGTTGGAACAAACGTATCACGAAAGGTTTATGGCCCCCCTTCCCCCTAAACAATGTTGCAAAACCCCAAAATGTTAACGGTTTGCTCTCAGTTATTTCCCAATAGCTTTCCATCATTGTAAAACCAACATTGAATAGGGGGAGGGGGGATCGCATGAAAGTATAATTATTAAATTTCCCAAAAACAATTATGATGACATACTTTTCTCAATTTGTTCCAACTAATTTTGTCAATGATTGTAATTCATTGATGTTCGACTTTCTGGATTCAAGACAAGAACAAGAAATGTCAGAGCTGTCTGGATGGAGATTGTTTGGGGTATAGCTCATAGTGGCCGTTTTGCCAGTTTCTTCGTGTATATATTCAAGTTTCAAAAGTATATAGTTTGTCAGATAACGTTAATGATAATGCATTTGTGAACCACTATGTAACCAGCAGTTGCAGTCTAGTGGTTACCACACATGTCTATGAGCTGGGAGACCCGGGTTCAAATCCTGGGTCGGACCACCACTCAGGGTCTTAAAATAATTGATGAGAAGGTGCTGCCTTTGCAACAACACCAGCAAATGGCGAGATTTTCGGGTCTTCTCGGAAAACGACCTTAAATCGTAGACCCTCAGAATCCCTATCAGTTGGATTTTTAGTTCACCTAAAAGTGATAAACTGAATTGAATTGAATTGAAAATCTTTATTTAAACAGGGTAAACCTCGTCAACAAAAAGATGCTGTTATCAATGAGGGCCCTGTATCAGAAATTAGAATTACAACATATACTGTAGAGTGAGTGAGTGACAATGACGGCATAAGTCATGTGAATATGATCAAAGATTATATACATACATATAGCAAAGATACTGTAAATAATATACCAAGTTAAGTTAAAAATGTCCTTAATTGGGATTTAAATTTAGAAATAGTCTCAAGAGTTTTCATTTCAGTGGGTAGTGTATTAAACAGCTTAGAGGTTGAATAATTAAATGTCTTCTTGCCTATTTCAGTACTCACTTTTGGAAGGTTGATATCTATTCTATTACGCCGAGTGTTATAGTTGTGGTGAAACAAAACAACATTGTCACATAATATTTGTGGTTCAAAGCCATGAAGGTACTTAAATATGGAGACACATAGATGGTATTTGCGTCTGTTCATCAGCGATGTCCAGCCCAGCTCTTCAACGAGATTGACATGATTAGACTGCATGACAATTTTCCCGGCTCGATATTGTAGTTTCTCCAGTTTATCAGCAGTAGTTGGACTAATTTCATGCCATGCTATGTCACAGTAGTCAAATAGTGGTAAAATCATTGCCTTGTATATATTCGCAGACGCAAGGATAGTTAGATTTGTTCTCAGCCTACTCAACGCTCCTAATCTGGTCGATACTTTTGACATAAGTGTATTGACATAAGTGTATTGACATGATCGTTGAAATTTAGTTTCTGATCCAGATAAACACCAAGGTATTTAATTGAGGTTACTTGGTTGAGAATTGTCCCTTGGATTTTGATGTCACGATTTTCTTGTATTGTATGCAGTTTTTGTTGAGTTCCAAAGGTTATTGTTTCTGATTTTCCATAGTGTATTAAAAGCTTGTTCTCATCCATCCAATGGCTAACGTTATCAAGGTCACGGTTCAGAGTTTCATGAACAGTTTCATTGTCCTTGTGTGCCCAGAAAATTACAGTGTCATCGGCATACATTATGATATTTGAGGTACTTAAGCAGTTTGGCAAATCGTTTATAAACAATGTAAATAATATTGGCCCCAATACAGATCCTTGTGGGACTCCGTTTATAACATCTCGAGGCTGTGAATATACGCCATCAATATTAACAGATTGTTGACGGCAACTTAGATAGCTGCTCAACCATTAGTTTTCTTGTTCACTAATTCCAATCCATAACTTGCCAGCTTTCTACTAAGAATGTTATGGTCAACACTGTCAAATGCTTTTCGGAGATCCAAAAAAATTGCACACGTCAATAAACTAGAATCCATGTTGCGTTTAATTGAGTCAGAAAGGTACGTAACTGCAGTCCCCGTAGAATATGATGCTCGAAATCCACACTGGTAAGGCGATAGTAATTTTTCTCTTCGTAAGTACTCAGTAAGTTCAAGTTGCACAGCTCTTTCAAAGACTTTGGATATTGCAGGTAGAACCGATATTGGTCGAATTATCCATATTCTGCAAACTACCTTTCTTGTGTATCGGGATCACTTTTGCATGTTTTAGATCATCCGGGAAGACACCAGAACTGATTGAGAGATTTATGATTTTTGTCAACGAAGGTGAAATTATTTTCGCAGAATCTCTCAGGACACGAGGAGGAATGTTATCAATACCTGGAGATTTGGACGTTTTTAATGAACGCAATTGTTTTTCAACGAAATCATCTGTAACAGGCATCATGATGAAACGGCTACTTGATTCTTTTATGGAATACATGCTATTTGGCATGGTAATAGTAGAACGCTTAAAACATGAGCCTCTGGCTCGGATAAATAGCGCAACCTTATCCTGCGTGATCGACTATAAATAGATCATACTCATCTACATGTATCTGTGTTCTGCATTTGAAATCATAACAATGTTTCGTTGTTCATAAAAATAGCTCCGCGATGCAAACATGTGGCTGCCGCATGGAACATTAATCAGTAATTTTTAAAACAATTTTTAGTATACTAAATTGTAGCCAATTCTTCTTAATGTTTTCAGTATTCACTCACGCAGGATGTCCGCAAATAGACATACATGTACACTGTCAATGCGCAGCATAGCCAAAAGGCCACAGGTTTGTCAGTCTTTGACTGTAATATATTTTTACCCGCATTAAATATAGTTATCCCCTCGCAAGTGTGATAATCTTGACATAATACAGTATGTAGATTGAATTCTGGCCTGCTACACACTCCTAGCAGGTCTAGCATTCCATTGGAAGGACCAACAAGTAAGTTCCAATTACGCCTTTTGGGTGATCTGTTTTAATCAGCCAATATTTGTTGCCCAGGAGAAAAATGGCACAAACATGGCCAATTAATTTCTAAACATAAATTGGTTTTTATTCAAGCTCAAATACCACAAGGTGGAGGTAATTCTTATCATTTACAGTATATAGACCCGGAGCGAGGGGAATTCGACGAAATATTACCCGAGGGATGATATACCTGTAGGGTACTCTATAAATGATATATTATACCGAAACAATCTTGAGTGCTGTCTTGAAACGTCTTGAAACGTCTTGTTTACAGCCTCATATCTTGGTTTACACGCATGTACTGGGTACGAGCGGGGTATTCCAACTCGAATCACCTGGTGTATTCATCATCAGCGGGGCATTCGAGGTTAAAGCGGGAATTTGAGTTTAAATTGACTGGTCACATAGACCAGATAAACTATGATAGTCCTCTCTATGTGTCAGAAAATGGGCCACTCAACACATTCAAGTGATTTGACGCATTTTATTCTAAACCTTGTGCTGGTGATGTAAACAAATCTTCAACATGCCACCAAAACGACAAAATTACGAAGCATGGTTAAAATTAATCAGAGAGCTTGATTTGTACACCTTGTGACCATTCTTTAATTTATAATAATATTATACCTCAACTACTGTATAAATTATCCAATCAAAGAGCTAGATTTGTACCATTGGTACAAATCTAGCTCTTTGATTGGATAATTTATAGTTGAGGTATAATATTATTATAAATTGAATGGTCACAAGGTGTACAAATCAATTAATTTTAACCATGCTTTGTAATTTTGTCGTTTTGGTGGCATGTTGAAGATTTGTTTACATCACCAGCACAAGGTTTAGAATAAAATGCGTCAAATCACTTGAATGTGTTGAGTGGCCCATTTTCTGACACAGAGAGGACTATCATACATGTAGTTTATCTGGTCTATGATTTTGTGCATCATTTTATGACACTTTGTATATATATATACTGTATATATATCAAAGTCAGTTTTCTTATGTCAATTTTGGGTCCTAGAAAATGAACTTATACACCACAAAATATGGTACTGGGCAGGCTGCAGCCCCCCTAATAATTTGCTAATCCTGATCATTTTTGTTGTAAAACACTTGATTTATTCACTTGATTTATTTATTTATTAATTATTTATTTATATATTTATGAAACAAATATATCTAGTGTAATTGCATGAGCTCTCAATCCTGATAATTTGACTCAGTGTAATTCGGGTCCTAGAGAACAATAGAAACTGTATCTAGAAAGGTGTCTCAACCACAGGGTGTCTCATATCTATTTGACAACTGGAATATCAATGCAATGAAAACATTTCTAAGTTTATACCTGTAGAACAACTGAATAAAAGCTACTCCGATTCCCGAAATACAGAATACAAATTGCTATGTATTTTTCAAAAAAGTTTATTGTTATATTTTAAGAATGCGAGATATAAGCAATGTTGCCAGGAAGAAGTGCGCAACGTTTCTTCGAAACGATGTTCCCCTTCAAAGCTGATGATCTATTTTGGGAAACTGCCAATCAGGGCCGGATTAACGTCACGCGAGGCCTGTGGCAGATTTTCAGCGCGAGGCCCCCGTACACCCCCCCCCCCCCCCCCACCCCCGTTATGAAAACCTAACTAATTGAATTCAAAGACACAAAATTGTTAAATAATCGTTTTCAATTTTATCCGCAAATCATCGCAATTTCGATTGTGTCAACAAGTATAAACAGGATCATATAACAGCTCAGCGCAACTAGAGCTTACATGCACATTGCATATTTTCCTAGGGCCAAGGGGGCGAGGCCCTTAAATGTGCGAGGCCCCTAAATGTGCCAGGCCCCTAAATTCGCGAGGCCCCTAAATGCGCGAGGCCCTTAAATGCGCGAGGCCCCTAAATGTGCGAGGCCCCTAAATTCGCGAGGCCCCTAAATTCGCGAGGCCCCTAAATTCGCGAGGCACCTAAAATGGGCGTGTCCCAATAGAAAATGGGCGTGTCCCAGTAAAAATGGGCGTGGCCCAGTAAAGCGCGAGGGCCCAGTAAAGCGCGAGGCCCCCAAAAGCGCGAGGCCCGTGGCATATGCCGCATCTGCCACGTGGTTAATCCGGCCCTGCTGCCAATAATATATTATACTTTGTCTGATGGTGAGGCGCTGCGAGTGGTGACACACTGACAAGAATGGCAGCCTTTCAAGATAAACTTCAAGATGACGACAACTACACGAGACAAACAACTTTATTTTGCATGACGTTAGACTGTGAAAATAAGGAAGCCAGTAAATGCTGTCTGGTGAAACCAGACAAATGACTACTCTAATGTTCTCAATTTGCAAATTTCATTGGCATGTCAAACAGTTTATAGTTTTGGTCATTTAGATAGATTATTATATTTTCCGTTGTTTTAGGCTCCATGTTTTTAAAATATTGTCAGTCTGATTGCCTGTTTGACAACGCATACATGTATGTAGTTTAATATTTCTGTGTTGTGCTCAGAGCAAAATACCATTTGCTGGAGCTCCGGCAATTGACGAACATTTTAATTGTGTCTTATACTTAATCTACAGGAAGTAATTGATCACATTTTTAATTAGTATATGGGTAAAATTCAGTACCGTTACTACCATAATTGTAATAAAAATGTTTTTTGTCCTTCTCGGGAGCAAATTTAGAATACCTGTCCACTTTTGAAACTGCATTTAAGGTCAGAAATACATACCAGGTTGCTCTAAAATCTCTTTAAATATAGAGTCGAAGGTTTATATTGTGTGTACTTGTTGATTGTTATCAAATTGAAATGGGTTTTTTAAAGAATGAAGCAATTGTACAGTATATGATGAACTTTCAGTAGTCTGACCCTTAATCCCCTCGCCCGGCACGAAGTGCCGGCCGAAGGCCTGAGGGCGCTAATATTGACCGGCGTTTAGTCCCTTCTCACGGGATGCTGTCTGCAGAATTGGTTATGCATCAACCGTCAACCGCCGTCCAATTTTCGTTGCCTTGGTAACAAAAGGAATTTATACGGCGACTGAAGATTTGTGTTCAAAAAGTTCATTGAAAATGTAGTGTTCAAAAGATACAGTACTGTTGGCGGAAGATAACAAGCTCGTAAATCTTAATTGGCGACAAAAGGTAAACCCGTTTTCCCTTTTTTGATGCTGTTAGTAGTCAGTTACAAAGATAATTTTGTAAATATGTCCGAGTTTCATTCAGGCTTTCATTTGATGTATAGCATGATTTCCAGTAGTTCATAAGATATCGTCGTCGGAATATCTAATATATTTATCATAGTTTGTGAACCCAATCCGAGCGTCGCTTTCGCTTTTTCTATAGCAATCAGTCCCAATATATTTTAGTGTAGGTATGATTGTCAGAGGCTGTTAATCAAGCCTTCAATACTAACACTGGTATCAATGGCCCTCTCTCCTCCGCAGAGGCTTATTTTTATTAGAGGAAGTCGTGCGGGTCAATGGCCTAACAAATTAAAGTTATTACAAATATAAACACATAATTGATAATTCATATAATTATGTACAGTACAATGTTACAAAAATTAATTTTAACTCAAAAGTTGTATATCCTGCAGATTATCAATTGCCTTAATTGCTAAAACATGTATGTATGAATAGATTCATTGAGATAATATTAGTTATTTAGATATGATGTGAAAATGCCTTTGCAGAATTTCTAATTGCAAGAGGTACCTGCAATCCTAGGGTTTCTAATTAACAAATCAGTTTCAAGTTCTGAGTTAGGGGCAACCTATAGGATCCTATAGGAAACCTATAGACTTCTATACTAGGCAATTGGAACATTTTCTATAGGCAACCTACAGAGAAACCTATTAGCCTATAGAAACCTATAACCCAATTTGAATTAGCCTGCGTATACAGCTGTTATTCATTGCCTTAATTTGAATGGACCCTTACAGTTGCACTATACAGTAGAACCTGAGTTTTTATGACCCTGTGTTTTACGACCACCTGAGGTTTACGACCACTTCCTGGCACGGACGATTTGTAGTTAAAATGTATATACCTGCAATTAGCGACCACCTGCCAAACGCGACCACTTTTTAGCGTTTAACCTGTCATGAGCGACTTTTTTACAAGATAAGTGTTTGCTTTTGCACGTAAACATACAAGAATTTTGACAGCGCGCGAATACAGGAAACAGGTCTCATCAGCAACCGCTTTTCATCGTCCCAAAAGCGAAATATGTTACAATCAACAAGCAAGAATTTTGACCATGTGCGAATACAGGCAACAAGAAGAGGCACTTGTTACTTTTTTTAGTATTGTTTTGCTTACTTTCATGATAAGCGACTGCATTTTGATAGTTTTGTTAAACTTTGTAGTGTGAGATTCCAAATAACTTTGCTAATACAACATAATGCTTAACATAATTCACGTATGTTGTAGACCATTAAACGATCTAACGTTTGGAAATGTTCGAAAACCTAGCGAGTGAGGTTCGCAAATTATATTTTTTTATCCGTCATCTTTGTTTATAATGCAAGATCGCCAATAACTTTGACTGTGCATACAAAATTAGAATATATATACAGTATCATTGCTCCTTACTCTTTAGTCTGTTTGTTAGATCAAATTGCTGTAAATAAAATATTTTCGAGATCAAATGTAAAGTACGTACGCATTGCGTACGTTTGCCATTCCACCTGTCGTTTATGACCACTTTTGCTTGGCAATTTTAGGGGTGGTCATCGAACTCAGGTTCTACTGTATATGCATCCGTATGAAAAAGATGCACTTTCTTCCTTCAACAGCCAATAGTGTCTGTTTATACTTACTATTACCATTAATGTATTTATGTTATTTATTTTGATGTCCTATGAAACAATTAAATTCAGACAACACAAAGCTCTCAGAGATATTATCCACTGAGAGTATATTCAGTTTGGCAAATGAATGGGCTATTATCTAATTCAAGTACAACTAAAAGTAAGAATTGAAATACTGTAAGCAACTACGTACGCTATACAAGTTTCAAACAGTAAGCGGGCGAAGGTTGTTGCATATACGTATTTCTAGTATATATGTAAATAGTAAAGTGGATGGGTATTCTATAATTATACCCCTCGTTTGGCAGTTGGCAAAGTATCGTGATTATTATTGCAAGAATTGGGGGGGGGGGGGATATTTCATTCGGAAATTTTTGGTTGGCACCCCCCTCCCCCCAATTATGAAATGTTAGCTACAGCTTCCAATGGCCCTGGTTACCATATTTGAGGTTCCCATTATCCATTATGGTATAAATACTAATTAGTATTAATAATAAAAAACTAACCTTGGCTTTCCCTTTGATTGCTTCAAACACGACTTAAAGGCATCAAGTTCTTTCCATAATTCAAGAATATTTTCCTCTTCTTTAGGAAAATTATGTTGTTCTCCCATGATCTCGCCACTTAACTCTTTAAAATTCTTTGAAAGTGAAGTGATCGAACGTGACTGTACTACAGAAGAGGGTCTGAAACTTGATAATATTCTCTTGAACACATGCATACATACCATCAGCCTTCCATCATCAAATCACACGACAACACGACAAACTTGTGATGCTGCGCCGCGTAGGAGAATGGGACTAATCCAAGATGGCGAAAGTTGTTCAGTATTTGAAAAAGGTGGGAAATGATTTATTTCCCTTTTCCTGTATTTTAGTCATTTTAATTTTTCCTGTATTCTATTTATTTTAATACTAGCATAATCGCTTGTTCAGCAGTTCAGTGTACTCTGCCCTGGCTTAAAAACCTAATACTGCAGCTTTTTGCCTTTTATATAAACCTTTTACTTTTAGTAAAGTTTTACTGTTTTGGAGTACTCAGTATTTGGTTTGTATTTTAACATCTATCTCTATACTTGCTCTCTCCCCTTGCTGCCTAATAGACCACAAAACTGGGAAGAAAGCTCACAGTCTACTATTGACCTTTTTATACAGTTACTGTGATGTTATTGTTATTTGTTGTATTATGTAGTATCATTTTCGTTACAGACAACTGGGTTAACTGGACTTGCTGTGTCAAAGAAACCCAGAGAGGTTTGTTGCAATAGCTGTTACTACATTTTCATAAAAAAAAACAAAAAGAAACATTGTCCAACTTAAAGATATTGATATATCGATATATACAGTATATACAGTATATACATTAGAAGACGTGCCCGGAGAAAGTGTGTAATTTATGCTCGCAAAGTGTGATGGGATGTGTTCATAGATGCTTTACTGTGATTGGTTGATTAATGAGGTTGTTTCTATGGTTACACGGTCAGAGAATCACTTGAACTCAAGACTGCTGTCAGCGAACACGTTTTTATTCAAAGCAAGCGATAAATATTTTGATCTATTTGAAATGGAATTCTATTTTGGAAGAAGAAAATGAATAGTTTTAAATCCAAGAATAGTTCGCCTGAATACAAAACTTGAATATATCCTCTGTTTCAGTGCCGAGTTACATAACAATCTGAGTTAAATTGCTCAAAGATTATCTTGTCGCAGGCTGGTCGATAGCTAGTTTTCCGAGGTTGACCGCAAGGCATCATGGGACAGTCACCTCAATTATTGAGGTACATGTCCCACAAAGCGCAAAATTACACACTTTCTCCGGGCTCATCTTGTCATACAGTATATATATATATATATATATAGATGGACGGATGGATGGATGGATGGAGGATAGATGGATGGTCGGACTGACTGACGGGTGGGTGGGTGGATAGATAGATATATTGAGATGGTCTCTGACATCAGGTTCAGGGTAGAGAATTTTCACTCATTAAAATATTAGTTACGTCTTCAAGTTTGTTCCACAAATTTACTTGAAAATGTTCGTATAATAACTCCTCGTGATAATGAACGTTGTAAACTTAGCAATCACTGAGATATAAGACTTTTTAATGTGTGAAAATTCTCTACCCTGTCTTGACGTCACAGACCATCTCATTTACATATCAAACAAACTGAAATATTTCAAAAATGAAGTAAAATACCGAAAAGTTGTAAAAGGTGTTACTCTATCATTTTACGAGTTCTTTCATATTAGACAAACTTAATTTTTGTTGCCAACATCTTTTAATGTTAATGGAACTGATTTACAGTTTGGTGATGTACCGGTATGTTGTTTTTCTTTTCTCTTCAGACTCTTCTTTTCTCTTCAGACTCTTCTTTCTACATATAACAAAACACTAGATGTTCTTGCTGTCATACCAAACACAGCTATGTATGCAAGTGCTACTGAAAAATTAACCAAGCAACGTATGAAGTTGGTTGAAATGGTACAGTATGATCTTTGTCATTAAAGAATATGAAATATTATATATTACGGAATCATTTATTTCCCTTTTCCTGTATCGTAGTTATTTTAATTATTCTTGTACAGTATTTTATTCATTTTAATGCTAATACAGCTTTATTAACCTTTTACTTTTAGTAAAGTTTTACTGTTTTAGAGTACGTCTAGTATTTGGTTTGTATTTTAAAAGTTACTGTACCTCTATAATAACACTTGCAGGGGGAGATAACTCCAATAAATTGCAACGTGTCATTAGACATACAATATACTTAATATATATAAAAAGTTAGGTAAATTAAAAAAATTAAAAACCAGTAATGGTTTCAGGTACATTATTATAACATTTATTATTATAATAGATAGTGTTTTATTGATGGTTCCGCCACTAATAAAACTGATAATCACACATGTGCGATTATTTATGGTAATCACACATGTGTTGATTATCATGTTTTAAAAAGTTTGTAAAATCGCATTACACTCTTGTGCTCTATATTTGTTGATTATATAATAAACAGAAAAATACATGGATGCTTGGAAATATGAAATTCATTTTTCGTGTTACACTCGAAATAAATTTCATATTTCCGTACAATCCATGTATTAATATTCTCTATATAAACGTGTTGTTCTCCGTAGGCAGTGTAGAAATACAAATTGAATAAAAAACGTTTATATTACCTCAACATTATAATGTCATCAACAAGACATTATGATGTCATCATACACCTAAATTAGTTTTTCACTCTATGACGAAAGGTCCTTTTTCGAAAGATGCTTTGCAAGAATGCCTAGGATTCCGCCCCCTCGCAATTAATAAAAATATAAATATCCTTAATTGATATTGCTATCATCTGATTTATAATACCTATACAAATAACTCTTATATATACTGTAGTATAAATCTTAAGCCCTAAGCGGAGTTCGAACCTGCAACGTATTACCTGTAATTAGGCCGGATGCTCTAGCAATTTACAACTTTACCCTGTCACTCAAGTTGGTACATCTGGTAGATCATTGGTTATAGCATCCAGCTAGCAATATAAGAAAGATGCAGGTTCTATCCCACTCATAAGGGATGTAACTTTATAATTATAGAAATAACTCAAATATCTATAAAGGTTGGGGTTGGTGTACTACCAAAATAGTGTGTAAGTACTAACCTTCGTTAGGTAATGGATAGCTACGGTTAGGGCTAGGTTTAAGGTTAGGATCAAGGTTAGGATCAAGGTTATGGTTGGGGTTAGGATTAAGATTGAGATTAGGGTTAGAATTAGTAGTTCTAAAAAATGTAAAGGTCCTTTTGAGTCATCCCTTTTAGCCTTCACCCTTCGTCAGAGAGTGAAACGTAAAGTGAAATAATAACTGAATGAGACTTATAGAATAAATAATCGCGTAAGCCAATCAGGTGCGAGAAAGAATAACAAATAATAATGAGATGTAAAAATAGGGTCATTTTAAAAAAAGTCATTTATTTGCTATTTTACCAACAATCAGCCACAAACCATAACAAAGGGATGCTAATAAGTTGGGTGAAATAAATAAATACTCATGGGGATTAAGTGAGACAAAGATCAATAGAATGAAAATCTTTCATTGATCCCCTGGGGATGAATGGCGCCAATTTTGAAAATGAGACGCTTTTCTTGTCACATGTCAGAAATAGAATGGTTGATACTATTAAAATGTCGGGCGACAGGTTTGTCGACATCATTGTTCCTTACGGAATGAAGATGTTCAGCAATTCTGTCGGAAAGTTGCCGACCAGTTGCACCGATGTAGAGGGAACAGCATTTACTACAGCCAGGATATACAGTAAATATAAATAACGTCTGTTGTTATTAATAACTGTTCTTCAGTTTTCTTAATTTTAATTTCCTTTGAATACTTTTGCTTCTTTATAAAAAACATTGCTTGATTTAGGAAGCAAATATTCAAGAACTTGAAAAGAAAATTGGTTGTGGTCAAATTGAAGAAGTCATTGAACAGGTACCAATAGTTTCCTCACAAATTTACTCAGTACATACAGTGTACATCGCGTAATGTCACGTTCATTTCTTAGTCATAATAGTATACTGTAGTCCCAGACACACGGGACTACAGTATGCGAGGTTTTAACGGGACTTTGCCCGGGAAATACAATGTTTTAACAAACATCGATCTTTTGGTAGCCAGGATTTTAACACTGCATGACTACTGACATGAAAAAGCGGGGATGGTGTAGCCGGGATTTAACACTTGTAGAGTCTGGGAACAAATCAATTAGCATGATCAGGCGCTTCAGACGAAAAAGCCGACGAAAAAGGAAATGCTACTATTAAATTCAAACTTTTGTTATGCTTCTTACAATTAAACTATTATTGTTGGTTTCACATTCGATGTGTCGGTTTGAAAGATCCACCAAAGGGTTCGTGGTTCTGCCCGAAGTGCTAGCCTATGTGCAAAAAAATCAGTTTTGAAAGAACAGTTACTAAAAGACGAAATGAGCAAAACAAATAGAAAGCCTTAACATTTTTTGTGTTGTGTTTGTTGTAAGAATATTAAACTTATAAATGTTTTCTTATTGAAAACTTTTTGAAAACTGTGAAAATCAGGGAAAACTAAATCTTTATGCCAGCACGTGCAAAATCGTAAACTATCAAACAATCACCTCACATGCATTTGGTGCGACTGTTAGCGCATGAGAATACATATACAAAACTTAATGTTGTTAACAATGGGCTTGTGTATCTAAAGTCTAAATATTACCAGACCTTACAGATAAATTTTTTTGAGAATGTTCCTCGCAGAAATCGCCGGAAATACACTCGTGGGGCTTTCAAAATTCAATATTTTTCTGGGGGCATGCACCCATAGAGAGGTTCGCGGCAGCAAACACAAACTTTACAGTATTCGTCTTACAGCCCCCCTGGCAAAATAATCCTGCGTACGTAAATATTTGGCATTTCACTCGATTAAACTACATGTTCTAAGCAATTATGTTGAAGGAAAATTTCGAGTGTTGGAATATATACATTTTAAGACCAAACCGGGACCATTTGCGAAAAATGCAAATTCAAGGCCTTCCAGCTGGAATTGAACCCGCGACCCTACGATGCTAGTGCAGTGCTCTGACCACTGAGATACGGAGGCCGTTGCCGAGAGCCTAGTCACGAGTTCTGTATATGTTGTGGTGGTAATGCAAGCATAAGATTCTGGGTATATTACAAGTAATATTTGGCATTTCACTCAATTAAACTACATGTTCTCATGTTTGCTTGGGAAATCACTTTAACAAAGGTATTTGATATTTTCTTTTTTTCTAGGCGAAAAGTGAGCTATTATTAGCAGAAAAGATGGTTGAATGGCAACCTTGGGAATCCTTACAGACGGAACCTCCACCTGAGCAATGGCAATGGCCAATTGGTAAACCATCATAAATCAACTATTGAAAAGAGTGGTTACAAACATTTGTACTAAACTAGCTATAATAACTATTATATATATGTTCGATATTATTGCATGTGTTTTTAAATTAAAGTGTTCTGAAATAATTTGTCTTAATTGTTTTTTAATCTGTCTTTTTTTAATCAAAAAACGGGAATGTTGTTAGGTGTGAAATTTGAGCGACGATAAATCAGCTTTAATTTAACCTTTCTTAAAAAAATAGAAAAAACACTCTGCGTGAAATGTGCAAATGAAATCACACCTTCGCTCAAATCCCTCAAACTTCAGTGTAGCCTACCTCCTCAGAACTCACTCATATTGTACAGCTGTACTGTATATACAATAAGAAGGGATAAGGAACTTGTGAGTTGTGTCTAAGATGGCTTTCCATTTACACGGTCAGACTGGCGAGAATATGGACCTCCTCTTGATTAGGCCCAAATTTTCCGGGCAAACCAGCCGCACTCCTCAAACGTATAGTGTTCAATGGAACAATGTAGCTTAATGTAAATGTAAATGCTAAATGTAAATGTGTTCAATGGAACAATGGCTAAATGTAGCGAAATATTGCCGGTCTGACCGTGTAATTGGAAAGCCCCGTAACTATCGCCCTTGAACGGTGTGTGTTTTCAAACGAATTCCGCATGTTTCATCTGCGATACACGATGCTTGTTTTCTTAAAGGCCGATGATATTGGTTCTGCCCTGGATGTAATATATAAAAGCCGACAATGCGGAGAAATTTGAGGTTGAAATCGTCAAAATCCTATGCTAATTAAGATCACATATCCAGTAGTCCGTCACGGAGTTGATTTTCGTTGTTTTTGTTTCATGAATTATTAATGTCTAATGAGTTTGAGATAAGGCATTTCAAACGGATGTATGGTATATCTCGCATTCAGAAAAGCCTTTTAAAAGCTTCAACAAGTGCATTCACCTCAAGTGCATCACACTGCTGGATTTTACGTCCCTCGATGATACTGACCGCTCGCCTTTGAAATTTGTCCAACCAGCCACGATTTGTTTTACAAAAGCTATCCCATACATTGGAACAGTAATCAAATAAGGGCATGTTAATAGTTTTATACAGTGTTATACACTCCCCCCGAGGTACGACATTTCGGTCAATGTGTTCGAAGAGAGACGTAAATCAAGTACAGCCTCAAGATACTTGAATTGACGGTACCGAAAAAGATGGCAACTGGTACATTTAACCACAATTCCTTGCGCGCAGTAAACATTGAATCTCGTAGAAATAGGAGAAGATAGAGTTTCAAAAATATTAAGTTATAAAAATATTAAAAAATAAGCTTTTACGTATTTAATTAATGTTTACAAGGTAAAAAATGTTTAACTGTTATTACGGGTGATTTAAGGTCGCAAAGCATTCTGGTAAAATATACAGCCGCCATCTTTTTCGGTACCGTCAATTGGCAAACTCTACTCAATGTCAAGGTCCATATCTCGTGCCTTGATGATGAAACTGCTAACTTTGAGTAAATTTCTTGGCTGATGTGTTCCTACTAACATTATCTCGGTTCTGTGCTATAGTTACTGTACTTGGTACTGTACTAATTTTAATTCCTGTATATTGTTCTACCTGGCGTCCCCATGTTGACTGCGCAAGTGAAGTATGGTCAGATGGTCCAATTTGGTAACCAAATAAGGATATTGAGGGTGATAAAAGTCGCGTCACTATTAAGAGTATACTCTTACTAAAAGTAGGGTTAGTATTCGTTTATTTCAGGGTTAGGACTAGAGTTTTTATTTGGGTTATGGTTAGGGTTCTGAATCTTGAGAAAATAATCTTGCTAAATTACTGGATAATAATCTCAGATACTTAACACAACTTCAAAAGTTCAAAATCTCGAACTAAACGCTTCCAGAACAGTAAGATCATCTAAGCTGTCAGATATTTTATTTCTCTGCTGTGTGCAGCTTATAATAATAATAATAATAATAATAAACTATATTTAATGAGGGTGACACGTAATAGTTCACACTTACAAACCTGTGGCTCTCCTAAAAATCTTAAAAAAATCTTTAACAATTATTCGCCGAAGGCGAGGTGAATATCGGTGAATAAAAACCGAGACGAAGTCGAGGTTTTTATTTAGCAATTATTGAACGAGGTTGAGCGTGATATGAAGAATTATCATGCCCGAAGTTTGCCGTTATCAACCGAAGCCGCAGGCTGAGGTTGATAACGGCAAACTGAGGGCATGATAATTCTTCATATCACGCGAAAACCGAGTTCAATAATTGTTTTATTATTTATTTAAAAAATGAAAAATATCTTGCGTGCTAGCCAGTCAAGAATTACGAAATGCGCGAGGTCAACAAAGAAGATATGATTGTCGTCGCCATAACCATGACAACGAAGTCATATTGACGCGTTAATAATTATCATATTGACTCGCTTGACCATATTTGGCAAGCTGTCGCCGCGTAAAGAGCCTGGACACGAGGTTGTTGAGTTGATATGACGATTTCACAGTTAGCTGTTAGCCAATCAGAAACCAGGAATTTTTTAAATAAATAATAATCACCGATATTCACTGAGCCTGAGGTGAATAATTGTTTTAGTATAAATACACATTTCCCACTCTTAGGAACAGCATTTCCTTCAAAAATACTAGTTTCTTGACTTTTTTCTCCTGTCACTTTGACAAATCGGCTGGCGGCCATCTTGAAAAAAACGCTGGAGGTGATTATCGAGAAATAATCCGAGGTAGCTCGACCAATCAGCGCACGCAATTTCTATAATCACCTAATGTATTTATACCAAAAGTTAATAATAAAATTATAAACTATAATAGAGGTTAAAATGTTCAATGTTCTCATAAGATTGCCTATAAAATGTTAAGATATTTTTCCGGAACATACTTAATGAAGAATCTTTTTAAAAAAGCTTTGGGAGAGAGTTCCATAATCGTGATACTGACACTGAGAAAGATCAACCCTCTCCGGCTTCACGATAGAAACGAAGGAAAACTAAATAAATAGAACCATGCCTACTGGATCTGTTGTGGATGTCCGTATCTGATTTGAGAATGTCAGTTAAATAGGGTGGCAGTCCCCCGAAAAACGTTTAAAAACTAAAGTACATTTATTTATTTTGGCCTCATCGTAAAACGGAATCCAATTTAGTTTCTTAAAGAGCTCAACGCTGTTAGCTCTTGTATCAGCCCCCCAGAATCACTCGCGCCGCACGTTTTTGAAGTTTGGCGCTTGATATTGAATTGTTGAACGTTAGAATTTGTTGTTGGTATCTGTTTGTTTGTTGTTAGTATCTGTTTGTTTGTTGTTAGTGAGTTGCCATTTAATTTTAACGTATGATTATTGCATAATTTAAATTTGTTAGGCTTCATAGCAATGTTATTTTGTCTTCCCTCCTGTATTATCACGAGAACCAAATAAAATATTAAGAAATAAACAGAGCTCAGCCTCATTTTGTTTCCTTTTTAGGGCTTTTGTGTACTTTATCTTAAAGTGGCCCTGTGATCAAATTTTTGGTATCCTGAATTTTTAAATATTTGTAAAGAACATGGTGTTCTTACTTGACTTGCCAAATTTCAAGCAATTTCGAGTATGGGATCTCGCCTTTTCAGACTGTTTTTATACGAGATGATATACGGCCGGGTTGCGATTAGAGGAAGTGACGTCAAAGACTCAACACGTGGCTAGTTGTGTGCTTGGGGAAACTTATCGTATAATTTCCATAAAGCTTTGTCACGTGTTGGGTCTCTGACGTCATAATTACATAGTCTGCTGTGGAATCGCGGTCGGTATAATTATAGAATACCCGTCCACTTTACTATTTCCATATATATTAAGGATCAGACTACTGAAAGTTCATCATATACAATTGCTTCGTTCTTTAAAACCCCTTTCAATTTGATAACAATCAACAAGTACACACAATATAAACCTTCGACATTATATTTATAGATTTTAGAGCAACCTGGTAAATGTGGTTTCAAAAGTGGATGGGTATTCTATAATTGCTCCTCGCGGTCTCGTCTGGAACAAGTTTTGAGCAATGGCGGCCAAAATTTGGGCAACTTTGGAGGTTAAATTTCTTGTTATAGAATGTTTGTTCATTTTTTGGCAAATTCGAGCATTTATTAACCTAAAATGATGTTCTATTTCGTTGCAGAGGCATTTTAAGCAAAATTGATAATCAAAATGGCATACTAGACATTGTTTGGAAATTATATTAAAGAAATTACAACAATGTAGAAATATTGTGTTATATGTATGTTATATTTAAATCTATCACATTAGATACAGTATTACATAAAAGTAAGTAAATGAATTTACATTTCATCAAATTAGTAAAAAAGTTTCAAAAATAATTAAATTGAAAAAATGAAAACAAGTTTTCAATGTTTATGAAGTTAAATTTCCAACAATTGCTTTCACCATGGCTCTTCAGTCCAAACCAAATTAATTCCACAATAAGGACAATACGTGAAGTCAGTCAAATATTCACTGTAGGGATGTACTTCACAATGATAGTGTACTCGACCAAAGAATTGTTTGAAGCATGCATAACATTTCAAAGTATCTGGCTGTCTCCTGCAAACACAATCAGCTTTCACCTTAAAACAAGAAACAACAGAAATGGTCAGGGCGAAGGAAGCAAGTTGAAGTTGCGACAGCAAATATATTCCTAACCTAATTATTAATTCATAAACAAAACACAAAGGAAAATCACTACCGTGTCGGATCTATACATGTATATCTCATATAGACCCCCTCGAAATTTCTCCCTTGTTTTTAACGGCGGAGATAACGTTATTATAATTACTACGCCAATGAACGCATAAAATTATTCTTTTTAAGAAGAAAAGACCAAATAAATCAGTGGCATGACGGAGGTTGTATATCTGATACAAAATTCTGCTGATTTACATAAACTTTTCGTTCGATTTTCTCAACAAAATCATTTAATATCTTTAGGATTTGCGATGAATATGAACGTTTACATGCATTCGTGTATCACATGCTATTTACAACATTCGCGTCGGTGTTGTATCGAATATACAATCTCTCGCCTTCGGCTAGAGCTATCCGATACAACACCCCATGTTGTAAATAGTACATAAATATATTTATATTATTGGTCTCTATAATCTTTGTTCAAGGCAGTTTTCAAAAACGTTGCATAGGGAGCACGTAACCCCCCCCCCCCCCCCCTCCTGCAAATAGTAATTAAAATGGTAATTAAAACATTGTGAAACAGTCCCAAAACTGTTTATGAGAGAATGAAATTTGTTCATTCGTAGCTGTGTGGATTCAATGAAGATACCTCTCGTTCTTGTATACGCACTGCCGTGCTCGAACCCGAAAACGAATCCGTTGAATCCGTTGTAATGAGGTATCCTTACTGTTTTCAAAATGGCGAAAGGGGAATGAAGTGCCCGCCAGTTTACTGGGACCGATAAACTGATCAGATTGATTTTATATATATGTAGTTACATGTAACATTTGTAAGAATATCGTAACAATAATATTGTAGCAAAATCGTATGAATCGAAAAATGCCTAGTTTCTTAAAAAATGCTTAGTTTCCTAAAAAAAAGCCTAGTTTCCCCAAAAATGCCTAGTTTACTAAACAAATGTCTAGATTCCAAAAAATGCGGTGAATGCTAAAACGGATGACTCAAAAGGACCTTAACATTTTCTAGAACTTCTAACCCTAATCCAGCTTCCTAAAAGAGACCTAGTTTCCCCCCAAATGCCTAGTTTCCTACCGTTTCTGTAGTGGTTGTATCGTCTCCAGTTTCCACTTTATCTTCATTCTCCTTTGATTGATCCCACAACTTTCTAAAATGACTTGTAATAAGTCCGCCACAGAAAAATGCCCATTCCTGAGCGATGGGATGACCTTGTTGCCTCTTTTTCAATAAATAAAGTAATCTACTCTCATCACTTGTGAATGGAACACTAATTAGCTCTCTAACAGTGCGGTTAAAACATGGCGTCTTTGAAGGTTGCTTCAGGTTACCAAATAAACCACATCTTGGATTTTGTTCACTATGTGATCTTTTTTCTTTCTTTATCCGTAATGCGCCCATAACGTTAAAGTTGTTTGACGATGTCTTCTTAGTAGTACTGCTATGATGATCAATCAGATGCTCATAAAAGGTTACTCCACTGACAATCTTTGTAAGATTAAAATTCTGAGGTATTTTCTCTTGCCCGAGTAATTTTCCATTGTTTGGGATTTCAACTAGAACTTCTTCGTTACGACCAACGTTTTCCATGTTGATGTCAGGACAGTTATGGTCTCGTCCGGTTCTTGGGTTGAAACCGTGCTTGTCAATAAAAGGAATCTTCTTTGGGTGCATGTTTTCATATTTAACTGCAGGAGTTAGTTGGATATGTAGCTCTTCAATCATGTTTACTGCTTTCGTAGAGAGAGGAATTTGGAAGCCATTATCTGTGTGTACCTTTGAATGTCTGTCTATTCTTGGATAATATTCTGGTGCAGCTCTATTAAAGGCAACGTTAGGTAGAACTGGGACATAAGGTGGACAAGAAACATTTTGCATCCGGGCTTTCATTGGCAATTGCGGTAACATTGGTAAAGATGGTAATGGCATAGGTACTGACCAAGGCTGTGGTGGAGGAATGGGTGCTAGAGGACGGTTGATATGTGGTGGGCCAGGTCCCGTGATGTATGGCACTCCAGGAACTACCTGTAACAATGGACTAGGAAACACTGCTGGATCATAAGGGATATTAGTCGTGAAGATTTCGTTCTGGTTTTGTGGCATAATGTGGGACATCTGTTGTGGATGGTTGAACATATGAACTGGGTGAAAGGTCGGAGGCATCCGTACTATTCCCTCAGGACGTGGCATGGGCGGGAAATAAACGTTTCCAATACCATTATGTTGTTGCATGTTATTGGCTGTTGGCAAATGATTACAAAACTGCGGTACTGCTGCAGAATTAAACTCTGTGTTACTAGCCATAATTCCATAGACTCCATGGGAATTAGAAGGCAGAGTTAGACCAGAGGGATTGACGTTTGGTGTAAACTCAAATTTGTGATGTCGTTCTCCTGTTATTGGCTTTAGCGTGGTATTCATTGGTTTTGTTGCATATATAGGATGAACAAAATGTTTCAATATATCTTCCTCTCTAGCCTGTTTAGCCAATGAATTCTGCTCAGTAGTTTTTGCGTTCATAACTGAATAAATTCCAACTCCATTCTCATTTGTCTTATTATATTCCCTGGCCAATCTTTCTGAAACTTGGACGGCTAAGTTCAAGTCGACATCATGTACAGCGGATATTTCATCTTGGTTTTCATTTACACTTTCTTCTATAACCGCGGTTTGGTCATGGGAAAGTGTTTTAATTTCTTTCCGTCCAGAGTCATCTTTGCAGTTCAAAGACTTAATCATTAAGTTCCACTTTGGTGATTGATCTTCAGATTGAGTGGAGAGTTCAGGTACTTTTTTCGACGTCTTTGTTTTGGATTTTCTTGCCCTTTTACTGGCCATCTTTCCTTCTTTTCCTTTTGATATCTCGACATTCTTCATCTCATGTGACTTGGATTCCTTAAAAGAACTTAATAGACTACCAAAGCCTAAGCTACTTGGCAATTCGTTTGATGTTATTGACTTTTTTTCGCTGCTTTTTATCATGTTGGAAGGTGGCTTGGAATCCAGGTCCTTGCTCTTTAGGAAAGAATCGCCAGGACGAATGGCAGTGGATTCCTTTTCGTTCACGTTATGTGAGGTGTAGTCTTCTACGTCCATCCTTTGTCTTTTATCTTTCCTGTTGTTTTTGTCTTCACCTTCCATCTTGTGATCTACTATGATTTCAGAAACATGAGTTTCACTGCCATCTTTCTTTATTTCTTCAAATTTCAAGCTTTCGTTTTCGAGATTTTCTTTTATGATCTTTAACATGACAGAGAAGGCTTTGCCACATTTTTGTGTCGATGATGGACAATGCTTTTTTAACATTTCGTCATGCTCCTTACAAATATTATTCTGCGTTTTTTCCGGTTGTTGTTGTTGTTGTTGTTGTTGTTGTTGTTGTTGTTGTTGTTGTTGTTGTTGTTGTTGTTGTTGTTGTTGTTGTTGTTGTTGTTGTTGTTGTTGTTGTTGTTGTTGATGATGTTGTTGTTGCTTCTCTTGAATGATGTTTTCTTGAACTTTGTCTAAGAATGGTTGATGTTTCTGTTGTCCTTTTCGCTCCTCTAGGTTGTCCTCTTGCGATAGTTCTTTTCCTGGAATCTCTTGCACTTGTGTCTGCAGTTCTTCCTTCAGGACATCTTGTAATTCTTTATTCATAAAAAGCATTTCTGGGTTTGTAATTTCTGGATTTGTAAATAGCGTTTGTTCTTTCGTTATATCTTGTTCTTGTTGAGGTAATACCTGTTTTTGTTTCTGCTTTTGCTGTTTCTTCATGTTCTGAAATTGATCTTCTTCTTTCAAAATAATCGGCCTTTCTTCTAATGTGTCGTCTTGCTTTTGGCTAAATTCGTTTGTTGTATTTGCATCTCCGGTATTCTCGCTTGCGTTAAACTGAGACTCCTGACTACGTGTATATTGACTAGGAGCTTGTATGGATATATTGACGAGAGAAGTTTTGGTTGTTGGGCATGTTGGTAAATTAAATCCATCAGTTTTCAAAGTTGGACAATATTTGTTTGGTTTTTGGCTTTGAATAGTAAATATTCGTTTAAATTTATTTTCTTGGGCTTGGTTGTCAAACTGTTGCTGTACTTGATTATATTGTTGAGGTTGGATTTGATGTGGTTGTTGAAGTTGAACTTGCTGTTGTTGCTGTAATTGCTGTTGAAATTGAGGTTGTTGTAGCTGCTGTTGAAATTGTAAATGATGCATTTGTTGTTGTCTCATCTGTTGCTGGTTTCGTAATTGTTGTTCGTACTGTTGTTGTGGATATTGCTGGTGAAATTGCTGTTGTGACGAGTGTTGTTGTTGTTGTTGTTGTTGCTGAATTCCCCCAGGTGAGTAAACAAATGGCTTTACTCCAACCAGCTGCGGACGAATAATTTCTGACATGGGTACGTACGATGGAGGAATGGGCCCGAGTGCGTTTGGATATCCTGGCATAATCTGAAGAGATTTTTAATATTATACAGAGTTACGTACATAATCTTTAGAATAACGTGGGGAATTACTTCATTTTTAATAATAACCAAACTACGAAAGAACAAGTGAAGATAAATGAATGTTAAAAATAACAAACAAGGTAATGACAATATATTTATGAATTAGAAAATATCACAAAATATCATCGTCAGAAATAACGTCATCTATGGAAATACGTAGAAATACTCTTAAGCATTTTTTCCGGTCCGTATCCTACCAAATCCTGCTTTCTGATTTAGGAGCAGTCCGTATGAGCCCATGCGGACCGCTCGACATAATTTCAGTTTTAAATGCGTTTTATAAGCCGTAAAATATTCTAAAAACATTTGAAAATGAACTCAAACGAAATTGAACATATTGAAAGACACATAAGTGAGTTTTTTATCCGAAAAGAGACTTAACTCTGAATTTCCTTTGACGAAGGTAAAAGCACAGACTTTCCTTTTTGTCCACTGAAAATACTAATGACGACCAAAAAAAGCCTGAATATTAAGGAAAAATAAATAAAATTATTTACCGTTTTGGTCGGTCCGTATTGATAAATATTTCCCTCAAAAACGTCCCTCGACCTGCGGCCTCAGACCGTTTTTTGAGACCTCGGGAAATATTTCTCCATATGGACCTCCCGGCTCCCACCCAGTAAATAACATATTTTTCGACATATTAAAGTTCTCTTATTTCTCTTTTTCATATTATATCCAGTTCTTTTGAGAACTTAGCAATTTTTATATTTATTCTTATTATTATTTAGTAACACTATTAATTTCCTTTAACATATGCGAACCTGCATATTTACCATTGGCCTCACATAACTAACTGTGTTACACCTTGGTAGGCATGGCCTTGGCGCGCAACAACTTGAACTTGAGTGCTGAAGAGGCCTGTTATGTGGCTAAAAAATAAAATGACAAATTATCAGTAAGATCATTATTAGTAAGTGCAAAGTTAGCTAACTTTGTGTTTTAGTCAGTGAATGCAACATGGTCCATTTACAGAACTTCGCTTATGTGGCTATTTTTTTTATTTTGAGAAAAAATCTTATTTTAAGTATTGGGTGGAATATTTAACCATTTTATAACCTAAGCTGTTTCACTCAATTTCTGAGCTCATCAGCATGCCTAGTGCGTTATTTCTTCCGCAAACATTGCAAATGAATTATGAATATCAAACTCTGTGATTCCAACATGGACAGTGAACAAGAACAACAACCAAGGACCTGTGAGCCATCTCAGGTCCTTGGTTGTTGTTCTTGTTCCCTTTCAAAGCAAAAGTTTACCACTACAGGTTTTGAAATCAGAGTTTTCCTTTTCTTAGGTATGCTGCTTACATAAGCTGGAGTAATCACTAGCACATTAAGTAAGTAACCAGAGCTCGGTTATTCAAACATCGATTAGCTTAGCTGCTTAAGGTTCCTATCGGGCTGAAAAACATCCAAAATTGAACCAACTCTTTGTTCTATTGATATCTCTGGAAATAACCTTATCAGGAAAATCATAACCGAGACGTTGTTGGTAAATGTGGTAATAAACGTCCATAAATTAAGCCAACTTTTCCCTCAAATTTCTGTTAAAATACTGGTTTGTTTGAGAAGCTATATCATACACTCTAAAGGCATTTATTATTAAACAACTCGGCTATCGCCTCGTTTTTCAACACACTTCTCGGTGTTTTCAAATCAGATAATAAACGTCTTCTCGTGTATGATATATTACATAACTGTTTCATGTTTTGTCCTCTGTTTGTTCATTTTGTCTTTGAGTTGACGCATGATATCCTGCAGTATTCCATTGTGATGACATCACATTGTGGGTGGCATTCAGAACACGAATTTAGGATTTGGAAATTAACGATACTCGCTCGCCTTTTCTACCACTTCCCCCACCCCTAGAGTTTCTTTTCCCAATCCATGGTGAGGTCCCCAGTGCCCAGACCGCGTCTGTCGATAACAAATCCCGTTAGCAACAAAACTAAATTTTGAACGTTATCTCGGCCAATATTTGCTCGATTTCAATTCTGAAAACAGTTTTGAAATTACCGAGTCTAAATACATAACATACGTGTCTATTATATAATGAGAACGTGCATACCCTTCGTAAAAACGGTTTATGTCCTTAGAAATTAGTCGGCGATCAGGCACGATTCGTCGTATATTATTTTGAACGTTATCTCGATCAATATTTAACCGTTTTCAATCTTGAAAACAGATTTGGAATTTGCTAGTCTAAATACATAACATACGTGTCTATTATATTATGAGAACGTGCCTCTTCGCGTTGTCTTGCCCAAATATTGTCCGATTCAAACGGATCACCCAAGACGACTTTTTACTTCCCCATAAGGAGATGACATACCATTTTACATATATATATATATATATATATATATATATATATATATATATTATATATATATATATAAACTTTCGG
Organism: Chrysogorgia sp. JL179-B06; assembly: GCA_035772405.1. Lineage (NCBI taxonomy): Eukaryota > Metazoa > Cnidaria > Anthozoa > Scleralcyonacea > Chrysogorgiidae > Chrysogorgia > Chrysogorgia sp. JL179-B06. The sequence goes on from JAYKKM010000143.1 coordinate 2,957,821, forward strand.
TATGAAATGGATCCCTGCCGCGGCGAGGTTATCACCCTCGCTTCGCTAGGGGACAATAAAATTAACGATACTACAACTATTTTCGTATTGAAACTGAGTGTATCAGATTACGATACAGATAAATCCGTGGTTCACTTCATTTGCGATGCGAGAGATTTGTTGTCTCAATGGCGCCCAACACTATATATTTGATATCCCAAACTCCAAAACTATAACTGGACCACCCAATTGAAGTACCCGAGGAGATCTTACCACAATATTTGTTGTACAATACTGCTAACTGTTCCCTGAAGATCATGATCATTAATATCGGAATGATAATTACGGATTCGCGAACCAAATTTGTTCATTCTCCGTTCATTTGCTTTATCACTCCAAGGGTTGCTACGTCTTTGACAGTAAAGCGCTTGTCCAACAAAAGCCAGGTTCAGAACCATAAGATCTTCTCCGGTGCTTTGAATTTTGGTCGTCCACGTTGTCCAGTGAATAGCTTTGGGCTTTCAAATATGTAGTGTTGAGAACAATCGTATTGAGACAACAAATATCTCCGTATCGTAGAAACGTAATCTGATACAGTGATATAAAGAGGAAAATAGTTGTAGTCTCGATTGGGATCGCTTGTTTCCAGTTCTGATATACAATTTAAAATGTATCTTCGAAGCAAGTTTTTAAACTCTGTTCTCTCACTTTCCTCCGCGGCCTCCGTCATCTTGTTGTTCAAAAGCACAGATGTCACGGAATAATTAATTCGTTGGCGGGAGATAAATTATCGTTAAAGTCCTAAATTCGTGTTCTGAGTGCCGCACACAACGTAACGTCATCACAATGGATGCTGCAGGATATCAAGTGTTGCATATTTTATACTACACAGAATTTTTTTCAAAATGAAATGTTGAAAGAACATTCACATACGACAGGCATTTGACCTGCAGGCTGAATGTTGTCTACCCCCCTTACTTAATCAAATGCAGCTTGCCCAAGGGAGCACGCCAGAATGCGATTTGGCAGCGCTATCTTGAATATATTAATGCGGTGTATATCATTAGCGTATAGCTACGTCGATCGCCGAGCGCTTCCAAAATTTAACACCGCATTAATATATTCAAGATGGCGCTGCCAAATCGCATTCTGGCTGGCGTGCTCCCTTGGCCTGTATATAAATGGTTATATAATATTAATAGATTGTCTATCACCAATCTTCCAGTTCTTCAGAGTATGTACAAACCTGTGCTTTCTTGAAGTTGATATTGACTGGTTTATTCCAGACAAAGTCGACTCCAGAGTATCCAGGTATTGCAAAAGTAACACTTAATGTTTGATCTTCAAATTTGGTGTCGTTATTGTCTTTTATACACTGTTCAGCAGCTTCGCTGGTTTTAAATTCAACAACGGCAAAATAGGACCTCATTGTTACATCCTCGTTTGGAATAAACTACAATCCATAAAGAAAAAGTATTATGATACTTTATACATAGTCATAGATTCCATTTTTTGTTGTCTGTTCAGTTATAGATACACAGAGGATGTCGGAACGTGGTAAGAACATCAGTGACCCACTTTTTTGTTCTTACCTTCTGGAATGTAAGAGCAAAATCCCGAGAACGAGGGATGTTATGCTACATAAAGCCCCCAAGGACGCGTATAGCGTCTGAGGGCTGTATATCGCATAGCTACATACCGACGTTCGAGGGATTTATCTGACTTATTTCATGATTGAGGAAGCTTTCGAACACAGTTTTGTCCATTTTCTCCACCTTGGACAAAGATTTTCCTAGTTTTTTTTTCATTTCTTATCTTATTATAGTATTCATAGGGATGTATGGATATATCTTGGAATAGCCTAGCATTATACGAAACATTATTGTGGACTAACGTTATTCATCTAATTTTAATACTCTTTCTCCAATATTTTTAAACAATATTTTATCCTGATATTTTAGTTAAACAAATTTTTTAACATAGGTTTTACACATATTTTATGCATCTGGACGCCGCCATTTTCGAGTTTGTTCGACGGCTCAAGATTGATGTACAGCGGTGGTTTTCTTTTCAATTTTGACATCATAGCTAGAGTGCTTGCACTCAAGTGACGTCAAAATTGAAAAGAAACCCCCGCTGGACCTCGGGTCTGAGCCGTCGAGCAAGCTCTAAAATGGCGGCATCCAGAACCATAAATTACGAGAACGAACTAAACATTATACTTAAAACCCTTTTATTTAAAAGTAATCTTTTTTGGGGTACAGTTCCCCTTTAACTCTTTCCTGTCTGGCTGAAAAACATCCAAAATTGAACTACCTCTTTGTTCTATTGATATCTCGGGAAATATTCATAACTGTTGCGAAACCTATACCTTTTCTGAAAGCCCAATAAACCGGCTGTTACCAATGCTTTTGAATTTTCCGAACAAGACACATTATGTTAATATAAATTAGCATTAATTATCATAAATCAGGTTGAAAAATTTAAATTTTTCTAGAAAAGGCCATCTTGCACGCCCGCGTAGCATCTTGAAAACTCAAAATGCCACCAATCGCAGAGTTGTTTATGAAATCAAATCAAACTTGGCGTGTGAGTGGATCTCATGTGTCTGGCGCTTGTCAAATTTCAATTTTTAATCTTGCGTTACCGTGTGCCGTGTTTTGGGTCGGACTGGAAAGAGTTAAAAAACAAAACAAAATGTATTGTGATTATTCTCGCGATATTTTTGTCGGTTTCAAAACCTCGCGATAATTGCCAATGTTCGTTGAACGTCGTTTGTGTGTGTGGCGGCGATTCGAATTTTTCTCACAGTTCCGTGATTTTTTTAGTATTCTTTTCCAAATGATCCCACGCGGTCCGAACAGTGCAGGTAAGAAACTAGCTTCCTCCGCAGGCAAATGAGAAAATGAGGAGGCGAGTGCGAAACTTGATTTTTGGCTTGATATTGTTTACATGGATTTTCAAGAAATCTTTAAAGTGCCCCTGTGATCAAATTTTTGGTATCCCGAATTTTTACATATTTGTAAAGAGCATGGTGTTCTTACTTAACTTGCCAAATTTCAAGCAATTGCGAGCATGAGATTATACGGCCGCCATTACTCGAACATGTTCCGGACGCTTAGGTTGCGATTAGAGGAAGTGACGTCAAGACTCAACACGTGGCTAGTTGTGTATGAATATAAAGCTACTTGGGGAAAACTTTCTATTGTAACTTGTCGTATAATTTCCATAAAGCTTTGTCACGTGTTGGGTCTCTGATGTCACAATCACATACTCTGCTGGCTCATCTGGAAAAGTTTTGAGCAATGGAGGACAAAATTTGGGCGACTTTGGAGATTACATTTCTTGTGATAGAATGTTTGTTGTTCATCTTTGGCAAATGCGAACATTTATTAACCTAAAATGATGTTCTGTAACAAAAAATGCCTGGAAACGTAATGTGATATTTCGTCGCAGGGGCACTTTAAATATTAATGTGCCTATAACCCCTAATATTTTATATTATTGCTGCCTCCCCTCAGGGAGGCAGCACACTATTCTTGACATAGCTGACCAGATCTCGATTTGTTAAATTTTGCGTTTGTTTGTTTGTTTGGTGTGTGTCGGCATTACGTCATTTGCTCGAAAGTGACTCAGGTTTTTGGCTTGTATTTATAGCTTAATTCTCGAAGTTCTCGACAATTCCTTCACAGGAAATTAACGGTAAGAACAATAACTATGTCTTTACTTTCTCGTGGAAGTATTCATCAAGGCCATGAAGGTTTCAGTGGCCAGTCTCGAGGAAATCAGTGCTCTTTCATGAGTTTATCAGCGCTGTTAACAGCACAAGCTATTCCAGTTACGAAGTTGAACTCGACAACCATCGACAATGTCTTAGTACAAGGAGACAACATGTACTTGAATGCTTTTAACCATGATCTCATTCCTCGTCAGGGATTTCTGTCGTTGAACAACTTACCAACCGTTGTTTGTTGCCGTTGGTTAGAAGACAACTTGTCCTGTCGAATGTCGATCAGTGATCGACACAAATATATCGCCCGTTGAGGCACAAAACAATATTGATCTGCCCAACTGTATATGTAATAAACTGTACATGGAAATTTCTTGTGAAAATTTTTGTGAAAATTCAGTGGACAATGGAAATTATTTGTGTGCCATGGATAACCATAATATTTGGTATGCAGTAAATACAATATTACAAGTTCTTTGGGAAAATAAAATACAGTGGTTGCAGTTGACTGTGGTGTATTCCCGAACGACAATTACAGTATAATATGTGGAGTCGTGGACATGTGCAATAAACTAATACATCACAAAGATCTTGAAAGTATCGCATTCTCAACAATAAAATTTAGACGATATAAATAATGGTGCAACAATATCGTAAACATCTGTTACATACCATTTCTGGTATTTATTTAGTCAGTGCCTATTTGTTTAGCTCTTGCTTTGTCATAACATATCAGACACTTCCGATTCCACTGACAGCTTTGCCACAGTAAGAAGCATGATTTATAGTGGCAGTGATTTATCAGAAATTTGTTTACCAATCACCAACTACATAACTGTAGTCATAATGTATACTGTCTATCCAATCAAAAGCCTTGCCAATTATATTCAGATAAGTGATAGTCATTTGTAATTTAAGTCTGCTGTATTTAAAATAATTGATAGAAATGTGTACATACTACAGTGGGTTCATTTTTGAAATTTTATCAAAAATTAGGCTTCCCATGACTTTCGAGGCAGCACTTCCCCTTGCGATAGTAACTTCTAGTTTTTAAATATTCTATACAAGGCAAATAGTTAAATGGTGAAATATTTCTTTGACTTGATCCTTCGATACTTTATAAAGGTTATGACGTCATCTGAGGAATTTGGCTTTCTTTCCTACTTTCCATTTGCAGATAAAGTTTTTTTTTTTTTTGCAGACTCATGGTTGAGAATTTGAGAGAAAAAGTTGATTCAAGTATACCAGAACATTTGTATTATAGGTCAAACTTCTCTAGCAGCAGAATATTGCATTCGCACTGTAATATAATAGATAGGTTAAAACAACCAATTTGTTTCGGTTGTCTCAGACTCATCAATTGACCATTTGTTTATGGGTTGAAACAGCCAAATTTATTGGTTGAAACAACCAAACTAAGGTCATTTTAACCAAAATATTTGGTTAGTTTAACCATTCAAATTGGTTATGAGTCTGAGACAACCTATCAAATTGCTTGTTTCAATCAATCTGTTTTTACAGTGCGAAATAACGACTGGTTACTTTGATGTCACAGTCATTTATAGAACATTACAGTCACAGTCCTTTCTAGAACATCAATGCAAAACTCAAATCATAAAACATCATGGCATTCAACTTTTCACTTCATGTAGAATCTAAATCAGTAATATCATATTTGGAGTTTTAGGTACTTTATTAAAAACTGGCATTATAAGGAACGACCTTAAATCATAGGCCTTCGGAATCCCTTCCGCCGTTCACCTAAAAGTGATAAACTGAATATAGTCGAGCGCTTAAAACATGAGCCTCTAATAAAAATAGGGCAACCTTATCCTGCGTGATCGACTCTAAATAAGGTGCGTCATACTAAGGTACAACGAGTTTTGGAGGAATCTCAGCAACAATATATTGATGTAGATTTTCGAGCGTTGATTTGTTTTTCATATACAAAGCTTCTAGGACCATTGGTAAAAATATTTTATCTAAAGCTGAATTTCTATTTGATTCGTTACGAGAATATTTAGCGCGAAATAGTTTCCAAATAATCTTATTCCTGAAAAAATAATCACAACGTTTCCAGCGCGCAAGTGAAAAACCGGCTTACTACTAACATTTGAAGAAAGAAGTATTGAGTTCAACTCAATGCAAATGAACTTAAACAAAAGAGTTTCCTAATTTACATTGAGTTCGACTCATGAAAAGTTCGACGTTTGACCGGGGCCTAAACTTTTAAGAGTACTATTAGAAAAAGAGATCTAATTGGATCTGAATAATGTAGTAATTGTCCTTTATGTAGTAATTAGTTCTTAAGTAGTATAAGTATAATGTAAGTAGTATTTTATATTGTAATTATTAATATTTTAGTACAAGCATTAGTTTTTATTACCATTTAGTGTCCTTGTCTAGAAGATTGACACATTAATAAAGTTTATAATAATAAATAATAATAATAATAATAATACTTATGAGTTGATTGGTTGGTTTTCATTTAAATTAGCTTGTATATAACTCAAGACATTTTTAACTTCACGTATACCTGACAAAATGAAATCTCTTCACTTCCTCCAAGAAAATGTCTTAGTTCTTTGACTGTCGTCAGAGTGTTTGGCAGTCCTTCGACATAGATGGTGGACACTGAAGACAAATCTAATTCACAGACAATATTATTTCCTGCCCAACCTGCTTGAAGTTTACGAGGTTGAAGTTCCATTTTTGAGATCATCATCATGCATTTCTCGGCACTTTTAATATCTTTAAACACCAACCAACCATATCCTTTACTTTTACCTGTCTTTCTGCTCATAACTAACGTAAACTACAAAAAACGACAGTTTAAAAAAGTGTGATGGAGAAATGAACACTTCATGCATGCAAATATTTTGGAGGACAACCTTAAGGTGTCTCGATAGTCTAAATCATGAGAAAGTGCTTTTTTATATTTTGGTTCATTGCATTATAGCTCTACTTGTAGCGTTTGTATATCTAGAGAAATTGTGTTTATAATAAGCGGCAGATTTTATGCAAATTAGTTTTCTGGATTTATTGGAAACACGATTTCTCCACTCAGGTAAACGTTTGAGGGTATAACACTTTTCAGTAAACAAGACCACCACTAGAGCTATGCAATGGACCACACTTGAAGCTCAGATCTGCATTACAAACATTTTTATGCGAAAAAATGCAATTTCTCATGATTTAGACTATCGATCCACCTTAAAGTGTTTTTCCTCAAATTCTGGAATTTGAAGGCCACGAGACACTATTTTTGTGATATTATCTAACATATTTGACCTATATACATGAAATGTTCACTGTGAGTTCTACAGGTATTATCTGTGCAATGATTGATTTGATGTTAGACTACTCCAAAAAATATCTAGGGTCTTTGGAAGAGATGTTTTCCTCCCTCATTTTTGGGAAAGGCTAAAATATATGAAGGCATTGACATATCTGTAAAATAATTCGTCATTGCACAGCTCTGGTATTGCATGTACCATATATAAAATTTCAGACCCTTCGCACTTACCTGTTTGGAGAAATCATTATTGGCGGATGATCGCTGTAAATTTAGGATCCCTATTTATACCCTCACATTTTTTATGTTGAAATTAAAGAATTTAGTTAAACTGATGTATGCTCGCGGAGGTGGGAATTTGTCACTTATTTACTGCCTGGGGAGGGGAAGTGACCCATCAGTTTTACCCGTGGCTGGAAATTAGCACTATATTTCTTAAAAAATCAAATACCCTGGTCCTTTCCGGGGGATTGTAATGTCATGTTTGGAATTTGATTGTGATGTCATCAGTAAGTTAAGATATAAGTTCATATGTATGCTAAATTATAAAAGCCTGTATTTGCATCGTTACATCAAATAAGGTTACTTGTACAATAGAATTTTTGAAAGCCTCTCAATTTTTTTTTAAATTGTGTACCAATTACCTTGTATTTATTTGCAATAGTTTTTGGAACAGTATGTTATGTCTATATAATAGTATATTACTTTAGAATGTTGTAACAATTACAAGGTCCTTCAAATAAATGTAGAATTTCCTGAGTTGTTTACTACAATCCTTGTTTATTTCCCTCATGCCTGAATAGAACTGTTTTCTATGAGTTATAAGAGCATACTTATAGTATATATTATATAAAAAAATAAGAAATCTTCTGTGGCATACATTAACAATAAAGACAGTGATGGAAATCTACACCTTAAAATTCAGGTGTTTCCATGTACCATACATTTATACAATATATGTCACAGTTTTTCTGCTAGTACGACAACAAGGCCTGGATTAACTGATTAACACTTTACCGGGCCCTAGACCATAAATTATTTGGAGATCCTGTTTTATGAAAATGCATTTTCAGGGATGTCTGGCCGGGTATAGCCTCCCTTCCCCTCCAGTTATAAGCCCAATAAAGATAGGCATCAAAATTTGGAAATAAAATAGCAGCACAATTTTAACAGAATGAAAAACAATTAGAGCTATATTGCTGCAACAAGTCCTATACCATACTATTGCACTAATGCAACATGTCACACACTTTTCTACAGCTGAAACAGGTTCAGTTACTGCTGCAACATCAAAGGAGTAAACTGTGTGCTGCCTCTCAACATCATACAAAGTTTGACATAAAGGAAACCCACATTGGCAAAATCTGCAAACATTTATATTAATTAAAATCTATAGCTTCTACTACATGTGTGTTGAAAAACACCAATGTATGGTCGCTCTCATTATATTGATGACATTCTTCATTTGCCAACTTTATACTAGTCGTACCATGGAGATAGGAAACTAAGATCACGTGTGATGTTTCCAGCGTTCCGATTGGTTAAGGCACCAGTTGATCGCGTGAAAACCTAGATGAAAATCGTGACGTCACAAAATCTCCAGAAATCGCAACTTTTAGCAATAATACAGCTAAAAATTATGATAGTCAAACTACCAAAAAATATAACAATGCCACTTTACGATGGAATATCCGACTACTATTACTTATTTTAGGCGAAAAGTTCTAACTTTAGACGGTGAAAAACGCGTCGCAAATTTCAACTAAAACAACGGTAGTTTTTGCGACACCAGTTTATTCACAACAAAAATAAAACAGTTGAAACAAAGACGAACAACATTTACCTCGTACACTTAGTTGTGGCTTAGGCAGGTTTGTGAGACGATGAAACTTTTTGGAATCTCAATATAGCTACCTGAATATGAAAATATGGTCAAAGAGAAACTCAGCAAAATCTGCATACTCGTGCCATCTTCGTGATATCACGATTTTCAACTAGTTTTTCACGCTGACGTCAGCTAGTTTCCTATCCAGTCCTTTTATTATCCATGGTCGTACTAAAGGTAGATGTTGTCACAACCGATTTCCTTTACCTGTAGTATTGGATAACTGATAATGAGATCTTGCATTATGATTACTCATTACTCACTACTACTTTCACATTGTTGTAACAAAATCCTTTAATTAAATCCCAAATTTCCTGAGTTGTTATGTATCTCACCTATTCGCGTTCTATGTGATTTGATCATTGTTTATACCATAGCCATAAAATAATTTTCGTTAGTCAGCAGGCAGTAGATACATGTACGCAGTGCGTACCTATTTTTTGTTAATGTAGACATCATAAATTCACAGCTACATATTACCAATGTAGACTGTCTACATTAACAAGGTGTTGACTGGGTTGGTGTAGAGTAAACATTACTTTATAAGTTATAGTAATTACCGGATGAAGAACTTCACCAAATCCTTCAAGTACTTGTTGTAATATTTCTTCATTTAGTGATGGAGAGATGCTCGTTATACATAGGATGTTGGAGTGCAGTTTAATATTAACTGAGCTGCTTTTCATTGGTAAACATTTAAGATCTTTCTCCAGTTTCTTCACGGCAGAGTCAGCGTCTTCATAACTGACATAAATATGACCTGTTGGGATAAAAAAGTAAAAATTAAAACATCGCCACGGAATCTTGAAAAGTTCAGACCTTCTAACGGTTTGGACCATATAAAAATAATTATTATTAACTTCTTATTAATCGAGAGCGCGGTCATTACGGGAAAATATCATACCGGCTACGGGCTCGGTCTGTACTGTCAAGACCTCAGGGCGGGCCCCCAATTTCAGAGGGGCCCCCTAAAATTTTTGAACTTTTGAGTTTTGGACATAATAAAGATTAAAGACAGTATCGCAATCGACGGCAACTGGGTGGGAGTAAGGGTCCTCCCTCGAGCACTGTGGAGCAGGAGCCGCACAAGGGCCCCCGACCTCAAAACTGACAACAGGCCATTTATTAAGGTGACCAGAAAGCTCCGCATCACTTCTTGAAACCTATTTTTGAAATATATCATACTGCATGTATGGGGGTGGGGGGCACCGAACGCAAATTCTCTAAGTATCCCACTCCCAACCTCGTACCCAGGGCATTTTGCCTCCAAATGCCCTTGGAACGAGTTTGCCCCACTCCCACAGTAGCTCCATTACGCCACTGATTAAACGTGTTCTTCTGTGATTCAATTATTTATCGCCAAGATGCCTCTTTTGTCTTTTTATTTATGGTGCCATAAATCAAGAATATTTTCTTAAAAATAATGGGATATACTACCAAAAAAACGTGATATAAGGTCTTCAGATTTTGCTCAAAAATGCCCTCAAAGTGCAGGAAATGCCATTTCAGAGACCCTAAATTCAAAAACTTTCCGGGGAAGCAGGCCCCCAGTTTTGTCCCGGGCCCCAAAGAACCTCTCGGCGGCCCTGCCCGTAGGGCGAGTCCGTAAGACCGAGGTCTGATTAATAAGAGGTTTATAGACCTCTTTCATAATGGTGGCCAATCTAAATATTCTTTTATATGCGTGAGTAGTATAGCAAGTGGGGCTGCGAGCTCAATCGACCTCAACTGTGAATATAAACACCAAAACGTCACCAAATTTGGCCAAGTCACGACTCGACAAATTTGGCGATGTTTTGGTGTTTATATTCACGGTTGAGGTCGAATAAGCTCGCAGCCCCACTTGCTATACTACTACAGCAATCGTTAGTCAATCTAAACACCCCTCCCACGTTTTCTACTAAATTGATGCCAAACACACGCGAGACTCACGAGACAACACCAAATCGCTATTTTAACGAAATACGACACATTTCGTCAAATTTAGAGAAAGTTTTATGTCATCATTTTCACATTTGTGTTTGACAAACTACAACAGACGCGTTCTGCCGTTGTCTCAATTCACGCGCGAAAAAAAGCCACTAGATTATGATTCTAGTGACGATGTTTAATAAATTTCAGCGAGAAAGCCACTAGAGTCTAGTGTTAAATAGATTTCATATGCGAGAGTGCTCTACCTGCTATACGAATCAAGGTCACCTGTTGATGTTGCTAGCAACAACATTCCATTGCGAATAGCAACCACGACTTTTCAAAAAAATGTTTTCACTTTTAAAAAATATTTTCACTTTTAAAAAATATTTTCACTTTGAAAAAATATTTTCATTTTAAAATATTTTTTTCAAAAAGTTGTGGTTGCTATTCGCAATGGAATGTTGTTGTTAGCGACACACCACGTACAACCACCTGCTGTCGTGCGAGGTGGAGATAGCTGACCACGAGAGAAGAATCGCGATGTTTGAAGAAGGGGTGAGGACCACCATGCTAAGACTGTCTAACTTTGAGCGTACTCGTTAAATCGTACACTATAAATATCGTGAATAAAAAACCGTTGTGTGAATGGGCTCGTGCGGTTGTTATGAAGCCACCTGCTAACATGCAAATTAGTCCACCCGCTCGCTATTTTCAGTGTTTGTCGAACTTCCGAAATGATGGTCGTACACATATTTAGACGTTGTGATTCCTCCCGACAACAAGCCCAAGAAAGGCACGTACGGCGTCACAATCGCGACAATGCTCTCGACGTCTTTCTTTAATAGCGGGTCTTTCTGCAACTCGTCATTTAGTTCGTCAGGGTTTTCAATAGCGTTCAACCCATCCAGTAAGCTAGCGAATTTGCTGATTAACAAGTCGGTGAGAAAAGCGTTTACAATCTCGCACGCGTGGGGAGAGCGACCTTATGGGAATCACGTCGCAGTGTTTAAGGTATGTCTCTCACTATAATGTTTTTGTGACCATACGCGTAGGAGTCAATACCATTTTCTAAAAGGTATCGTTTATCATCAAAACAAGATAGCGACACTTTATTAATTTCGTAACTACCTAGCTGATGTTTGACACTTCTAATGGTCTTCATTGTGTGTCGCAATTGTTTCTGCTCAAGTAACACACTTTTATAATCTTCGTGCTTGATCACTTTTTTAATTATGTTCTTTCTAATACCTTTAGCGGTTTTCCCACCACCCCCATCCTCTTTCAAATAGCTATACATTTTACTGCGCAACCCAACGAACTCAATAATTGGTGTTCCAGCGCACTCGTCTTTCATCTTGCCAATAACTTTCTTATTCTCTTTGAAAGCGAACGGGTTGTCTGCAGGGTAATCGCTATTGTCAAACTTTTCGCGCTCCTCCATGAAGTCAGAGTAGACGTCGCCAGTTTTGATTGTGTACAACAGACTGTCAGTGTCGGTGAAGTGTAGTCTGCAGGTATCGCTAGAGTACTTTTTCATGATATAGTTGTAGTGGAAGTCATACATCAACGTTTTGCTCAAGTCTAGTATGCACATACCCACGTATGCAGGTCTATTTAATGTCAACGTCTCTTTGACTTTGTGGACAGCGACTAGATTCTCGCTAAATATCTTGCAAGACACAAACGTAGGCTTTGAGACAAGCTTTTCTAACTTTTTCTCGGTGGTCACTAATCTTACGTCCACACGCTTCCTCAAGTTTTCCATCGTTTTTCCGAACACACTGTTATTCATCAACTTGAAGAAGTCCTTCTCAAAAGCGTTCTTAGCCGCAGTTCTCTTGACTGTGTTAAAGTCGATGTACTTGCCCAACCACTTAGACTGGTCAAACTGTAGGACCCTATGCACCTTTTTGATTTTTAGTCCAAGACCTGTGTACAACTGCAGATTTCTATAGTGACACACGTACTTTTTTTTGTCCATCAAATTAGTCACCAACTTTTTCACGCCGCCAACACTCACGTTAAACTTATTTTTAATTTTCGTGCAGTACTCCGACAACATGTCAACGGTTATCTCCATCTTCTCAGGAGCCAACGGGTAATCGTTGTGTAGGTCATGCAAATGGGCTGAGTACTCCAAGTCGACTTCAAGCAACAGACCCTTTTCACTACCGTCGTGATAGTCGTGTAGATTAACCTTTTTTATTTCTTTCTCAGTCAACCACTTGAAGCCACCTGTAGGTAGACTTCGACTCATTGCCCACCCATATAAATTGTTGGCGTCAAGGTACATCAAATACTTCGACTCTTGCGCTTTATCGTACCCCTTCATATATTTATTGTTCGCCACGCCATGTCTGTTGCATATGTAGCTCACACCACCACGCATACCTAATTCTACGAACTGGAACATGTCGATGTCGGACAATAATTCGAGTTCTACTCCAGTCATCTTTAACATGGCATCCCAAGCCAATCCGGGCGATGTGAAATAGTGGCAAGGGTCTAATTTATACTCGCGATGGCATGTCTTTCTAAAGTTCTCAAAAACGTCGGCAAGCAAGAGCACGTCACTTTTCAAATACAGGTCGTGATACCCACCCATACTTTCAACGTCGAAGTAGTCCCACACGTCGATGGCGCGCTCATGCATTTCTTCCGTAATATGCTCATCATTCAGAACGCTGTAGAAGTCCTTTTTGGAGGGTAGCTCGCGCTCGTCGAATTTTTCAAAGGAGTCCATATAATCATAGGGATAGACCCCCTTTCTTGTCATAAGTGTCAACCCCTCGTCGCGAAACACTTCTGACGTGTACTTGAAAGCGTCCCTTGGTAGGTTCTTCACCAAGTTGTCTAGGCCGCTACTCATGAACTGAAAGCTGTCCAAAAATACCAAGTTTTTTCCAAGCATGAACGCCATGTACTTCTCCATGTTGTTTGGTATCACATTTATGTCTTGGCCAAACTTACCAATCTCCTGCATAATGAAATGGCTATCGTAGCCGCGCAAGTTATGAAAGATCACAGGGATTTTGTCAGTCAACTTAAAGTTCACATTACACTGACGATGTGCGGACCCTCTGTACTTACCTGACACGTGACAGTGGTCTCTCACTCTAACGTCAGCGTCAGTGTACTCAACACTGCAAATATGACAACTTTTAGCCTCGTCAAAGTTCTTCTTATCGGCGTCAGTCAGTATCATTTCTTTGTTAAAGTGACTCTCAGATGTCTCTTTACAATATTCGACAATTTCTAACATCTCCCCAATGAACTTGTTGACTGCGTTTTCACCGCGATACACTTTTACTGGCTTACTGTACTCGTTATCGTAGCAACAAACCAATTTATACCCATAACCGCAGTCAACGTGCCTCTGGTAAGCGTTTGTGTAGCTACGCTCGCTTGATGGCGTCGCTGTGTGCACCTTCTGTGTGATAGCCTCGAAGTCTGCATACACCACAAATGGTACATTTAATTGTCTGCTAAAATTCTCATATTTTACTTTCGCGCCTTTTTGTGGCATTTTAATAGCTTGCTTCCCATTAATGACCAAACACACTTCAATATGACTTTCAAGCACGTCCGCGCGGGTGAAACACTGCAAACAATACCTGCAAAAATGCTTTCTCGCCTTGTGCTCTGTCTGGCGGTACATGAATTTGTTAAAATCGCGAATGTACACATAATGCTTGTTGCCCACGTCATTAGTTATCAACAATAGGTCCATATGGTCAGGATACGTCTCCTTAGAAACGTACACAGGGAATGGCTGCTTATTTTCGTACCCAAAAACATTAATGCTAATTTCGTTAGCCTTTTCGATCTTGTTGTAGTCTTTGAGTGTGACTGGGAAGTCAATTCCGTCATAACTCAGCTCACTAGCATGTCTGACGTACTTTGACGTTCTGTCAGAGTTTTTTCCAACAGGAAATTTGTGTGCAAGGTGGCACCATCTAAAGCACTCGTTGTCATCATCATTATTTACGTTTATCAGACCCTTCATACTGTTACACAACTCCTTTGGCAACGCAATGTAGCTACTCCCATGCAGAGGTCTGTAAATAGCGACATTGACGTAGTGCGCATCTATTTTGTCGATAGTCCATCCAGACCCCTCAGATAGCCACCCAGCTATCCGCGTCAAAATCTGCTCCGACCCACGATTGGCGACACCCTCGATGTCATGCTCGTTAATGACGACGAACGTTTCGCTGTTAAAGTAGGCAGTTTTGTATGTGGTCTTATCACGCTCTAAAACTTTCTCAAAAGTGACTTTGACTGTCTCCACCACTTTCATTCCGTTGGTCTCACCCAGCTCACGTCTCAAAAGGTTAGTGACAGCGCTTCTACTAGCGTTCACCTGATTGATGTCTCTGTCGTCAATTACTTCGACTCCATAGGACCTTGTGAACCCTCTCAGTGCTCGATCCAACAGATGCGTTGACGGTGCGAGGTCTTCGACTAGACGTTGTGTTTCTTGATCTCCAAAGAAGCCGTGAACGTTGGTCGCTTCATCTGTTAGTGAATTGACAACGACTGCACTCGTCTTATGCGCCCGTCTTTTTTTCAGCGGGTTTTTCACAGTCCGACTCATTGGCTTCTATATACACTACGCTTATTTATTTTTTCCTAAACCACTCGTCGTAATAATTGTCACCACTTTCGCACCATCCCAGCTTTGGGTACACCACCCCAAACAAATTATCGTCAAACAAGTCTTTCACCTTCCCGTCTTTGAGGTCTGACACCTTCTTGAGTGTCTCAACTCGTCTTCTATGACACAACCTAATAATGTAGTACCCATATCTGCTGACATTTCTACCCTTTATCAAATTGCATGAGTGCAGCACATTGACAACTTTCAGGAAGTCCTCTTTTATCAACTCAAGGTGCTCACCCTTCACAACGTTCCGTAGTCTCCTCCCCATCCACCAAGACCGTTTGTGAACGCTTTTTAACCGAGTGAGTCTCATGTCGCTGTAACTCTGAGTGTAGCCCCATTCGATGTCGCCACACTTTGGACATGCGTACCCACCACAGCCAGTCAAACGTTTCACAACGTTGCAATCCGAGCAGTAGTAAATCCCGAAGGTGTCTCCACACTCAATTTGTGTCTCATTCGCGATTTCGTCAATTGTGTAGCCGTAGCTCATCTGCCTCATAAGTTTGTCCATCACTCTTATACTACTCCAACATATTTTTCTCACTGAGTTAGCACCCACACCGCTATTCCACTACCCAAACCTAACGCGCTAACAAACAATAATTGGTATTCCTTCATTTCCGCACTTGGTTGGTAGTAATCCGCAATCTTCGGGGACTCAGTGAACACTCGTCCGCTGTACTGTATGGTCATTACGCTTCTAAGCTCTTCCAACGCGTGGTTTGTGTCATTGATGTCAGCGTTAGCATCAGAGAGCCGTTGTCGTAAACGTTGGATCTTATCTTTTTTAGCGACTTCATTTTCATACCACACTTCTTTCGCACTGGCTAACTGTTCCAACGCATGGTTGTGTCTTTTCATCTCAGCTTCATAACCTGAGTGATTAAACTTCGAAAACATAAAGCCAGCGCCTGCAAAAGCCACTGCATTAAATATCCCTCCAGCCACAACACTCACCATTAACTTACGTTGATTTGAATGGGTCTGTCGGTATCCACTTTTTCGATTGCATCCATTTTACTAACAGCGTTCCCGCACCAACAGCCACAGCAAGTTTCACTGTGCCTTTCACAGTCTCTGGTGTTCCCAATGGCTCTCCCAAAGCCTTTTTAGAAATCATACTCACTGCCACAGCACCAGTCGTAACAAGTAGTGCGTCGTACAATTCGTTCATAAGTTCTTTTCGATCGATCGCGGACATATATACATTGTCGTGTGTTTTGTTTAAGAATCAAATGTGTCTAACGCTGGACGACAAGTTCTACGATTTTCTGACGCGCTAACCACAGTGCTCACAGGTTCCAGTTGTGTCTCTTTTTCATTGCTAATTGTATACCACAATGAAGCACCAGCAATGATTACACCAAGTGTTCCAACAATGTAACCATAGCTCCACTCACCACCCTGCTCTTCGTTGACTATCATTTCACGCATTTTCTTTTCTTTCGCAGCTTTCGATATCTCAGCCAACTTTTTACCAGCGGCGACGCGCTTTGGGTCCTTCACCTTAACACTTTTCACATCAGCTGTGATCTTAGCTTCAACAGCCGTCTGTGAGTCTTCAGTCATCTAATACACTATCACGTGTTATCTTACTCACAGATGACCTCACAGGTGTCTCACAGATGACCTCACAGATATCTCACAGTTCCAGACCAAACGCACTAAAAAATTAGGATTTTTTCTGGGAGTATAACATAATGACTCAAGCCAGAGAAATCAGCGAAGAAGATATTGCCAACACTCTGAGAACAGCCTTTATCAGTGTGTCCACCCTACAAGGCGTCTCTGGACCCACCGTCTTAAACGAGTACTTCTCAACATACACAATGTTCGACCCCGACCCTGAAGGACCACCAAAACGGCTTGGCTCTCAGATCCGCCATACGAGGTATCTTCTCGACGCTTGGATCGATCTTCGAGAAGACAGAGCCAACGAGCTTGCTGGTGTGTTAGCTGGCATAATCCCTGTGTGGTGTTACTCGCCATTCAAACACCTTATGTTAGCGAGTGGTGTCTACTTGAACAACCCTTGTGAGTCCACAGCTACATTACTCGGTAATTTCCTCCAAGTGTTCTTAGCGACCCTTATGTGGAAACCATGCCCAACCAAAACCAAAGCGTGGCTAGATCTCGCCGCAAACCGCGACGTTCACGTTTGCAAGGTTGGGTGTAACGAGATACTGGGTGTGGACGATATCAGGGACCACGTACTCTCGCCCGCCCACAGACACTTTGCGAGAGATGAGAACGTGTACACCTGCCACCCATGCGGTGTGGCCACCAACGACCCACTGCATCGCTTGAGACATGAGAGCTCGAAGACTCATCTTGAAAACTTAGAGCTTCAGCGGATATTCAACAACGAGCAACAGTTGCCGCAAGAGGGGAGAGCGTTTCTCTGGAGGTATAGTAACCATGAAGAAAGTTGGTAAACTAGAAATCGTGATTGGTCCCATGTTTGCAGGAAAAACAACCGAGACTCTTCGTAGGTTAATCACGTTAAGTAAATCAGGGCTCAAAGTCCTTTACATGAACAACACAGGTGACACTAGGCGAACTGACCACGCGTTCTCCACACATCGTCAGACCATTGTTGTTGGGTCAGACAGTTTACCTGCGAAGTTAATCACCAACCTCCCAAGTTCTTCCGAGATAGCTGATTACGACGTCATCGGAATTGATGAAGGCCATTGGTACTCTGGGTTACTCCCAGTTATTCGCGAATACATTAAAGCTGGCATTCACGTCATTATTTGCGGTCTCATAACAACAGAGCACTTAAAAAAACTTGGTGAGCTCGACACGTTGTTCCCAATGGCAGACGACATCACATTTCTAAAAGCGCATTGCGCCGTTTGTCGCGACACTGATGGAACAACTGTTGATGCACCATTCAATTGGAGATACAACCCAGGACCATCATTCGTTGGTGGCGCTGAGCAATATCGCGCAGTGTGCAGACGTCATCATCCTTCCACATAAAATTAAGGGTGTTCTCGGATACCCCACTTTTTAAAATTTAGACATTGGTCACACGAAGCGTCCAATGTCTCGTAGAAACATTTTTTCACACAGTGGTCAGAAGGTTTGTGAAATAAAGAGAGAAAGTTTCGCAGATATTTTTTACTAAGTTAAAAACGTCTTTAGAAAATGCTAGAGCGGTTGTCACTTCAGACGTCGTCTCAACAATGAGAACGAGTGCTAATTCGACTTATTACTCACTGTCTAAAAAGTCTCTTTACAATAGCGTCTCTCATGGTTACTCAACGCTGATTTATTTTTAAATTTACGAAAACACTGAGAGCACTGAAACCCAACGTCAAAGAAATATTTTATTACTGTGGTAATAGCGTCGTCGTACGAGTCGCACAAGAGTGTTAGATAACCAGCAGATTTGTATCTAAGCAGCAGAGACTCCTGCTCTTTGGACGTCTTGCCTGTACCACCTGGATTCTTGAACTCAATCACAAGCCCGCTGTGCTGTCGGTTTGCGTTGGCAATAATCAAGTCAGGCGTTCCACGTTGGTAACCTTTTTTCCACGAATTTATTCTTTTACTCGAAGTGTCTTGATTCTCACCACAAGCGGCTATCAAAATAGCCTCTGGATAATACTTCCTAAGAAAACCAACAACTTTCGTATGAAGGTCGAACTCGGTGATCATTACGAATTGATTGTGTTTGAGACCAACGTTAGCTAAACTTTTTCTAATGCTTGGTAAGACCTCTGAGTGCACCCACCTTCCGAAATGTTTCGCACGCTCCATTTTACTCGAGAACACCAACGAGTAGACCCCAAGTTCGTTGATAAACGAGGTCTGTTCCATCTTCATTTTGCAATCAGGTTCGACGTGGTCGTTGACTACATCTTTTGGTCGAGCATAACCTAGAGCGCTCGCGACCTCTTTCGCTTTGAACCATATTTCACCGTTGTCCATAACCGTTGTGATTTGGTGGCCATCGAAGTCGAATAATCGAAGCGCTGTGGAGGTCATCACTATATTATAGTCTCCCACAAAAAAACTATTCGACGTGGGTGTTAGGTTTTTTATAGATCTGGTTTGTTGTGTACCAGTGCAGCAGGTGTGTTTTATTAGTCTTCAGTTTTCTACGTCGTCTGAAGAAGTTTCTAATGTTACGAACCAGCTTTCTAAGCCAACCCATTACATAACTTAAGTCACGTCTCCTACCACTCCTACTTTGTCTGACTCTGCGGGTATCATAATAGGTTCGCCGTAAGTCTTTTTAGACCTCATACCAATCTCAGCGTGGAGCTCGAGAGTAACGTCACCGCGACCAAACGATCCACCAGCTTTGAACATGTGGTCAGTCGTCTTATTTATCTTATATATTTCATGAGGTCTCGAAATACACGCTCCCATTTACTTTACACCATATTCCTTCATCATTTCTCCACCCATGATTATGATGTCTCGGTTTGTCATGTAACCACTCACGATTTTCACACCGTAGAATTCTATCAACGATGGGTGCGCATAAGGTGCGAGTGGTATTCTTGGTCGATGTATTCCAAAAATTGTTCCATAGGGTGCGCCTATCTTTTTCATATTTGCTATGAAGTCTGAATCGGTTGACTTAACGTTGTTGACTCTGACATGTGAATTGCTCATTTGCCAGTGTATCGATATCATATGCATTTTTGTGAGGTCAACACCACTCGGAATAGTGCATACTTTCTCCATCGCTGGGATGCTACCACCATACGCGAGCTTGTTGGTCACACCAGTCTTGTACCCTATGAACTTATCCCAACTACCATCGTCGTTTGATATAATTGTCTCCCAATTTGATCCAGCGGTTCTCATTGGTAACCTCACCACAACAAAAATGGAGAGATCACACCATTGCATACTTGGACAATTAAAATGGAGACCTGACTCAAGTGGGATTGGTGTTAACACGGGTGATAGAAAACTTTGACTCACACCGCTGATGCCAACAATAGGACCATAAGCCGGGTTGTTTTGCACTAATTTACTTGTTTCACCAATGGCTTTCACTTTGTTTGAACCATTGGTGTGAAACTCCACATTTTTTAAGGCGTGTGTGCTAACGTTGAAGTCAAGCACAATGTTGTAGGACTGACTCTTGAGGTAGCTTGATAGCAATTGCTCTAGAGTTCTTTTGTTTGTGACGTCTGAGCCATCGACTGGGTCTGCTACGTTTTTTATCGCTGAGCCTTGCATGTCTATTATTCCAGACATCCTTCCACCAGTCGCGCTTAACTTAGGATCTTCGTTCAGATGCCTTTTCGTTCTCTTTAGTATTTTATCGTGAGGGTCGTCAGACTCATACCCATAGTTTAGACTCATTACTACCTGAAGGTGTATTTGGTTACTAAATAGCCAGACACCGCTGAGAACCCTAACACTATCACCAGCGTTGTCGTGTCTGACTCACTTGAGGTGGTAGTCTGCGCAATTTGGTTGGTCGCTGTTCTCTTCACGGGTGGTGCTACTCCCAAGTTAGCCACCACGTTTTCTTGGTGGACTTTTTTAGCCACTGTTTTCTTCACGGGTGGCGCTACTAAGTTAGTCACCACATTTTCTTGGTGGACTTTTTTAGCCGCGGTCGTCGGTGTTGTTGCGTTCAAGCGGGTGTTCACCCCAAATTTCATGGACTCTGTGGCAATCTTTAATAAGTTGTTGTACCCGGCGATTTTATTCTTGAGTATCACCACGTTGCTCGGCATCAACCATGTACTTGGCGACACCGCGAGATTTTGGACAACGTTGGTGTCTCTAATCGATTTATTCATGTTGAGAATCCATGTCGACACGTCATAGTTGATAACACTGTCAGCGAACAACTTTCGGAACTCTTGTTGGGTTTCTAGACTTCCTGCAGAGCCACCAACGACTGATACACGTGTTCTCGCTTGTGCACCAAGTGTGGAGTACACAAAGGCTTCTATGCTTTGATTTAGATATTGCAGCCCAATGTTGGTAAAGCCGTCTGAGAGTCGTGCGACATATCGTTTGTAGTCGTTATGGGTGTCGTTGAGTGTGAAGACTCTAGATTCGCCTAAAGTGCCATCGCTCAGGACTTTATTCTGGTAATAATGTTTTCTGGGAATCTTAGAAATCTTACCATACAATTCGGAAGCGTTGAATTCTCTACTTATTGATTTCATTGTCTCACCACCCTCCATTCTTCTAAGAAGTCTTCTAATGGTGAAGTACAAATGAAACCTCATCACACTTGTGACCACGGGGTGAACTTCTTGTGACACTGATAAATGTTGCAATGACACCCCACAACAGAAACTCGCACAATACGTCGCAAACACAATGCGATAGTAAGATTCGCTGTCATCCCACTCTGATTTTGTCTTTAATGTGGTGACTCGCAAGACTGGCAGCTTTGACATGAAGTAGCTACTCTGGTTAACGAAAACTTTAAAATTATTCACTGGATAATTTAACACATTTTCTGTTGGATAGCCATCCCAAAGTCCCCAGTGGTTCTTATGACCTTTTGGTAGTGGTTGGATAGTTCCACCACCTTGCCATATTATTGGGAACTTGCTATTGTGTAGCCACTTCCACATGTTTTTATCATTTTTGAAGGTTGCGCTGGTTATGTCTGTGCTAAGGATGTCGTTGTTTCTGAAATATATGTCGACACTCGTGATTTTACCATCTTGCGAAATATTTGGATTGAACTCGAATTTGCTTAAAGTAGCGTGGGGGTACTTTTTGATGAGGTCTGCCTTTGCGTTGTGTGTGGCCTTCGACGTGTTAGCCATCGCACGTTTGTAGTACTCTCCATAGTACTCATGAAGGGCTTTCTGCATATAATATACTGTATGTTATACATGACGCGAAAGTTGACGGTACTCATTGAAGGTGTGGAAAAAGTTGTGTCCTTTGACAACGCGATGATGGTCATACACGATAACCCATACATTGTGGTCAAGACAGCTACTGTGTTTTGGGACTACCATAACACAACAAACGACGACAGCATTCAGGTCTTCACGCTGGATAACTCTAGGGTTGGCTCTTTTAAAAAGATTGAAGTGGGTGAAGGGTACTATAGCTTCGACGCACTGGTCAAAGTCTTGAAGCATGAGTCTAGCGAGCTTAAGGTGGATCTTGAGATAGAGAAACTAGTGCCTACAGGTAAATGTAGGGTTAAGGTTAGTAGCTCAGCTGTGTTAGACACCCTTGGGCCTCTACTTGGTTTCGCGAAGGGTGAGGTGATTCAGAATGACTCACAGTGGCACACTAGCCCGAACGAGGTCGACATGTATAGAGGTCTGAAGTACATAGAAGTTTCGTGTGACATTGTTGAGACGGATAGTAACGTGGGTATTGATGGGAAGCGTAGCGATGTGATCACAACGTTGCCAATACCCACTGAGCAGTCTTTGAAGGGGTCAGTGCAACGCCATGTGGATATTGAGTCCAAGGTGAGTGTTAAAAAAGGTGTTTACTCAAGTATGACGTTTCGTGTCAAACCAAATAACAACAATCTCAAAATTGGTGCGGTGCTATTGGAACTGTATATTGTGTGAATTATATGGAACTCGGTGTGGAGACAGAACAAGGGTTGCGAGACATCTATTATAATCCTAAGACGGGGTACAGTGGTGTAGAGAGGTTGTATCAAAGTGCATTGGGAGACGGATTGAAAATAACTAGAAAAACAGTGAAAGAATGGTTGACAGCGCAGGACACCTACACTAGGTACAAACCCATTGTGAGAAGGCATAAATTCCGCGCGACTTTTGTTGGGTTTCTTGGTGAAGAGCTCCAAATGGACTTAGTGGACATGAGTAAGTACTCAAAACAGAATGGAGGATATTATTGGATACTGACAGGCATCGAAATATTGAGTAGGTATGCTTTCGGCATTGCAGTTTATAGAAAAGACACTAAGAACATGACTAAGGCTGTTGGAAAATTGTTGGTTGACTTTAAAGATCGGTTTGGGGTCACACCTAAGTTAGCGCAATTTGACGAGGGACTTGAGTTCTACAATGTTGGTGTTAAAAGTTTGCTGAAAGAACATGGTGTTGAGTATTTCAGCACTAAGAGCGACAAAAAGGCTGCTGTTGTCGAGCGTTTTAATAGAAGCCTCAAGAGTATTATGTGGAAGTATTTTTATACCCGTGGGACGTACAAATGGATTGACGTTTTGGACCAGTTTGTGAGCAATTATAATAGCAATGTGAATCGAAGCATTATGATGAAGCCGAAGGATGTCAATAAGTCAAACGAAGGCGAAGTGTGGACCACTTTGTTTGGTCATCATTTTGCAGACACCCCATTGCCAAAGTTTAGAGTTGGTGAGTCAGTGAGAATTAGTAAATACAAGAGTGTGTTCACAAAGGGTTATGAAGCCAACTTCACTGAGGAGCTGTTTAAAGTGGTAAAGGTTATTCGCGGTGATCCAAATGTGTACGAAATTGAGGATCACACTGGTGAACAGATTATTGGTAAATTTTATGAACAGGAATTATCGCTGGTCAATAAGAAACATGGCGGCGATGTGTACAGAGTTGAAAAGGTGTTGAAAAGAAAGAAAGTCGGAGGGAAGAAGATGGTGCTGGTCAAATGGTTGGGTTATGAGAGCAAACATAATTCGTGGATACCAGAAAGCGATATTCAAAATGTAAGCTAATGTAATATGGCTGAAGGTGGCTTCGACGACCTCGAGACGGAGGGCTCTGATGAATACAAAAATGTCACTGACGATGAACTAGAGTATAGTCTCGAAAAAGCCACTCAAGATCGCAGACTAGCTCGGGGCGACCCAAACGTCACAGTCGATGAGAAAATTAGACTAATTAGAGTGGAGAGTGGACTGAGGCGTGAACGTGATGTAAGATTTCGTCAACACATGAAGGAGGATTTTAACGATATTACAACGCGGGTTAATGACATCGTAAGAGATCGTGAAGACGTTGTGGGGAGTGCGCCGTTGTTAGACACCACACACGCAGAGTACGTCGACATACCTGGACTAACACCAATCGAGAACCGCGAGCTGAATAGCATGCTCAATCCAGGTGAGAATGTGATGTCTGAGTCGAGAGTAGGCGACACTGGCACATTGCAAATACAAGCAGACCATTTTCAAGACTTGATAAACGAAGCGAGCAAAAGAATAGCGGAGCTTGACAGAGAGGACCTCACGATCGCAGAGAACGAAGAGTTCATCGATCTAGCTGAAAGAGTGATCGGACTTAAAAAGGCTAGAGATATGGTTATTGAACAGCGAGAAATGGAGGAAGTTAGAGAGCAGCAGGAAGTCGACATTGACAGGTTGCAGAAGTTCAAGAAATGGGTTAGAGAAAATATGGTTGGGTCTAGCGCTTTAGCGATTGCAATAGCTGCAATTATAACAACTATTATTATCGCTGGGAGGTCTAATGTTATGAGAGGCGCTATGGTCACGAGGTCGTTTGCACAGGCTGTTAAAAATGCGATAACGAAGATGGGTCCATGGGCTGTTGGATTGGCGAACTTAGTTTATGACGCGCTGGTGGTAGGCGCAAAGGGTTTAGCTTGGTTAGCTCAAAATCTGTGGGTGTTTGCGGTGACATTCGCGTGGCTTGCGCACAATTATCTAAACTAGAGAGAAAATGTGATTCGTGGGAGTCAGAGAGTGATATTCAAAATGTGAGCTAATGTAATATGGCTAAAGGTGGGGGAGATTTTGACGAGATTAAGATGGAGGACCTCGATAAGTACAAAGACATGAGTGATGAGCAACTAGAAGGAGAGCTCACCAAGACTAATGAGTGGCTCAGCAAGACAACCCTCGAGCACAACGTGAGTGAGATGCCGAGAGACGTTCGCGTTAATTATGACAACTATCGCGACGACGCAAAAAAAATAAGAAGTGAGCTAGCTAGGAGGCAAGGTGGGAAAAAAGAGACGTCATTTATCGACACTAACGATGGTAGAACGGTGACAATAAGGGGGGGCACCAACACAGAAGTCCCAACGTTTGGTGTCGACGATTTGCCATCGAATCCTGAGAACCAAATTTTGATAAGCTTAGAAAAATTCATTAGTGATGAAACTGGGATGCAATTCAAACTTAACAATCATGACCCCGACGTGTTAACGCTGCTACACAGAACGTCAACAAACAAGAGTAACAATGTGTTATTCAGACCTAGGCTCAATAGTAACGATTTTGGTAAAAAGCAAATAGTTCTCAAACGTGGAGAAGGTGGTGCTCTGCAGTACAACGACGCTAATATCGCGCAACGCTCAGTTAACCAATTTAAAACCCTTATACGTAAAATCCTAGCCAACTTGAAAGACCGTAGGAAAACTGCGAGGAGTATGCCGTTGTTGGACGCCACGCACACGGAACACGACGACATACCTGGACTAACACCAATCGAGAACCGCGAGCTGAGTGGTGTGCTTAACCCAAGCGATAGCGTGTTGCGTGAATCGAGAATAGGTGACGATGGCGCACTTCAAGCGCAGGCAGACCACTTTCAAGAAACGATAGATGGAAAGAATGAGGAATTGGCGGAGCTTGATAGAAAAGCTGGCCAAAGTGGTCTCACGAGTGACGAAGAGGGAGACTACTCCGCTGTGTATGAAAGAGTGGGAGGACTCAAGCGAGCCAGAGACAAAACCTTGGCACAGCGTGAGCTTGAAGAAGTTAGAGAGCAGCAGGAAGTCGACATTGACAGGTTGCAGAAGTTCAAGAAATGGGCTAAGGAAAATATGGTTGGGTTGAGTGCTGTAGCAATTTCAATGGCTGGAATTATAACAACAATTATTATCGCTGGGAGGTCCGCTGTTATGAGGGGTGCTATGGCTACGAGGTCATTCGCACAGGCTGTTAAGAACGCGATAACGAAGATGGGTCCATGGGCTGTTGGGTTGGCTAACTTAGTTTACAATGCGTTGACGTTGGGTGCGAAGGGCCTCGCATGGTTGGCTCAAAATCTGTGGGTACTTGCGGTGGTACTTGCGTGGTTTGCTTATGATTATTACAAGCTAAAACGGTAGCGATAAAACATATGTAAAGTATATGAACGTCACGTCAGCAGAGTTGAGCCCCGGTTTTAGACGAGCGACCATGGGTGGCATAAAAGGGGTGAGAACGCAACACGTAATCACGTTGAACCCTAATAAGGTCAGTCCTGGTGAGGAACTTTACATTGATATACCAAAGCTCAAGGTTAGTAGCTGTTTGGTGCCTGGATCGTTGGGTCTAGTGTTCGACTTTAAGAATGCGAACGCCAAAAGCTGGTTCTTGAACAATGTCAGCAAGTTGTTGGTTGAGAAACTTGTTGTGAGACTAGCTGGGGAGACTGTGTACGACAACAATGGGGAAAATTACACTGGTGTTTATCGCGACCTTTGGGAGAGTGTCACTGCGCGAGACCAAATGATTGACTATGGTATTGGTGGTGAGAACTTGAGAAAGCTAGTTTCTAAGGATGACAGTGGTGCGACGAGTGGGAACGTTGCTAAAGTTAGTGACGCGTTAATGTTTGGTGTGATTGGAACGAAACTGCGGATTAAGCTTGGTAAAATCATGAATGACCACGGGTTGTACGCTCCTTTTAGCATGAACAACAACTTGCAGTATGTGATCACACTCCCGAAGGCCACAGACATCATGGTGGCGCAATCCGGTAGCGCTGTGGGTGGATACACTCTGGAGAACCTCGAGCTTGAGTATGAGACGATTGATAACCAGGAGCTCGCTGACGAAATAGCGTCGGGCTATGCAAGTGGTCGTAGTTTGTCATATGAGCACGTTACATTGATGAAAACCACCGAATGGGATAAAGGTACGACCATTGTGAATGAAAACATTAATCTTCCAAGAAAAAGCATGAAGGCGATTGTGTTGCTATTCACGAATAAGGTGCGAACAGACAGCGAGGAGTTTCTTTACCCAAATATTGATAGTGTTAGAGTCACAATTGAAGGTGTGCCAAATAGTGTGTACTCACAAGGCATCCCAAAGTCAAAGTTCTATGCAGAAGCGAAACGATTGTTTGGGTTGGGTGAAGAACATGCTCAGTTCATGACCATACAGAAGTTCTATAAAGATGGCTTTGCGCTAGTCATCGACTTGAGGAGTGTTCAAGATAATTACAATGTTGCCACTGGTAAGAACATTGTAAACACACAATCCGGCGTGCTTCTTGAAATCACTAAGAAAGCGACGACTGCAAATGTCATGTGTAGGGTGTTTGTGATGAGTGATGGGTTGGTCAACTTCATGAACAATGGGTTGCAGTCAATCCAGTATTAAATCAAACGTGAGTTAATGGAGACTCCGTTTAATATGCTAATTGTTGGTATGACAGCTTGTGGTAAGACGCATTATTTGCTGGAAACATTGGAATCTGAGTACTTTAGTAAATTTGACTACATTGTGTTGATTTGTCCTACTTTCGAGTGGAACAAAGCGTACCAAGATTGGAAATATGTGCGCGACCCCGACGTGTTAGCGATAGACTGCGCGCAAGACAGTGTCGACGCTGTTCTCAAGTGTGTAACAAATGTTTTTAAAGGCACTAACACTCTGATTGTGTTGGACGACTGTGCAAGTGGGCAGGACGTCAAGAATAGGACTAGTCAGTTGGTCAACTTGGCTTTTAGTGCGCGACATTTTATGTTGAGCGTTATTGTCATCACACAACAACTGACGTCGATCGCAAAACCGTATAGAGAAAACATTAGTAAGCTCATTTGCTTTTACTGTCCGAGCAGAAGTGATATGAAGGTCGTTATCGACGATTACCTTGGAAACATTAGCAGAGAAAAATCGTTGGCGATTGTGACCGCATTAAAAAATAATAAGTACGCTAGACTTGAAATCTCACTGCGCTACCCATACAGTCACGAAGTTGTTATTCCGCAATAAAATATGGGTATAAGTAATAACGCGATGGTGAAACGCAAAAGTGAAGAAAATCCCGCGGTTGAGGAACTAGTTGAGGACACTGATGATACTTCGACTGTGGAAGACAACATTGACGTTAGAAGAGCCGAACTTATTAGACTGTCTGGCGATGGTGTGGTAAGCCAATCTGAAGCGTACATTAAAAAAGCGTCCGCAAAGGTTATCGACAAGATATGGCGCCAATATGAGTTGAAGAGAATGGAAATTGCAAACGCTTTTCTCACCGACTTGTTAATCAGCAAATTCGCTAGCTTACTGGATGGGTTGAACGCTATTGAAAACCCTGACGAACTAAATGACGAGTTGCAGAAAGACCCGCTATTAAAGAAAGACGTCGAGAGCATTGTCGCGATTGTGACGCCGTACGTGCCTTTCTTGGGCTTGTTGTCGGGAGGAATCACAACGTCTAAATATGTGTACGACCATCATTTCAGAAGTTCGACAAACACTGAAAATAGCGAGCGGGTGGACTAATTTGCATGTTAGCAGGTGGCTTCATAACAACCGCACGAGCCCATTCACACAACGGTTTTTTATTCACGATATTTATAGTGTACGATTTAACGAGTACGCTCAAAGTTAGACAGTCTTAGCATGGTGGTCCTCACCCCTTCTTCAAACATCGCGATTCTTCTCTCGTGGTCAGCTATCTCCACCTCGCACGACAGCAGGTGGTTGTACGTGGTGTGTCGCTAACAACAACATTCCATTGCGAATAGCAACCACAACTTTTTGAAAAAAATATTTTAAAATGAAAATATTTTTTCAAAGTGAAAATATTTTTTAAAAGTGAAAATATTTTTTAAAAGTGAAAACATTTTTTTGAAAAGTCGTGGTTGCTATTCGCAATGGAATGTTGTTGCTAGCAACATCAACAGGTGACCTTGATTCGTATAGCAGGTAGAGCACTCTCGCATATGAAATCTATTTAACACTAGACTCTAGTGGCTTTCTCGCTGAAATTTATTAAACATCGTCACTAGAATCATAATCTAGTGGCTTTTTTTCGCGCGTGAATTGAGACAACGGCAGAACGCGTCTGTTGTAGTTTGTCAAACACAAATGTGAAAATGATGACATAAAACTTTCTCTAAATTTGACGAAATGTGTCGTATTTCGTTAAAATAGCGATTTGGTGTTGTCTCGTGAGTCTCGCGTGTGTTTGGCATCAATTTAGTAGAAAACGTGGGAGGGGTGTTTAGATTGACTAACGATTGCTGTAGTAGTATAGCAAGTGGGGCTGCGAGCTTATTCGACCTCAACCGTGAATATAAACACCAAAACATCGCCAAATTTGTCGAGTCGTGACTTGGCCAAATTTGGTGACGTTTTGGTGTTTATATTCACAGTTGAGGTCGATTGAGCTCGCAGCCCCACTTGCTATACTACTTGCGTGCAAATTAGCCTTTCTGGCCTTGTTACAAAGCGAGGATTCTTTGGAATTACAGACACATGAACGGGGTCAAAAAGGCAATTTAAATTAATGTGAAAGAATATTTAATTTGGATGCCATTATGAAAGAGGTCTATTATATGGCATTTTTGGACAGTAATAGCGTGATAAAGAGTGAGCGTCACGGGCTATTGAACACAACACACCGAAAGGATAATAAAACTCACTTTCTGAGTATTCATCCTTTGATTGTGGCTCATTCATGATTTAATTAAAACAATGAAACAAATTTGTATACTTTCTTGTCTTTTTACAAAAAATTGTTATTATTTGTTGTAGGAAAAAGTTTATCGTCACAACCGGTAATCCGGACCGGTCCATGACGGGAAAGTAACGATCGCTGTCAGAGCGTCTGAGCCAATCAGAGCGCGATTTCACCGGAAGTAACTTGTACCATATAATAATCACCGATAATCACCTCCACTTTGGTGAATAATTGTTTGGTATTATCGTCGTGTATGGATGAGCCAATGATGATCGCTACTCTAGATGAAACCTTTTACTAACCCTCACCTAATCATTAACTGGTTTTGATTAGCAATCATGTTACTTAGTTCTACTCTTTACTTCCTGTGTCCCAGTAAGTATGTTCTCCCACAAAAATATGCCCCTCCCGGTCCAAATTCCCTAGGAATACGTCTCCCTCTTCGGAAATTTGGCCCTCCTACGTATGCAGTACGTATAGTCAAAGATGAATTCAATAGGTGTTTTATTATATCGAACAAAATATCTTAACACAAAGATCTTTTATCGCACGTAAACAGTCAAAAGGTTGCTGTCCAATATGACCTTGGGCTACGGGAAATGAGAGTGGTAGGATTGGAGGAAAAAGCAGCAATGCTTCGTGACTGTCACGAGCTAAGGCTGAGATCGGCAGAGGGCACTTACAGGATACCTGCGACGTCTGTCAGCGAATAGATGGTAAACTTGGGAAACAACACACCGAGTTGCACGCAATAGCCGCGTTTGTGAATAGTAAATTACTTCCAATGCTCGTATCATGAATCAGTTACGGCTATAGTCATAGGAATAATTAATTATCTACGATTGTGTGCACAAGGAGAGAATTTCTTTCTGTTCGATTAGTAGAATATTTGCATTAACATCTGCATATATATTAGCATAACAATGAACAAGGCTGTTATAAAAGTCGTGTCTTCGAAGTCAGTCGTCTTCTCGGACGTTACATTACGCACTGTGTTTATTTATTTATTGATTCATTCACTCGTTGTTTGTCGAGTCCAGATCGGGGGACACTGCAGCATCATGGCCCGACCCAGGTTTCCTTACGGGGTAAGGTTTTTCCTGGCCTCCGTATGTTGCTGTTGCAGCCCAGACTGCATATAAATGGACGTAGACTGTGCGGCAGTTCAACGCACTCGCAAGTTACAAGTTCCATAAATGTAGCGCCCACACCGTGGCACAAAACTCCACATATTTATTCCGTTGTCATTACTCTGATAGTCGTTCATCAGAAAGTATTTACCTGAGGTTTTCGTACAGCCCGGGCGACGAAGCGACGATTAAAGTTCGTGTACTCAGAATTATCAGGAACAAATCCAACCGCTTGATGATAGTGACATTAAAGAAATACCTAATGGTTTCCGTCACTTTGGATACTGTGATCCAAACACGCGGGAAGTTGCAAGACTGGACGCGGGAAGTTGCGAGACTGGAGAAAAGCGTAAAAAAACACGAGCCGCTAGGCGAGTGTTTTTTAGCTTTTCGAAAGTCGGGCAACTTCCCAAGTTGGATCACAGTATCCAAACGGAAAAACCATTAGGTATTTCTTTTATAAAATAATACAAGACAACGAGCAGCAAAAAACTTAAGGAAATGTTTGGCGGGAAATTTTCGTATTTACCTTGATCCAAACACGCGTATTGACCAATAAGAGCCTGTATAGTATACATATTATTTTATAAAGTTGTTTCGTCCATACACGACGTACGATAATGCTAATTGTTGAATGGAAAACTTAAACTTATCGTCTATTTTCTAATTGTTTAATTATTCATGTTTACGCGTTTATGAAAGCAAGACAGTATGTAACATATAAATATATATACATATTTTAAGATATATATGGCATATTAATTAATTTAAAAACTTACACGTGCTTCCATCTTTTACAAGCTTCTGAATTGTATAGTCTTTCAGATGGTCTCGCTGGATTTCCTTTGGAAATTAAGAATATTGAAAAATAAAATATTTTGGCTGACGATACATGGATGTTCGTCAAGTTCAAATTCTCAGAAAATGTCTGAGCCTTGGACAGGAATGGAACTTCAGTAACCTTTGTAATATGATTGCTACTTTAGCTACAGAGACTTGGATGGAGAATGAATGTACCTATATAACCCTTGGTTTCCCCCACCATCACACACCATCTCATGATTTTCTTCAAAATAATCCAACAGCTATACTTCTGCCAAGAAGGCCGGTCAGTCCGAAAATATATTTTAAATTTGAATATTATATTTCCAATCCCAATATATATTTCAAATCCGAAAATATATATTGCAATTCCAAACAAGATACAAAAGGCAGAATTATCTTTACATTTGTTGGGGAGGTGTCTCAAGATAATTTTATTAATATTCAGCCTACCGGTATTCAAAGCTATTCGAAGTCAAGTGTTCTTTCTTGGACAAGTTATACTACATTCACAGACATAGTAATATGTCGCAGCCATGTATCACAGTTTTATATACGCTCACAATGCTTACAATTGCACATGCCGATCGCGATAGACCGATATATATTAAAATATGACGAACGATTTCGAAATAGGTTGATTCAGATAAACATGCTGTGTTGATATTACCTCAACAACGCGTATGTTATGTACTTGGACTGGGTAAATCTGTTTTCAGAATTGAAATCAAGTAAATATTGAGCGATATAACGTTCAAAAATCTACGACGAAGCGGCCTTTATATTGCCGATTAATTTCTGAATAAATTATTAACCAGGTTTTTACGAAGGGTTATGCACGTTCCCGTAATATAATAGACACGTATGTTACGTACGTAGACTCGGTAAAAGCCGTTATAATTACTGCAAAAGCAGTCGCACAAAGCAATTTCTAACTACTTCAAGTATAAATTGACAAGTTTATCACAAATCCTGAATTTTCATTGGCTATCGCAATAGTTACTACCCGCTGATAGAAACGTCTGTGGTAAAAGTCGCGTGACTTTTTTCACGAAAAATGTGAAATAAAAGTTATTTCTTGTGTTAGAAACTTCTAAATTTATACTAAAACAATTAGTCAACTCGGCTCCGCTTCGTTGACTATTTAACAATTAGTCACTGAAGTCGAGGTGATTATCGGTGAATATTTACCGAGCCGCTAAGCGGCGAGGTGACTAATTGTTTCAGTTTAATTTCATGCTTGACGTCGAGATGACGTCAGTACCGATGTTTGTCCGCTTTTACCCATAATTCTTGCGGCCATAACAAAAGAAATATCTCATTTGCAATCATTTGTGAGTCAAATTTGGTTTGTTTGTCCACTTTTTGAGCTATTAATAGCACTAGACTCTACGCTATTGAGAAGTTTTAAACAGACAGTTTGAAAAATTTGTAAATCCAATGCTCGATGTTTTCGTCACGCTCGACAGCTTTCAAAAACACACTAACGATCAAAACTCGTAAAAATACAAATAATTATACGATAAACAACTTCCTTACCCTTAGACAATTCTATCTTGAGAGAAATCTAATATATACAATAACTTTATGCTAAGTTTTTGAGCCTTTTCTACGATTTTTTTTTAGAAATCATGCATCAAAATGATGATTCCGAGAGGGGACTGGAACGAATAAATATAGTCTCGTTACAAAAAAAATACTTTTTCAAGTATGATTTCTAGTGATGTGATAAGTCACCGCGCTACGCGGTGACTATCGTCTCAGAGTTACTGGCCAGTCAGAACTCGTTTAAGCTCAAAAATTATACTAATTGCATGCTCTTAGAGGAAACTGACCATGGTCCATTACAAATGTTGCGCTCTGATTGGCTACTCAACTGTTGTCTATTCGTGACCATGATGGCGAAACGCGCTCAAAACAATGGCAGAAAACTCTCGGTTTCAGACACTGACCTCTATATATAACTGGACTGCGTGCTCTCGTTGCAAATGACTCACGGCAAGTGACCGAAAAACGATGGCGTCAGCAGAGGTCTATTTTTTCATAGTAGCGACCACTGGTTATTAGATTGTTGGCACTGTTTGTCCAACGACCAATCAAATTTGTTTTAATGATAACTATGGCGTCAGCTGGAGTCCTTTTTCCCGTGTCGTGATTCAAACGGCATTTTACCTCTTCAAAAACGAGACTGGACAAAAAAAAACTTGAAAGTGGAGATATTCTTTATGACCAGAAAACTTTCCACTAAATTCTAAAAGCCGTCAGCACTATAGTTCTTTGTCAACACTCGGACTCGGAGGACGTATGAAAATATTTTCGGGTTAATCTCTTTTAAAACTTTTATCCTCAGGTGAGATATAAAGTGCGAACTTAGTTGTTGCTTTTGTTCGTGAAGGTTGCTTATCTATTCAAACTTTAGATTTACAGAAAAAGAATGCTGAATAGATTTTTGATACGTGTTTACTATTTTTTAAAAAGTAAACCGGCCGAAGAGCGGTCAACAGTGGCAGTCAGGCTGAAGCATGATAAACATAACCCAGTAAACATTAAAACACAAATTACATCAGGAATTGCAAATTTTAAACTCGTTTATTTTGTATTGATAATGTCAAATGTCATCTGGTCAAAAAACGTTGCTTTAAAAACCACCTTAAAAGCATAAAACGAGATAAATACTGTATATTTGTATTTAATTTTTCAAAGCAAACACATTTGCCGCCTAATAATTCGTCAACAGACTGTTGTAAATCGCTACTATGAAAAAATTGACCTCTGCTGACGCCATCATTTTTCTGCCACTTTTTGGCGAGAGCAAGCAGTCCAGTTATATATAGAGGTCAGTGGTTTCAGAAGGCTTCGGCTTCGTTGACTGAATATTCGCTCATAGAACAGATCGAGTTTCAGAAGTTTACTACAATTTAAATACACAAACAACAGTTAAACTGTAGTTAAGAGACAACTGGGCCCGGTTTAGCTGAAAAATTTTAACCGGAAACTTCTGTCGACTGACAAATTTGGCGAAAATGAGATATATACAGTATGCCACGCTGTTAGCCCAAAAGTAGCCCGAGTTAACGCCTCACGGGCGTCTTGTCTGATATATTCACACTGCATTTTTGTAATATGCATTCGGTGATATAAAAACGGCAGTATGAAACCATCAAAACGCTTCAAAAACGACGGTAGATAAAACGGAACGCGGTAAAAAATGGTGGTGTACGTACAAACGCAAAACAAGACTTGATTTTCAAACATTTTTCCCAGGTCGTCAAGAGTTTCAGAAAATAAAGCGAATTTGTAGAGCGCTTTAATGTTTATTCACATGATCTTAACCGAGTAATGAATTTTAAAACAATGTGGCTATATTTACGGCAGAAGATATAACAACAACATATAGGCGTTCGTTCCCAACCCGCGATTTCCGGTCGAGTTTGATAAAAATTAATTTGCCTTTTCTGCATAGTTTTTTGGTTAGGGTTGTATTTTGGTTATGGTTAGGGTTAGTATTTTGGTGATATTAGGGTTAGCATTTCGTTGAATTCTAAGAGACTACCGTAAATAATATAGCTTGGCGAAGTCCGTTTACGGGCCCGTAAATATAGCCACTGCGATTTTAAAATGGTCAATGTATCGAGACATGCGTAGTAAAATTTCGCCTGCAGCGTGAACCACAATATCTTACCTGCATTGTGAGATAAGCTGAAATATTTCTTATTGTTATAATCCTTTGTTTAAAGATGTAATCCATTTTTGCTACCTTTCAAAACTCCCGAGATTGTTTGGTGAACGTGTTTGTGATATTTCTTTAGTTGATTCTGAGCCGTTAATGTCGTGATGTGATAATTGATCACGTGATATGGCGCCATAATGCTGGCGTGCGAAAGATGCGCTTTATGCTGATGTCATTAGTTTCTTCGCAATAGGGCCACAGAATAAATACTCAACCAGAAATCCGACTCCGTATCGGCGCCTTTGATGTTGGTGTCCTCGCGCATCCAATAGATTAACGCCGGCGGGGTAGCGGAGGAAACGTCGTGTAACGACTGACAACTGTACCTTTCGTGGTCGAAACTTTAAAGTGGAACGACAGAATGCACATAACTGTTATTTGATTGCATAGCTCGAGTTTCTGCATCATCTGCATCATTTATCTTAGGGACCCCGCGGTAATGGAGCGATAAGCTCTGTGGGGTATCCCTGCTACTCAATGTGGCAAAGCTTGTAAATAAATAAATCTGTAACTTGTTAAAATGTCTATAATTATTAAGTGATAAATCAATTGACGCCATTTTGCGAGCAAGCTACTTCTTGGTTTCAGGCCTACCCCCCCCCCCCCCCCCTGAAGCTGGCTTTCACAATTCTTAAATATCACACCATATTTGTTTATAGAAGAAGATGGCTTATAACTTCAAAACTACGCATTTTTGAAAGATATCGTGTACGTATGTTGTTGATAATTTCATAAGCTTTCATTTGGTGTATAGTTCAAGTGTTTCCGTTATCTGCATTTTTTTTAAATGTTCAAAATGTTCGTACCATTGCTCGTAAATGGGAAGGAAATTTCTCGCTAATGTTGTAGAATTTTTAATATTGTTCATATAATACTTAACACAAAAGCTTGGACTTGATATCAAACAGAAGATACTGTAAAATTTTATCTGTGGTAGAAATTTCAAGTTTCTAGCTTAACGGAAAGTATTTCAAAAAAGGAAAACTTTTTTTCATTTTTGTCTGGCCTGTGTGAATTGGTGAAGTTTGTTTTTCCTTTTGCAGTTGTGCTGTTTGCTATTTCATATAACTTTGCAAATACTGTATGTATGAACTTCGGATATGTTTTAAACAAAAGCTAATTAAAAGACAAAGTTCTGCAAACGTTTGTAGTTTTCTAACTGAAGCAGAAAAAGTTTTAGATGAACATTAGTGAACATATTTTTGAATATATTTTAAGAATATTGGAATGATATAATTTCTCATCTTGTAGTTTGTTGTTAATCTATAACTTTAAAAGAATCGTATAAATTTATTTTACATCAAAAACAAAGTTTCATATTTGTATTAGCTTTTGTTTAAAACATATCTGAAGTTCATACATACAGTATTAGCAAAGTTATTTAAAATATCAAACAGTACAACTGCAAAACGAAAAGCAAACTTCACCAATTCACGCAGGTCAGACAAAAATGAAAAAATGTTTCCTTTTTTGAAATACTTTCCGTTAAGCTAGAAACTTGAAATTTCTACCACAGATAACATTAATTTTACAGTATCTTCTGTTTGATATCAAGTCCAAGCTTCTGTGTTAAGTATTTTATGAGCAATATTCAAAATTCTACAACATTTAGGGAGAAATTTCCTTCCCATTTAATACGAGCAATGGTACGAACATTTTGAGCATTTAAAACTAATACAGATAACGGTAAAACGTGAACTATATACCAAATGAAAGCTTATGAAATTATTAACATACGTACGTAGACGATGTCTTTCAACAATGCGTAGTTTGGAAGTTATAAGCCATTTTCCTTCATCAACAAATAATGGGATAACCCGGGCGAGGATGAGCATGAAATCTTGTTGGTCAGCAGTCACATTAACTGGATAACATCAAGGGAATCGAGGTGGAAAGGTTAGGAAGACACTTAATTAAGGCGGGGGGTTAGGGTTAGAAAACTCATTAGGTGGGGGGTTAGGGTTAGGATCTAAGTTGTTTTGGGGTTAGCTTAAGTGACAAAATTCTGACGATTATATACCTCGATTCCCTTGATGTTATCCAGTTAATGTGACTGCTGACCAACAAGATTTCATGGGTGAAGGCTAAAAGGGATGACTCAAAAGGACCTTTACATTTTTTAGATCTACTAATCCTAACCCTAATCTCAATCCTAATCCTAACCCTAACCATAACCTTGATCCTAACCTTTATCCTAATCTTAAACCTAGCCCTAACCGTAGCTATCCATAACTTAACGAAAAATAAAAAACAGAAAAAAACAGAAAGGTCCTTTTGAGTCATCCCTTTTAGTCTTCCCCGATTTCATGCTCATCTCGATCATCGCCGGTGTTACTATATTACCAACTGTTTTTGACTGTTGTTAACTGTTTTTAGGAGTACATGATTAAAGATTAAAGACCAATAATCGGCAATTGTCAAATGCTTTTAGATTACCAATAATGGGTAATTCCACAACAGTAAATTGTAGGATTTTATTTCTAGAACTCAACCCCAACACAACACAAATCCTAACCCAACCAAGTGGGGACTACGACTAGTTGCTAAATTATTCAAGTTTCACACACAGGTTGCGAACACACAGGTTGGGAGTTAGGGTTACAATGAAGTTGAAGGTGGGGATTGGGCGGGGGTTAGGATTTGTGTTGTGTTGGGGTTGAGTTCTAGAATCCTACAATTTACTGTTGTGGAATTACCCATTATTGGTAATCTAAAAGCATTTGACAATTGCCGATTATTGGTCTTTAATCATGTACTCCTAAAAACAGTTAAAAACAGTCAAAAACAGTTGGTAATATAGTAACTAGTCCTAGTCCCCACTCGGTAAAAGACCCTCGGTGGATTGCCTCTAGTGCTGACCTTATAGCAAACCCCGTGTCAATGTGGATCGCTTGCTAGCAAAATGGCCGATTCGCGCATGCGCATAAAAAAATGGGACAAGTTTTAATTTCACGGTAGTCGGACTTCTGGTTGAGTATTTAATCTGTGCCAGGGCGCTTATATATACCATACAAGCGCCCTGATTTAGACATAGGCAGCCCAATAAATAATGCTTTTAATAAGATAACATTACTGAAACAAATCGTTCACATACCGCTCATATGTTTCGGCATCCGAAGCCCGAAGTATTTATCCAAAGCCCGAAGTATTTATCCAAAGCCCGAAGTATTTATCCAAAGCCCGAAGTATTTATCCAAAGCCCGAAGTATTTATCCAAATCCCGAAGTATTTATCCAAAGCCCGAAGTATTTTCCTCGCGAACAGCGGGAGCGCTCAGCGCGCAGAAATTTTTTTTGGGATCACTTGCCATGGGAAGCATTCTGATTGGCTAACCCGAAACAACTTTCATCCTAACCCTAACCCTAAATAACCCATCCTAAC
This sequence comes from Chrysogorgia sp. JL179-B06, assembly GCA_035772405.1. Taxonomy (NCBI): domain Eukaryota; kingdom Metazoa; phylum Cnidaria; class Anthozoa; order Scleralcyonacea; family Chrysogorgiidae; genus Chrysogorgia; species Chrysogorgia sp. JL179-B06. The sequence goes on from JAYKKM010000143.1 coordinate 2,996,935, forward strand.
CCTAACCCTAAACCCCCCGCCTAACGAGTTTTCTAACCCTAACCTCCCGTATTTTCTCATTCCCTAACCTTTGTATGAGAGTTACTCCCGACTCTCGTTATTCCCGACCAAACGAAGATGACAGTTTTAGTTTAACACTGCACAAATGTCCTTTATAATTACTGGTCAATTATTTTTTTCCAAGTTTTTGGGTACCCTTACGACATAATAATTCAGTATAAATAAATGAAAATATATACGAAAATTATTCACGGACTAAAGACGTTTCTCTGACTTTTGTTTGATTTTAAGAAGACGAAAATAAACACGGAAAACGCGTTTTCAACCTTTTCGAAACTATTAACTTTATCTCATCACATTTTGAATCGAAAGTACAGCCTCGTACCCAGGCGCTGGGAGGACTTGGAGCAGACCGTTGTTTGGGGGGATGGGTTATATTCTGGAAGTGGAATACAGTGAGGCGGAAAACTCTGTTTCCGCTGTATTCCGCGTCCCGAATATAACCCCTTCCCCCAAACGTAACAACCATCTGCTACGCAGGCTAGAGAGGTGGCGGTCGGAAATGGTGAAAGCTAAAAGGGATGACTCAAAAGGACCTTCACATTTTCTAGAACTACTAATCCTAATCCTAACCCTAATCTCAATCCTAACCCTAACCTTGATCCTAATCTTAAACCTAATCCTAACCGTAGCTAACCCTAGCCTAACGAAAAATAAAGACCTGCAGACAAAACGTTAAGAAAGGTCCTTTTGAGTCCTCCCTTTTAGCCATCCCCTCGTGAAACGAGAGCGAGAATCGAAACACCTTGACTGGTCATTACGTCGTCAAAGGTACAATACGCCAGCATTTATTCTTGACTTTCAACAAATAATTTACCATATTTTATATTATTTACCTACAATTTTTCTTCTTTTACCATGAATAGTTAAAGTAACAGATCTTACTGCGCATGTGCAGAGTTTACATTTCTTAGTTGATGTTCGTTGTTCTTATGGGTGAGTGAAATTTGAAACCTGCGTTTCGTACGACCGTTTGGGGTTCTCGACGGAGGCCATGCTACATGTATAACTATAATCACCATTTCGCTCGTTGCTAGCTAGAGAAACATTTGGCCGTTGACATAATTTTTCTCGCCAGTGTCATTGTCGACAACAGAAGAAAATGATATCATTGTGAAAATATTTCGCAATGCGAAGCGATGAAGACTAAGTGGAAAACGGGCTTTATTGGTTTTTAGTCGAGAGGGTAATGTATTTAAAACCAACTCACAATGTTGTTCTTATATACAATGTTGTTCTTAGAGCCATATATACTAGATATATCAATTGTATTTCAAGCATTCTTTTGTATGAGCAGCACAAAGAGATAGGTAATATCCAGGTAACATGCAGGTTACAAAATAGGTAATATCCAGGTAACATGCAGGTTACAAAGTAGGTAATATCCAGGTAACATGCAGGTTACAAAATAGGTAATATCCAGATAACATCCGGGTTACAAAATAGGTAATATCCAGGTAACATGCAAAAATAGGTAATATCCAGGTAACATGCATGCAGGTTACAAAATAGGTAATATCCAGGTACATGCAAAAATAGGTAATATCCGGGTAACATGCAGGTTACAAAATAGGTAATATCCAGGTAACATGCAGGTTACAAAATAGGTAATATCCAGGTAACATGCAGGTTACAAAATAGGTAATATCCAGATAAAATCCGGGTTACAAAATAGGTAATATCCAGGTAACATGCAAAAATAGGCAATATCCAGGTAACATGCAGGTTACAAAATTGGTAATATCCAGGTAACATGCAAAAATAGGTAATATCCAGGTAACATACAGGTTACAAAATAGGTAATATCCAGGTAACATGCAGGTTACAAAATAGGTAATATCCAGGTAACATGCAGGTTACAAAATAGGTAATATCCAGGTAATATCCAGGTTACAAAATAGGTATTATCCAGGTAACATGCAGGTTACAAAATAGGTATTATCCAGGTAACATGCAGGTTACAAAATAGGTAATATCCAGGTAACATGCAGGTTACAATTAAAATAGGTAATATCATTCAAGGTAACATGCAGGTTACAAAATAGGTAATATCCAGGCAATAATAGTAAAGCAATAAGAAACAAAAACTTGAAAAGGAATGAAAGTGCATAAGCTAATAATAACAAAAAACTTAAATTAAATATAATAATTAATAATATTAAAGTGCTTGTAAACCCAAAATGGGTTTTTGGTGATTCGGATAGAGCATAAAACGTTAGTTAATACGTTCTAGATTAGTTTTTGCGTTAAACTTTTAGTTTCGGAGATATAAGGGCTCAAAGTCACAATTTGTGAAAAAAAGTAGCGCAGGCCGGGAGACTGGATCCGAGGAACGTGTTATGTTTCAATACTTATAAAAATATATTACAATTCGAGTAGACAAGGTAACATCGTAAAGACACATCGTTTGGGCATTTTTCAATAAAAACTCTTAAGATAGCTGTCTTCTCCTATACAACAGCCTAGTTGTTGTTGAAGATGGGTTCCTCGGATCCAGGTCCCTGTGTGTTATTTTGCAGTGGCGCTACTTTTTTCAAAAAAATGGCACAATTTGCATGTTTGAGCCGTTATATCTCCGAAACTAAAAGTTTAACGCAAAAACTAATGCAGAACTTATCAACTAACTTTTTATGCTCTATCCGAATCACCAAAAACCCATTTTGGGTTTATAAGCACTTTAAATATAATATATAAATAACAAAAAACTTGTAGGAAATTAAATAAAAGAAAAAGAGATGTGTGGTGCCAAGTTTAAAAATGAAACGCTTCTCTTGCCGTTTGCGGTTATCGTTACCACCTGAGATGGGAAGGATGGCACAGACTTTCATGTCTGAAACCAAATGGTTAGAGCGTATAAGGACTTGACGTACATGGTGAAAATAAATTTATCGGAACTACTGAAAGGCGTAACTGGTCGAACATTTGCAAGGAATGTTTAGTATCTTTGATATAAGAAGGCAACTTCTTAACCAAAGGATACATAACGTTGTCTAGAAAACTGGAAATGAGCTCGGTGGGGCATGCAACTACAAGCGGAAACAATCGGCCTGCCAGGATTGTTAGGTTTATGAGTTTTAGGTAGGAAATATATGACAGGCGTTCTGGGGGTTGTTAATATAAGGTTGGATGCAGAGGCAGGCAATTCGCCGGCTTGGATGAAATTCTTGATGGTAATTTTGACGGATTTTTGGATTTTTGAGATTGAGTGGGATCGGAATTCAACTTAGTATAAAAGATGGTATCACTGAGTTGGCGAAGAGCCTCTTGTCGATACAAGTCCGCTCTCCAGACAACAACAGCGCCACCTTTGTCCGCAGGTTTTATCACAACGTCCTCATTTCAGCATCGCAATGACTTTCAAGCTAGAAGCTCTTCTTTGTTAAGGTTATGAACTTGTTTTCTCCGCGGAGGGTGCAATTTATCAATGTCATGACGGCATTGTCTTACGAAAAAATCAAGGGATAGCCTTCGGGTGGAGACCAAGACGATTTCTTGGGGTTGAGTTCTTCAAAAATATCCTTATTGTTATTGAAAGTGGGCTTTGAGGTGCATGGCGGAAGAAAGATTCGGTATCCTCTTTAACTGAAAATAGATCGATGGGCCCGGAGTTGGGAACAAACTTTAGACCTTTCGCAAGAACAGATCTCTCCGGGTAAAGGCAAATCAGAGGGAATAGTGAAAACTAGACGATTGACTTCGTTAGAGGAACTAGTGTTCTGGGAGGGATTCGGGGAAGGACCCACTGCAGTAAGTTGGCCAATTTGGACGCCTTAACGTCTTACATAGAGTCTAGAATTTAACATGCGAATTTGTTGAACGATAGCGGTAAACAAAATAGGTGGGCAGTGCTGGGAGAGAGACGACTTGCATCCCGAGATGTCGTCATCAGTATGTTGTAAATTACTGGACATAGATTTAATAGTGATACCCATCAAACGACGGGAATGACTCGAACAAGCCGCTGATATGTGATGGGAATGAAAAAAGGCTTTGAGGCGCATGCGGCGGAAGAAAGATTCGGTACCGTGCATTAGAAATCTACATGGAAAAATGGTATGGGCCCGGAGACGGAGTTGGGAACAAAATCGTCATTTCGTTACAGAAAATAGTCCGATTTCGACGAAAATTTTCAGCGGCATCGAAAATTTAAAACAAAGCAAATACTGGGAGATGTTATTTTGAATTCTCAATAAATTTAGAATAGCAGAATATACCTGAATTTATAATAAAAGGTCTATTAATTAAGTTTCAAGCTTTCGTTGCAAATGGAGTATGAAGAACTAGACCGCGACATTGATAGATCAAAGATGTTGATCAACAACTATTTTTCTGTGCTATGTAGCTCTCCCGCCATTAAGGCACGGCTCCAGACTTAAAAACAAATATTCCTATATCTTCCAGAGATTTTACCCAACGTGGTTAAAACGTTCAAGTGATATTTATCATAAAGTATTCACGCGACTCTCAGGCGCCATATTGGATGGACAAATAAAAGTTTCTTGAGGCACGCGAATACAAATAATGTAACCAAATAAACAGCCTAATTTGATGCAAATAGTTATCTAATTTATCATGCTAAGTTGTCAGGTTGTATAACTTTACTGTAAATGCATAATTTTTGCGATTGATTTTTCCTCTAATTACAATTACTCTCATATTTTTGTTGATGCAAATTAATTCCTACCATTCAACTTAGGATAATAAACGTAATTAATGTTTGAATTAAATTAGGATGTTTGTTTGGTAAATTTTGATGTTCAACCATCGGTACTCAAGAAGGTTTTAGGTTTTCATCCAATATGGCCGCCAATGAGTCACGTGACCTTGTTGTCATGGAAACAAAATTATAAATTAGTTCCTATTGTATGATGAATATGTTTGGTAAGTTTGACTTAGTACGTTTGAACAACATTTCTGGAAAACAGGAAATTTTGGTCTTCAAGTCAAGAGCCATGCCTTAACATCAGTGAGCTTGCCTTTTGTATATAATTTTAGTTAGTTACTAGCTACTACCAGCAAACTGACAGTTGGTTTAAAAATTTTTATGCTAGGAATGTAACGTATTTTCTGGTGATCAATCACGATATCTCAAATCATCCAGTCCTTGCTTGAAACGTCGTCAGTAATCTATTTACGTTATTTCGGCAGCTCACCGCCACCTTAACGTTTATTTCTGGACCTGGCCGTTGAAAAGACAATTATCTTAATCCAGAATAGTGAAAACTTTGTGGACGAAACTATGAACTTGAAGGGAAAGATTTTTCAAGTTTTCTATTCAGATATCACACAAATAAGAATATAACCATTAGAATATAACCAAAATATATATAACCATATATAACCAAATAGAATATAACCATTTTTTTCAATATCGAACGATATCCGATTCGATATTTTTTGAACATGTGGTTTGAAGTCGCTACCCAGCTGACAAATAATACTCCAACTATTGGATAAGGCTGAGCATGATATCACTGAGAATTGTGTAGACCAAGGTCAATGTTATCTGTCGAAGCCGAAAGCTGATGTGCATAACATTGACCGAGGTCTAGATAATTCTTGATATCATTACAATCGTCACTATCTCCATCGTTATTGTCACTGTTGTCTTCATCTACTACTGCAAGTCATTTTGTAATTTTCACGCACTTTGAGGTAATGACGTCATCAGCGCCCAATAATATTTTTTGGACACCTCCGTCCAATAATTAACAATTATCCATATATTCACTGGCAAAATGTTTCAGCTTTCTACGCGCTGATTCCTTTTTCCGAATACCGTATAGAATCTCGCGAGTAATCCATGGTGGGCCGTTTCTTCCTTTCAAACGTTTGGTTGGTACAAATTCGGAAACGGTGGCCTCAAAGGTGTTTTTCCAGCGTGTCGTTGATGTCAAGCGATAGATCAAGAATACTCGTCAAATTTTGTTTTTGAATTGCTGAACGAAGTCCATTAAAGTCCGCATGTCGAGAGTCATAGACAGATCTATTACCCATGGCAGGAGCTTTCACTCGATCGGATTTGTATGTCAAACAGGATATGATGGAATGATCCGTGAAGATGCCGGCGTCATCAGGTGAGATTATTTCGCAGACATCACGCGATCTGGCACGCTGGTGATGACGAGATTAAGCACGTTGACGCCACGAGTATGTTTTTTAATCAGTTGAGTTAAGAAAAAACCATTGAGTATTTCCGTGAAAGCGACTTCGTGAGTGCCAGTAATATTTTCCTTGCATAGATTGCCAGTTGACATTTGGAAGGTTAAATCACCACAAATAACTGCTTTCTCGTACTCATCCTGGGCTTTTGCTAAAAAATCGTTAAATGTGATACGCCATGTTTCGTCAGCATTAGGAGGTCTGTAACACGAGCAAAGGAGTATCTTACTGTTGGAAAATGTTATAATTTCACTCGATACAACTTCTAGCTTGGTAGACAAATATACGTTTTTTTACTGATTTGAATGACGCTGTTCTTACCGCCAGTAGCACACCACCTCCACAAAGTAATTCTCTGTAATTCTAATTATGGTTAGGTTATAGGGTTAGTATTAGGAAACCAGCTTAATCACAATCCATAAGCAGGTTGGCGGCATTCTTTAAACCTACCTCTCGTCCATACCCTTTAGCCACGACCTTAACAAGACACTACTTTTATCTCATCAAAAAACATGAATATTGACAATATTGATATGAAAGATTTCATTCCAGCAAGGATTTTCATGACGGGCTTCTTCGAAAGAAAATTTAAAAATCTTCAAGAATAAGAAAATCTTCAAGAACATTTGCAGAGCATAAAAAATAAGACAAAACACTTGAGAACGTTTTATTAAATTTGATTTCACCAAAGTTGCTAACATTATGGTTGCAGTAAATACAAGAAATATTTGAACGAAAACTGTTATTTTAAGCAAAGATATAATAACATAGACCAACTATATCAAACATTTACAAAGCGACCAGCACTTTAACTTGCTTATTGACAAGTTCAACTATATACAACCAATTTGAAGCAACATACATTATAGTCAAACATCAAAAAGGAGGTATTTTTCGCTCAGCAAAAAAACATAAACATCTGCGGTTGTGGTATGGCTAGAACTGGATGGTATTTCGATATTTACTACCTTTCTCAACTACAATTAATATTTATATATATATATATATATACTACGAAAAACAATATTAAGTAATATTAGAAAAAAGCAGAGCTTTCTCTATCGTTCAAGATGTCCAAGTGAGAAACGTTAAATTTCCTCACAATGCTACTATTGCGAGATTACATGAAGCTATTGTTATTTCAATCATTGAAATAGAACACCAAAGCGAGGTGGTGAAAACAAAGCGCCATTCTAAGTATACCATCCATTTGTTCTGGAACGACTGTTTCTTAGACCCTGTTTCAAATGTCAAACTTTTCATGTACCAAACCGAATGTAAATTAGCCAAATCCTTTGCCGTTCAAGCTCATTTGCTTTAAATTAGGCACATGAAAAGTTTGAAACGGTGAAGGCTAAAAGGGATAACTCAAAAGAACCTTCTTATTTTCAAGAACTAGTCTAACCCTAATCCCAATAAAAATCCTAACCTTGATCCTAACCTTGATCCTAACCCCAACTAACCCTAACCTAACCAAAAATAAAGAACAAAAACAGAAAGGTCCTTTTGAGTACGTTAAGCTAGAAAATACCTCCTAGTTCTACTCATCAATAGTAATATTTTTAATAACTGGTCACATGCATGTGGCATACACAAAGTCTAATATCAATAAAGTAGTACAATCTTGTAAACAGGTTATGTAAAAGTCATTTAATCTTGTAATATTTATCGATTCGATTATAGACCTCTTTCACAATGGCGACAATTTAAATATTCCTTTAAGTGCATCTTAATTAGCCTTTATTGGCCTCATTTGTGTGTAGAAATTCAAAAGCTTTGCTTCGTAAGGAGGTTATAAAGGCTAATTTATATGCGCATAAAATAATATTTAAAATAAAATTGCCATTATGAAAGAGGTTTATGTCACTTAAAAACAGAATGGTTGAAACAACGTCTCAGATTCATACCAATCTAAATGGTTTGGTTGTTTTAACAAATAAAATTTGGCTGTTTCACCCGTAAAAGGTCAATCGGTGAATCTGAAACAGAGCAGCATCGTCAATCATTTAGAAAGTTTTAACAATTTCACAAGTTTAAATTCCCGATTTCTGTACAGCATGTGACCAGTTGCTGAGAGTATAGCACAAACATAATTGCTACAACTTACTAATTACAATATCAACATTTACATTTCATGCAAATTCAACATTTCGATTTTACAGTAATCATCACTTGATAATTATGCATCCCGCTCTCACAAAATATAAATTTCATCCATTATAATGACAGGTTATTCTTTTCTTAAATTTAAATCTACTCATGCACGAATACACACGATTAATGCCTCCTCCGCAGTTCTTAAAAAAGTAGGGTATTGCGTAGGTAGTGTTTTGGATATATAACAAAGTGAAAAGGTGGTAAACTGCGGAGATTTTTAGTAACGAAATACTGACGTTTCGAGCGGAGTAACACCAGATGAAATAAAATAAATAGAGCTTATTTTTATGCCAAAAAGGGTGTCACAATATTTTTGTGGGCAATGTTTTTTCCGAGTCAATAATGCTGTGCGAGCAATGTTTTGGCTGGGATTGAAGGGAAGTATAGGGATTGTTGGGAAGTATAGGGATTGTTTGGCACCTCTCCCCATGCTCTTATTAATTTCTCTGGCTCAGCCAAAACATTGCCGACATTGCTTGCACAGCCTTTGAAGCTATTTGACTCTGAAAAAACATTGCTCACACAACTAAAAAGCCACAGAGTTACCTGCGGAGAAGGCTAGTACTGTATCATGTACAGTTAAATATTATATCCAATAATTATTCCATTCCTTTTCTATTTTTACAGTTAAACTACAGAGCAGTTGTTCAAAAGGCGATTAACTTAATCCAGGATTACTGGAAATTTTGTGAACAAAATTATAAAAATGCAGAAAAGATGTTTGGAAATTTTGGTTCAGATATCGTACAAATTATAAAATGTTTTGCCTTAGAAACTTTCAATTTAAAGACATTGGCAACAAAAATTAAGTTTGTCTAATATGAAAGAACTCGTAAAATGATAGAGTAACACCTTTTATAACTTTTCCGTATTTTACTTCGTTTTTGAAATATTTCAATTTGTTTGATATGTAAATCAGATGGTCTCTGACGTCAGGTGCGGGTATTGAATTTTCACTCATTAAAATATTAGTTCCATCTTCAAGTTTGTTCCACAAATTTACTTGAAAATGTGCGTATAATAACTACTCCTGATAATGAACGTTGTAAACTTAGCAATCACCGAGATATAAGACATTTTTTAATGAGTGAAAATTCTCTACCCTGCACACGACGTCAGAGACCATCTCATTTACATGTCAAACAAACTGAAATATTTCAAAAACGAAGTAAAATACCGAAAAGTTGTAAAAGGTGTACTCTATCATTTTACGAGTTCTTTCATATTAGACAAACTTAATTTTTGTTGTCAATGTCCTTTAGTTTTCAAACAGAACATACCACAATAAACAGCCGATTAAGTTTTAATCCAGGATTAGCGTTAATGGCCTTTTGAACAACAACCCCCCAGGTATATATAGTTCTTTGATCTATTCCCAATGTTCTGTAATACTATATTCTAATATCACCATTTTACTACAGAAATGTAATCAGTCCGCAAAATTCACGGTATATGATCACATACCCAGATATCAATAACTAATAACTATTCATCTTTATCAACGGTAATTATCTTAATAGTTGCTAAACATTTTGTTTTAGTTTGTTTCGCAACTCATTTGAATGCCACTGGAAAAGTGAGCATTTTTATACATTTTTAACAAACCTTATTTTCATTTTATTTCAACTTGTTCATTTAAAGGGATACTCCAGCCAAAATACAAATGTAGTTCATATGAAAGATCTTACTGACTTTAGTTTATTTCCAAAGTTTTAGCATTCCTATCAATTTAGTTAAGAAGATATGGCTAGTTGAAGTTGAAAATTTGAGGATTTTGACGCCATATTGGTCATTGACATTGACGACATATTTCTTTTTTGTTTTAATTTTTTTTAAATATATGCGCGTTTATTCGATAGTCATAGCTACAGTCAAAAATCGCTACGACTCTCGAAAAATCTGTGACTTTTCTACAGATTTTTCTCCCGATTTTCAGTGTTGGGACTTGCTGACATCAACGCTAACGCCATCAATCGGATGCCCATATTTGGAAAATCGGCCCGACAAATCGTAGTGTGTAAACGTACCTTAAGAAGATATGGCTATTGTCCAATTTCGACGCCATATTTGTTTCTCAAATATGACGTTACTGAGTGATTCGATCTCATATTAAGCTCCTCTACTTTCCTGCATGAGGAACTAAATAGTTTATTTCGACTAATTTTCGTCCAAAGAGCATTCACAACAACTATCACTATGTGATCGAAACAACTCCACTGCCGATAAAGAATCACTCAATGACGTCATATATTCAAAACCAATATGACGTCAAAATCCTCAAATTTTCAACTTCAACTAGCCATATTTTCTTAACTAAATTGATAGGAATGCTGAAACTTTGGAAATAAACTAAAGTCAGTAAGATCTTTCATATGAACTACATTTGTATTTTGGCTGGAGTATCCTTTTAAGAAAATTAAACTTTTTGTGTTATTCGAAATCATTCTCGCAATATAAGTTCCTCCCAATATACGTTATAAGTTAGATGGCATAAACATATCTCACGTATCCGGGGTTTAGGAATATAGCTGTACAATAAACTAATCTGATGAGTAGTATTCGTAATAATTGAAATGCCATCAACAAGTATATGTTGCAACATTTATGGGAAACAAACACCACAAAGAATGATCGAAATGTGTGAACAACTTGTACAATTTGTGGAGACTAGGCTAGGTTAGTTATCGTGTTATATACTACAATTCAAAGCAACAACGCTATTGTTTTCTATAAAGAAAATCATTGTATTGCCTTGAAGATGTGTGTTACAATGTTTATGTGTTGTCCATTATGTCCGTCTATCCTGACAAACATTTCACATGTGAAAAACAAGCGTTCACATGAACGTTGTTGAATGAATTGGATATTTCATATAGGCTCGATTACCAACTGTCCTTGTTTTCGGCCTTATTCCTCCCCCAAGAGAAATTATAATAATAATAATAAGACATATTAGGAGCATTATACAATAGTCTCAATGCTCTTACAACAATATATTCTTAATGTTACTTATAAAACTACCACTATGAACAAAAAACTATTAATTTTAAAAAAGAAAAGTCTTAAATAAGGTGGTCGAAGTTGTTCCGTTGCAGTACGTAACAAGGCCACCAGGTTCTTCTCAGTATGACGATTGACGAATCCCGCGAAGAACCAACCAAATAAAAAGGATAACGTGGATTGTTCGGAGCAAAATCATGCCGCGTATGTCTACAGCGAGTACAGTAAATTATGGAGGTTAGGCTTGACTTCCGATACCAATACTATTATTCTACACTTAGATTCTGCTTCCATTTAAACAGCTCAGCTTGCGAGAACGTGTACAGAAATATGGCGATCGATTTGAATCAACATCATCATTACCACTACATTTCATAAGTTGGCTCATTAGGGAGGTTAAGTCCTACAGCTCTGGTCATGCGCAGTAGTTTACTTTAACAATGAGATGTTGGTATCGGTACTCGACACTTCTGAAGTCGACCGAATTTCGGAAGCCAGTTTGACTAGATGTTTGTCTGAGTTCGCCTTAATTTTTGCATTCCCAACAATGGTAAAATGGTAATTTGGAATCCTTTGAGAGTATTTTCGACTGGTCATTTGTTTGTTGGAATTTTGGTTAGCAACCACACACAACGCTATTCTATTGATAACTAATTGCCAATTAATAATTGGTATATTCGCATTGGAAGTCAAACTTAATATCCCTATTTTCTCGGGGGAGGTAGGGCCACACCCGACGACGGCTGGTAATCGGGCCTACAATCGCTGCAGAAAATGTTTCCAAGAAAGACGTTCAAATACTTTGCTCACCACATTTGTAGGAGGTGGGGAAATTTTCCAATGTCTCCTAACTAATTTCTGCAATGATTGTAAGTATTTCATTTTTGTGAAATACATGTGTCTTATATGAAAATGTTCCAATGTCACATATGTTGTGAAACTATTCTAATTTCATGTGAAAAATGTTTTCCCATGTAAACCGATATTTGACAATGTTTTCCTAAGTAACTTGGCAGTCTTTTGAGAGTTGATGTTTGTGAAAGTGTGGTTGTTACAGTGAAGTTGATCTTTCTCTTGTTGATAAAAAATCTGAGAAAATATTCTTCACACACGTCTTATTTGTGATGATGTTTAAAGTGCCTATGCAATGAAAAATTAAGTTGTAAAATAACTTTTTCATATCTCACTCATGAGTTAAGATTTGTTTAATATTTAAATGATCATACTTATGACATCACGCTGCAAGACTTATTGAAAAATTCTGCATATCTTTACCATTATCACATGGCATCGTTTGATGATTTGCATATTTGATATCATTGGATACATTCACGCACATGCACCTGCATTTCAAATTATGTAATGATACATAATCTCAAGGATATATAAGCGTTTTCAATAAGTTATTATGCAGTGTGGTGTCATAAGTATGATCATTTACAAATCAAACCAATCTTAATATCTCAAGAGTGAAGTGAGATATGGAAAAGTTGCAAATGGTTAGTCTTTATAGTTTCAAGAGTTCTTTCAAATAAAAGAGTTATTTTACAACTGAATTTTTCATTGCATAGGCACTTTAAAGTAATTTATTGTCTTATTTGGAAGAACTTTTAAAATGATAAATTAACTTCTTTTGAAGATTTTTGCTTCTTCGCTTTGTTTTTTAAATATTTCAGTTTGTTTGATATGCAAATGTCTGGAATTTTGTCACACATAATGTACATAACGACTTACCGGAGAAGTTTGTGTATCACTTTCATTCTCACACGAAATCCTTTAAAATCAATAAGTTTGGTGTTGTGGGAGAAACACGCGCACGTGCATGTTATTCACACTTTAGTGTTTCAATTTCATGAAAGCAAAGATATATAACATTCTCTGATAAGTCATTATGCATGTGTGACGAAATTCCAGACATTTGCACATCAAACAAACTGAAATATTTAAAACAAAGCGAAGAAACAAAATCTTCCAAAGAAGTTACTTTATCATTTTAAAATTTCCAAATAACACAAAATATTTTGACGTTATAGGCAATTTAAGAATGCCGTATCTATAATCAATAATCTTTTAATGGATGCTGCTTGTTATATACTTACACTATTTATTGAATGTCGAGATAAGCGACCATTTCTTTCATATATGAACAGCGCGTGTGAGTGTTTTCTAAAGCTTAGTGGATTTAATAAGATCAGAATCATCTGATGGTGACGGATTAGGACTTTCGTATTGATCACATACGGAATCATCAATAGTTAATGGTGAATCACACGACAAGGCATCTATATCATCATCAGTTTCATCAGCTCCCATAATATGTTCAAAACTATCTGTGTTATCATCGGTAGGGCTAGCAGGTGGATAATCAATGCCATTCTCTCGTGTGATGGCAATTTTATCATGATTTCTTTCATAAGCTACTGCTCTTAGCCTTTCATTTTCACTTTCCAGTTTTGTAATTTTGACCAATAAGTTCTTTCCTTTCCTTTGAGATTGTCGCAATTCATTTTTCAAAAAATTCGTTCGGTTTCTAAGATTTTTTATTTCTGCAGAGAGCTTCTCTGTTTTCTCCAGAAGTGGCTTAGTTAAAGAAGGGTTAATTTCTTCTTCTTGAAATACTTGGTACTCCACTTCAAATCTGAGCAACTGATCACCAATCTTCATCGCCAACACATCCTCAACAATCGTTTCCCGATCATCCGCTGCTAACTTTGGTAAATCTATTTTTAAAAAGTTGACAATCGTCTCTAAACTTTCACACGCCAAGATCTTGTCTTTGAAACGACCAACTAGTGTTATGGCCACCTACATAGAAATAATCAACAGAAATAACTGAGTTTGCGCACTAAAAGGTTGGTATACTACAATAATTGTGAATGTCCAGCAATTCGAGCAAGGACCCCTTTTCCGTCACTCACCAGGAATAGGTTGTTCAAAGCAGCAGCGAGGCCAGGGTCGGCGTGAGATCATATTGAGTTAACGTACAGTCCGCGTCTTTGGGACGATGTTTTTTAGTATAACCATAGGGCTACTTAACCATGCAAATAACCACTAACCCCAAAACAACTTAGATGCTAACCCTAACCCCCCACCACCCTAATCCCCGCATAACGAGTTTTCTTGATCCAAATCGAGCGGAAATAAGGTCATGGGTACGAGATTAAGCCAGTGTTTTTGTCTACACTTAGAAAATAACCACAAAATGAATTAATTATTCCACAAACATGGAACCATTAATCTCCATGGGCTTAAAGTACGTATCTCACGTTTGGGGATTTTACATATCCGTAATATTTGGGCCTTCGATCCTTATTAGTATTTCTTCTCATCGCGTGGCCTGTTTACTGATTAATATTAAAAAATAGCAAATGACTTTCTTTTACATCTCATTAAAGTGCCCCTAACCTCAAACATTTTTATTGTCTTATTTGGAAGAACTTTTAAAATGATAAAGTAATTTATTTTGAAGATTTTCACTTCTTCGCTTTCTTTGTGAGATATATCAGTTTGTTTGATATGCAAATATCTGGAATTTCGTCACACATGCATAATGAGTTATCAGAGAATGTTATATATCTTTGCGTTCATGAAATAAAAACACTAAAGTGCGAATTTCTCCCATAACACCAAACTTCTTGATTTTAAAGGATTTCGTTCGAGATTGAAAGAGATATACACATTTCTCCAATAAGTCATTATGCATGTGTGACGAAATTCCAGACATTTGCATATCAAACAAACTGATATATCTCAAAAAGAAAGCAAAGAAACGAAAATCTTCAAAAGAAGTTACTTTATCATTTTAAAAGTTCTTCCAAACAAGACAATAAAACATTTTGAGGTTATGGGCACTTTAATTATTTGTTGTTTTTTAGTAGCTGGTTGGTTTGTCACATAATTATATTAAACATATAAAAGTTTCACTCAAAACCTTCGTTCAAAACCTTAAAACTCCTCCACTGCACTATTTTCGCACCCACATAAAGTAGTTCCTGCATAAACGCAATACCACTGCCATTAAACTGTCCTTCAACAGTAATAAGTTTCCGGGTATCTAAAAAGTTGATTTTGAAAGAAATGTTTAACTACAGCTAAAAACTATATTACCTTAAAAACTGTTTCCAATCCTCCAAAGCAAATTAAATCTGCGGAATAAACAATAAAAGTTAAAGTGTTTATGCAATGAAAAGTTCAGTTCGAAATAAACTAATCAAATCATTCGAAACATAACTTTGTAGGTTTAGTATTATGGGACACATGTACGCAGCTGTACACAGTTTCATAATTTTGTTACATAATCGCAAAGATATACAGGGTTTTTTATTTTTTCAGTAAGTTATTATGCAGTGTGACGTCACAGTGAGGATCATTTACATATCAAACAAATCTTAATATATTGAGATCGAAGTGAGATATGAAAGAGTTGTAAACGCCAATCATTATAATTTATATAGTTCTTTTAAGTAAGAGAGTTTATTTCAAACTGAATTTTTCACTGCATAAAACATTAATAAACATGAATACTCTCCGAAACTAAGAAATGTTTTTAGAATACGTTAGATGTTCCTTCATCTAACCTGATGAAGAATACACCGTCTAGAATGTCGTCAAAGATAATATACAGTGCCTAAGTACAGCCGTTATTTTTACATATTCTTGACTTTCAGTTCTCTCATTTACCCGCGTTATTTTATAATGTCTGGAAGTAATATATCATAAGAATAAATATGAAAGCTGCTAAGTTCTCAAAAGAACTGGATATAATATGAAAAGGAGAAATAAGAGAACTTCAATCAGTTCAATGTATCGAAAAATACTTAAAGTAAACTTCAATGTGTCGAAAAGTAAGTAAGAGTACTTAGGCCAAGAAAAAAATACTTATTTCGAGTCGGGTTTGCTATTTCGTGCTGAAAAAAATTAGGTAGGGTAGGTCGGTTTTTTTGTTTTTTTTTAACTTTTTTTTTCTAAACATTGCATGGACGAACAATAGGTTTTACCAAACCACGCTGATATTGAGGATGCTGCCAGGATCGGCAGCCATGTTTGCTATCCCAGGCTTCTCAAAATTTCAATAAAAAGATTAGGGTCAAAAACTAGGAGGGGTCGGGAAACCGGAAACCAAGGTATTTTTTATTTTGGCCTTATGTATGCTATATTAATGGCGATCCTACTTCAGGTCAGAACACATCGTCCGAAACGTCGTCTATTAATATACGTAAGTACTCTTAATTAAGTATTTTTGGTTTCGACAGATAACAACCTCGGCTTTGATAATTATCGGTATCATGCTCAACCTCATCCAATAATTCTTAATTATTAGCGTAAGCCTAGCATACACAAAAGAATGGCCATATTCAGCGAAGACCAAAAATTGTCAACAGTTGTTGTTCTACTTACCCATAATCCTACAAGCGAAGGAAACAGGAAAGAGGGAAGCAAAAAGCGTGAGGAACCACGAGGCAACGTAAAGAGTTGGAGTTACTTCATATTTCTCAAAATGATCATGAAGACTGGGATACTCGTCATGAAGAAGACGGGAATACTGGTAGAACTGCACCTAATAATGCAAGAGTAGTGAGTATTTTGGATTATTATTATTAGAAACTTCCATCAAACTCACATAACAATAACCGATACAAAGTAGAAATACGTTCCGCAATAACTCCTCGCCCGCCTTTTCTACTAACCCCCCACCCCACCCCTAGATCCCCATCCATGGTCCCCAGTGCCTAGACCATAACAAATCCCAAAAGGCCGGTTCGCTACCACGAGTTCTTTCTTCGACGCCATGTTGGTGTGATGTTCTATGATGTTGGCAAAACACTAGGTCCCGGTTTTTTCATGTTAATAATTCCGACGCGGCTAAGCTATTCATTGCTCGTGTAACCACTTCGCTCGCGCGGGCAACGCAATGAAATTTGACCCGTTGCGTTGCCGGCACGAGAAAAAAATCGCACGTGTCACCCGACCTTTATGCTATATAAAGCCACGAGGACGCGCAGCATCCGAGGGCTTTATATAGCTTAAAGCCCGACATTCGAGGGATCTATCTGATTTAGTTCATGATTGAGGAGGTTTTCCAACAAAGTTTTGTCCATTTTATCCACCTTGGACAAATATTTCCCTAGTTTTTTCCTTCATTTCTTATCTAATTATAGTATTCATGGTCTTTATGCTAGATAAAGCCCGCGGTACATCAAAGAAAACCGACTCGATCATGAACTAAGACTCGGTAATTCCAAATCTGTTTTCAGAATTAAAATCGGTTAAATATTGGCGAGTTAACGTTCAAAATCTGACGAAACAGCCATTTGCAATTTACAAATATACGGCGTGCGAAATCTGTGGACCATGGATGGGGGTTAGGATGACACTCTAGGGGGAACGTATTTTGTATAAAATAATAGGTAGACCTCCACCGGCGTTGTATTACCAACACGGTTGTAGTGTAGTAACGAGATAAGTGGTGATGTATTATGCAATATGGTGGCTGAAATTAATGGGAAAATATAAAAATACTAGAAATACGTACACGCAACAACCCTCGCCCGCTTACTGTTTGAAACTTGTACAGCGTACGTAGTTGCTTACAGTATTTTAATTCTTACTTTTAGTTGTACTTGAATTAGATAATAGCCCATTCATTTGCCAAACTGAATATACTATCAGTGGATAATATCTCTGAGAGCTTTGTGTTGTCTGAATTTAATTGTTTCATAGGAATAACTAAATACATTAATGGTAATATAAGTATAAACAGACACTATTGGCTGTTGAAGGAAGAAAGTGCATCTTTTTCATAGGGGTGCATATATAGTAGAACCTGAGTTTGATGGCCACCCCTAAAATTGCCAAGCAAAAGTGGTCGTAAACGACAGGTGGAATGGCAAACGTACGTACTTCACATTTGATCTCGAAAATATTTTATTTGCAGCAATTTGATCTAACAAACAGACTAAAGAGTAAGGAGCAACGATACTGTATATATATTCTAATTTTGTATGCACAGTCAAAGTTATTGGCAATCTTGCATACGAACCTCACTCGCTAGGTTTTCGAACATTTCCAAGCGTTAGATCGTTTAATGGTGTACAACATACGTAAATTATGTTAAGCATTATGTTGTATTAGCAAAGTTATTTGGAATCTCACACTACAAAGTTTAACAAAACTATCAAAATGCAGTCGCTTATCATGAAAGTAAGCAAAACAATACTAAAAAAGCAACAAGTGCCTCTTCTTGTTGCCTATATTCGCACATGGTCAAAATTCTTGCTTGTTGATTGTAACATTTTTTGCGTTTGGGACGATGAAAAGCGGTTGCTGATGAGACCTGTTTCCTGTATTCGCGCGCTGTCAAAATTTTTGTATGTTTACGTGCAAAAGCAAATGCTTATCTTGTAAAAAAGTCGCTCATGACAGGTTAAACGCTAAAAAGTGGTCGCGTTTGGCAGGTGGTCGCTAATTGCAGGTATGTACATTTGAACTACAAATCGTCCGTGCCAGCAAGTGGTCGTAAACGGCAGGTGGTCGTAAACGGCAGGTGGTCGTAAACGGCAGGTGGTCGTAAAACACAGGGTCATAAAAACTCAGGTTCTACTGTATAGTGCAACTGTATAGGGTCCATTCAAATTAAGGCAATGAATAACAGCTGTATACGCAGGCTAATTCAAATTGGGTTATAGGTTTCTATAGGCTAATAGGTTTCTCTGTAGGTTGCCTATAGAACATGTTCCAATTGCCTATAGAAGTCTATAGGCTTCGCATATATAGGCAGGCCTATAGACTTTTTTTGTTAGGGTATTGATTTCTCTCAAGAGGACCGGTCTCAATGCAGAGCAGGGAAACTGATCTAGGTTTATAACTCTAGAACTTGAACTATAACTTGAACTTGAAACTGATTTGTTAATAGAAACCGTAGGATTTGCAGGTACTTCTTGTAATTATAAATTCTGTGAAGGCATTTTCACATCATATCTAAAGAACTAAGATTATCTCAATGAATCTATTCATACATACATGTTTTAGCAATTAAGGCAATTGATAATCTGCAGGATATACAACTTTTGAGTTAAAATTAATTTTTGTAACATTGTCCCCTCGCCCGGCGCGAAGCGCCGGCCGAAGGCCGAAGGCCTGAGGGCGAGGGTGCTAATATCGACCGGCGTTTAGTCCCTTATCATGACGGGGGGAAGGGCAGAGTAGAATCGAGTTTGTTTGTTTTTATATATGCATCAACGGCCGTCCGCGCGACATCGGAAAATTTGGTCCTGGTAACTAGATACTCAGATTGGCATTAATATTTAAATTGCCGTCACATGATTCAAAGGGTTTTTTCCAAAAGAGCCAGAGTATGTATTTTGACTCGCTAATTCCAAATCTGTTTTCAGAATTGAAAACGGTTATATATTGATCGAGATATTCAAAATAATATACGATGAAGTATCATAGCCGACAAAGCCGATTAGCCGACTAATTTCTAAGTACATAAACCATTTTTACGAAGGGTACTCGCGTTCTCGTAATATAGTAAACATGTATGTTATGTATGTTGAATCGCTAATTCCAAATCTGTTTTCAGAGTTTAAATCGGTTAAATATTGGCCGAGATAACGTTCAAATATTTATTCGACGAAACGGGCTTTTGCAAATTGTGAATGTTTGCAAAACACAAATACACGGCGTGCGAGGTCTGGGTGTGGATGTGGAAATTCCCATAGGGGCGGGGGGGGGGGGGGGGTGGTCTAGAAAAGGCGGGCGAGGGGATTGTTGCGAATTCGTATTTCTAGTACTGTACATAATTGTATGAATTATGTGTTTATATTTGTAATAACTTTAATTTGTTAGTTCATACCTACACTAAAATATATTGGTACTGATTGCTATAGAAAAAGCGAAAGCGACGCTCGGATTGGGTTCACAAACTATGATAAATATATTAGATATTCCGACGACGATATCTTATGAACTACTGGCTCTAGCAAATCATGCTATAAAACTCGGACATATTTACAAAATTATCTTTGTAACTGACTACTAACAGCATCAAAAAAGGGAAAACGGGTTTACCTTTTGTCGCCAATTAAAATTTACGAGCTTGTTATCTTCCGCCGATGGTACTGTATCTTTTGAACACTACATTTTCAATGAATTTTTTGAACACAAATCTTCAGTCGCCCGTATCAATTCCTTTTGTTACCAAGGCAACGAAAATTGGACGGGCGGTTGACGGTTGATGCATAACCAATTCTGCAAACAGCATCCCGTGAGAAGGGACTAAACGCCGGTCGATATTAACACCCTCGCCCTCAGGCCTTCGCTTCGCGCCGGGCGAGGGGATAATATATAAACATAATCTATAATACTAGAAATATGAATTCGCAACAATCCCCTCGCCCGACTTTTCTATACCACCCCCCCCCCCCCCCCCGCCCCTATGGGAATTTCCACATCCATGGTGCCCAGACCTCGCACGCCGTGTACTTGTGTTTTGCAAACATTCACAATTTGCAAAAGCCCGTTTCGTCGAATAAATATTTGAACGTTATCTCGGCCAATATTTAACCGATTTAAACTCTGAAAACAGATTTGGAATTAGCGATTCAACATGCATAACATACGTGTTTACTATATTACGAGAACGTGAGTACCCTTCGTAAAAACGGTTTATGTACTTAGAAATTAGTCGGCTTTAGTCGCTATAAGCCGGTCAATATTATTTTGAACGTTATCTCGATCAATATTTAACCGTTTTCAATTCTGAAAACAGATTTGGAATTAGCGAGTCAAAATACATAACATATGTGTCTACTATATTACGAGAACGTGAAGACCGTTCGTAAAAATGGTTTATGTACTTAGAAATTAGTCGGCTAATCGGCTTTGTCGGCTATGATACTTCATCGTATATTATTTTGAATATCTCGATCAATATATAACCGTTTTCAATTCTGAAAACAGATTTGGAATTAGCGAGTCAAAATACATACTCTGGCTCTTTTGGAAAAAACCCTTTGAATCATGTGACGGCAATTTAAATATTAATGCCAATCTGTAGTATCTAGTTACCAGGACCAAATTTTCCGATGTCGCGCGGACGGCCGTTGATGCATATATAAAAACAAACAAACTCGATTCTACTCTGCCCTTCCCCCCGTCATGATAAGGGACTAAACGCCGGTCGATATTAGCACCCTCGCCCTCAGGCCTTCGGCCGGCGCTTCGCGCCGGGCGAGGGGATAATATAAAAACACGAACCTACAATATCCTTCTACGCTTCAATTATTTTTCTCTCATGCAACACAAACCAAGAGAAAAAGAATTAAAGCGTAGAAGGATATTGTAGGTTCGTGTTTTTATATTGGGAGTAACCCTAAGTTCCATAAGAAATTGAGGTGTAACTCCACAAGACTGAAATTGCCGTGTAAAAGTTGCATAAAACGCGTAAAAGGGACGACAATACTTCTTCCTGTAGTTACTCCCAAGCCAATTAACTGGCTTTTCTTATGCAATAAAAAACATAAAAAAACTGCTTACCCTCAGCCCAGCCATGTCTGGCATATATTGGTGTCGTAGACCATAATTGAAGTTTAAATGTTTGAGAACAAAAAACGCTTCCTCTTCTCCAAGCTGCATAAAAAATCAAATACTAAGTTAACCTATAAAGTAGTTAACTTACTCAAACTAGAATGCTACGTACACAATGTGTAATCAAAATACTGCGACTGTGTGTAATCAAACTGCGAAACTCGGGTTAACCTTTCATGTTACTCCATCACCAAATGAATCGAGGCATATAATCGTCATGAAATAACCGCTAACCCCAAAACAACTTTAGATCCTAACCCTAACCCGCCACCTAATGAGTTTTCTAACCCTAACCCCCCGCCTTAAGTGTCTTCCTAACCCTCCGACCTCGATTCCCTTGATGTTACCGGGTGATGTTTATATTGGTGATGGAGTAACATGAAAGGTTATCCGAAACTCGCTGTCGGGGTTGTCACTGGACAAAGAGACCGCAGGCTCTGGGTGCGAGATTGTTCGTGCTATATTCGGGAATTCCCGTGCTCTTTGTGTGGGGCATAATATTGTTCCTGTTCCTCGTACTAGTGTGTTCGAGTGCGTTTTTGGTTATCGCCAATATACCTTGAATGTTTGACAAGGTTTCTGTAGTTTATTTTAAAAATAAGCTGTATCTTTCTCGTTTTATATGTTTTTGTTTAATGAGAGCGATTTAGTTGTGTATTCAAAACATTTCCGTGTACTTCATGTACTATTTCAAAAACGAATTCAAGTTCAAAACACGAGAAAGCTAATGAATCTCGAGGGGCGAAGCCCCGAGATTCATTAGCTTTCACGTGCTTTGATACCGTGATCAAACATACAGAACGAGTTTTTGAAATGGTCTAGTGGTTACCACATATGTCTGAGCTGGGAGACAGGTTCAAATCCTGGGTCGGACCTCCACTCAGGGTCTTAAAAATAATTGAGGAGAAAGTGCTGCCTTTGCAATAATATCAGCAAATGGTAAGACTTTCGGGTCTTCTCGGATAACGACCTTAAATCGAAGGCCCTTGGAACCCCTATAATTGGGCTTCTAGCCTGTTGGGGTATTCCGTTCACCTAAAAGAGTGATAAATCTAATAAACTAAACTAAACTAATGAGACACTGCTGTGGGACTTGCGGATGTTTGTATTGTCTTTCTTGAAGAAACACTAGTGTTAAATGCGGTGCTTTACCGGTGTTTCGCAGCCCATTCTCGTGATGGAATGGAGCTGTCTGATTGAGTAAAATTCTCATGAATTATTCATGAGTTTGAGAATGTTCGATCATGAATGTGCTTCGATCATGGACGTTTGGTTTTACAACTAGCCCGACTTAGTTTTCAACAAAGCATAAACGCATTAGCGATAGACACATGAACGCATTGCGTGCCTATTTTTACATACGTAATACAAATTTCGTTTTCTGTTGCTCGTGAATGATTTTAATGCCAATGTTCGACATGATATTGCACACATGCACGATATGCTCAACTTAATACTAATTTAAATTATTTATATTTGGATTTTATTTGTAGTACTACAGTAAACATTTTATAATACAAATAATTTCCCAATGCAAGCAGGTGATAAATCAGACATAGTTTGACACTACTCTGGCTTTAAAAAGTTTTTTAGAACTAACTTTAAAAGTTACTGTCTTTACAGTAACTTTTAAAGTCATGTTCAAAAAACTTTTTAATGCCAGAATAGCGCAAAACTATGTCTGATTTTATAATACTGATATATAACTTTGTTAAAATATATTATAAAATAAATAAATATAAAACACAACATTGGTTCTGCGCCAATTTTTCTTCTATAATTTCTGTGTCCCACTATATCTTTATTTGTCAACTTTAACACTCTGGTACTTTCTTAGCATCTATTGTCTTCCTTTTATCGCTTGTAACTTTTATTTTTAACACTTCTCACTCTGATTGACTAATTTCTGACACGTTGTAAATATATATATGTTATTTACCGGTTTGGAGGTCCGTATGGAGAAATATAAACGTTTTTGAGACCAAGGGAAATATTTCTCAATACGGACCGACCAAAACGGTAAATAATTTATTTATTTTTTCCTTAATATCCTGGCTTAGTTTTTTTTGGTCGTCATCAGTATTTCTAGTGGACAAAAAAGAAAAGTCTATGCTTTTTCTTCGTCAAAGGAAATTTCTCTATCGGATAAAAAAATCACTTATATATATATATATGTCTTTCAATATGTTCAATCTCGTTTGAGTTCATTTTCAAATGTTTTTAGAATATTTTACGGCTTATAAAAGGCATTTAAAACTGAAATTATGTCGAGCGGTCCGTATGGGCTCATACGGACCGCTCGTTAGCCAATCAGAAAGCAGGATTTGGTAGGATACGGACCGGAAAAAAATTAATATATCTACGCTTAGGCATTATTATGCCTTTTCTTCGTTTTTTATGCTGGGCTTTAATATTTTTAACAAAGTTACGCCTCCCGTCTATCAAAATCTCTGGCTAACACTGATATGTATTTTCAAATTAGGGAGCGCTCATTACTTATAGCTGGGGGTTGGGGGTTGGTACCGAAGAGAAATGGGTTGGGTAAGCCAAGTTTTGGCGGTAATAGGTTGGGTAAGATTTTTTGTTGCATTATAAATATCGGGTAACAAATTTTAAAACAAAAGAAATAAAATAATATAAATTAGTGGTTAATGTCTATAATTATAATAATAGTGATATAATATAAATTATAAAATAATTTTACTCTACGCACGCTGTGATTGGTTAGCTTGTCGGTCTCGATCAGGCTACGGAGACCGGAATGACGTCAGTAACTAATGAGAATTTGCATTAAATCAAAATCAAAAGCGTTATATATCGTAATTATCCAAAGTATAAGAAATTGTTTCTAAATTATTTTATAAAAATAATAGAATACGTTTGCTTGGGTCTCTATAACGTGATCGAAACCCTTGTGAAGTGATAAAAACACTCGAGAAGTTGAATACACTTCTCTCGTGTTTTTATTACGTCACTCGGGTTTCGATAACGTTATAGAGACCCGGGCAAACGTATTCTATTATTTAAACATAGAGATTGCTTGTTCAAAGACAGTGTCAGGTAAAACCTCTTGTTAAATAATATTTTAGATAGACATATTTTCATGTTTATAAACCGTAACACAATCTTTAACTTCCTTAGAATATTGTAATGATCTCATACTAGATAAATATCTAAAGAGCAAGGACGAGACAGTAGGCAAAGGACGAGACAGTAGGCAAAGGGCGTATATACATATATGATATACATGAATGCAGTATAACATGTAATATTATACCTCAACTATAAATTGTCCAATCAAAGAGCTAGATTTGTACCACGTGACCAGTCAATTTAAACTCGAATTCCCCGCTGTGGCGGGAATTTATCTTGGAACAAACATATTGAGAATGTAGCTAAAAAAGTTACTTCAGGAATAGGAGCTATACGACGAATCCGTGATTTCGTTGATAGGCAAACTTTGATCTCTATCTATAATGCTTTAATTCGACCCCACTTTAACTACTGTAGTGAGGTATGGGATACCCTTGGTGCGGGTCTTTTAAATAGATTGCAAAAACTTCAGAATAGAGTTGCACGAGTAGTCATGAATATGAGTAATGAAACTCCTGGTATAGAAGCGATAAACGCCTTAGGGTGGGAAACTCTTGAAATTCAACGAGCCAAATCAAAAGCAAAACAAATGTATAAAGTTCTAAATAATTTGGCTCCGAGTTCCCTTGCTGATCTTTTTATATGTAAAAGAAACATCACAGATCATGACCTTAGGGGCTCCTCTACCTCTCTGCAGCTACCTTTACCTAGAACTGAAAATCTTAAGAAAAGTTGTTGTTATGATGGAGCTAAACTGTGGAATTCTCTAC
Source organism: Chrysogorgia sp. JL179-B06 (assembly GCA_035772405.1). NCBI lineage: Eukaryota > Metazoa > Cnidaria > Anthozoa > Scleralcyonacea > Chrysogorgiidae > Chrysogorgia > Chrysogorgia sp. JL179-B06. The sequence goes on from JAYKKM010000143.1 coordinate 3,022,764, forward strand.
CCGCAGATTTGCGTGAATCAAATTCATTACCAATATTCAAAAATGGAATCGACGCTCACAATTTTTAATACTATACAGACCTTTTAATTTAATATATTATTATCGATTTGTATATGTAGAACATTTGTATAAGTTTAATTAGTAAATAATTCATTTTTTAATTAGTAAATGTATATATTTGAACACATAATGTAATCCACACGCCCCTTGTGGAAACCAGCTTTTAAGTTGACGGGGCTAGCGTGTGATTTTAAATAAAGTTTACCTTACCTTACCTTACCTATATAATAATGAATACCCCTCCGTGGAGGGGTATTCGACTCGAGTATCACGCGCGAAACCAAATACCACGCGCGAAAACCAAATAACACGCGCGTGTTATTTGGTTTTCGCGCCAAATAACCAAATAACACAATGGAGGAACAACAAGACGTTTCTAGATGTTTCAAGACAGCATTAAAGATTGTTTCGGTATAATATATCATTTATAGACCCTCCGCTCGGGGAATTCGTCGAAATATTACCCCTCGGGATGATATATCCCTCGGGGTAATATTTCGTCGAATTCCCCTCACTCCGGGTCTATAAATGATAAGTATAACATGTATATGGTTGCATAATCTAGTGATGGTAGAAGACTCAGTGTTTGAAATGTTGGGTCAAACCTTTTTTGGTTTCAACTTGTTTGTCTTCGGTACCAACCCCCGCGCCATAAATAATGAACACTTCCTTATGTAAATTATCTCATTTTCAACTTACGTGCATCAAAATTAGACCAGCAACAAAACTCATTCCTTGACAATATCCAAGTTCAGGATCCAAATTTGAATATACTTTAAGTAAGTTAAACAACGCAAACTGACCAACACCAACTTGTTGACTGAAGTAGGGATGAGCTGGAAATGTTCGGTCTAAAAAAGAAGAGTGAAAAATGTCGTCATGTGGCGTGCATGTGTAAAAAAGGCACAACCTGTGGCAAACCAAAGCATCACTTTGTGTCTGTTACTGAAACGAAAATAGTCAAACCAAGGATTAACTTAATGGGAATAAAAATCAAGGCATTGGCCATATTGTTTGTGCTTGTAAATTGAACAGACTTACTGTATAAACAAGAAATACGTGCCGAAGTGTTTCTCAAAAATATATAAACTTCAAGACATTATAATCTGTGTCACGTTTGCGGGTTTTTCACTAGGGCATAATTTTCCCATATTCTATTTCTTTCCGCAGTTCCTTATAATGGTCGCTTGTAATTTGGCACCATTTTCAAATATCACTCGCCGTGTAAATCCTTAATTGCACTCGCTATACAAATGTGTTTCCAAAGTCAATGTTCAGTTTTGTAATTCAATAGTCAGGTTAGTAGTTTGTTGTATACACATGTTTTTATTCTCCGATTTTTATCGTATATATAAAGATGCAAACTTATTGTGAAATTAATTTGTATGAGGTTTCGGTTGGTCGAGATATTTACTGCAATGTATAATACAACTTACTGCAATCTATAAGGATAGCATGTTGATGTACAGAAGTGGTTTCTTTCAATTCTTTATAAGTCGCTTTCTCATGCGGTATATCAGCATATTTGTTCCTTAACAAGTCTTGTTTTAGTAAAAACTGCCATATTTCTCCACGGCGACTTTTTGCCACACCTTCAAAACAAAAGGGAAATATTTAGACACACAATTAATCCATTTTAATAATTCGTTTTTGTTTTAAAACGCAAACTTTATTTTTCCATTTTCGCCTTCTGTCCACCCATAGTCAATCAAGATATGGTCTGGAAACTCAGCAAAACTTCAAAGCGGTTAACATTATTAAACAAATGAGCTGCGATTAATGTTGGACGGTACCTCACCGTGTACAAACCCATTGTTTTAGGTTTATTAATATTTAAACAGCATGGTTGAACGATTGAACTCAAACGTTGCTATTGGATGATTACTTCATTACACCAAAAATACAATGTGTTCACTAACCATCACCTTGCATAAATTTACATAAAGGAGAACAAAAAGATAGAACAAAGACTTTCGTTGAGTTTCCAGACTAGACCTCCATTGACTATGGTCCACAACGCCGTTTTCGGTCATCAAAAACGGAACTTTTCAAAAACATTCTTCAAAGTGGAATTTTTGAAGACGTCGTTTTCCTGTTATCGTGTACATGGTGTAAATAGTCATGATGATCATGTGATCGCTGACTCAAGTCAACTGCGCAAGTTCAATCAGGTATTTAGAGTTTTTGAATCGATTTTGTGATTTCGTGTGGACGACGAAACGATTCGAAAGCGATATAGTGTGGCCAGAAAACGTTTTCAAAAAGGGGAAAAAGTACGTTGCGTTTCAAACGGAAATTGAATTTCAAGAAGTTTAAAAATGTTCAACGTTTCCCATTGATAACACCTGCACTGTAACAATAATCAATTGAAATAAACGTACCAGCTTTAATTGCTTCAACAATTTCTGGCTTGTCGACAACTATTTCGCTAGTCAACAGGCCATTCCACATTTCATTGGATGAGCTATGGCTTGGAAGAACCTCTTCATATTGAAGTTTCAGTCTTTTGTTCTTGGCTATTCCTTCCCCAGCTAAAATAGACAAAGTAAATGGTTTGAACCTAGGAGTATCATTAGATGTTGTGGTCTAGTGGTTACCACATACGTCTATGAGCTGAGAGACCAGGGTTCATATCCGGCGTCGGACCAGGTGCTGCCTTTGCAACAACACCAGCAAATGGTAAGACTTTCAGGTCTTCTCGGAAAACGACCTTAAATCGTAGGCCCTCGGAATCCCTATCAATTGGGTTTTCCGTTCACCTAAAAGTAATAAACTGAATAGTCGAACGCTTAAAACATGAGCCTCTTGCTCGGATAAATAGGGTAACCTTATCCTGCGTGATCGACTATAAATAAATCATACTCATACTTATACTCATTAGATGTGTGAAATTGATCGTCCAGGTTATTGTAGTCTTGAGAAGGACATTGTTGGTGACCAAGGACGATCAACTTCACACATCTAATAGACAATATATGAATTACTATATAAAAGTAGTGCCTAGTGGTTGCGTAGAAATGTTCTCCTTATCAGGTGGTTCCCGGGAAATTTGACCATCTCTAGCACAACTGATCACCGCCTGGAGCAGCCTAGAGTTATTTTACATTTGTAAAGGATAGTAAAATATGTTGCGTAAAAAATGCTAATGTTATCGTCCAAGTATTGCCAATATATATATATATATATCCATACTTCCAAATCAATACTTTGTAGTCAATTTGATGCTCCAAATTACATTGCCGACTTTCTAAATCTCAAAATATTCTGAAAGACTGTGGTCTTTGTAAATGCGCAACGGATATCAAATTTCGGCCGTCATTTTGGGGCCAGCTCGTGAAAATTGCTCGGGGAAATGACTCGTTCCCAGCGAATACCGTCAAAAAATGGCGTCGACGGACTACGATAACCAACGACGACTTGTATTCACATTTTTCGTCTAATCTGGAAAGAAATCGCGCGGCTGCGGGCAATTTTTGCGAACGGGGGAGCTGTCGAGAAAATGATTAACCTGTTGCACTCATTTTTTTATTATTTTTTTATTTAACCATATTTAAACACGGTGGCTTATCAACTACCATAAAAATACAAATCAGAGATAGTAATTTGTTGTTTTTCATAAGGCCGTGTGTGTATATATATATATACAAGATAAATTTGTAAAATAGGCTAAAATATACATCTAAGAATATTAATCTAAAAACTATGATAATTAAGTATTAAAATAGTATTGTATTAAAATTGTATTAAAAGAAGAAGAAATGTATTTATAGGAAATTGTTTCATTTATTATTTAATTTTCTATCTTTAGGGAGACAATGCCATGCATTTGTAGCCGCGTAGCTAATGCTTCTTTTCATGACATTTGTGTTAGGTTTTAACAACATCAACATCAGGTCGTTACTTCTAAGATTATATATTCGAAATAAATTCAGGGCATTGCTTTTTAATGACATTTCCCCGATATACGAAACGATTTTGGACATATGGCATTACCACCATATATACAGAACTCGTGACTAGGCTCTCGGCAACGGCTTCCGTAGCTCAGTGGTCAGAGCACTGCACTAGCATCGCAAGGTCGCAGGTTCAATTCCAGCCGGAAGGCCTTGAAGTTGCATTTTTCGCGACTGGTCCCGGTTTGGTCTTAAAATGTATGTATTCCAACACTCGAAATTTTCCTTCACCATAAATCCTTTCAACATGTAGTTTGATCGAGTGAAATGCCAAATATTACCTATATATATATATATATTATATATATATATATATATATATATATATGTATATATATATATATATATATATATATATATATATATATATATATATATATATATATATATATATATATATATATATATATATATATATATATATATATATATATATATATATATATATATATATATATATATATCTATGTATATATATATCTATGTATATATATATCTATATATATATATATCTATATATATATATATATATATATATATATATATATATATATATATTATATATATATATATATATATATATATAATATATATATATATATATATATATATATATATATATATATATATATATATATATATATATATATATATATATATATATATATATATATATATATATATATATATATATATATATATATATATATATATATATATATATATATATATACGCGGCAGTTGTATATATATAAAGTCGTATATATATGTTGTATATATATGTGGGGCAGTCACTTTTTCCATAATTATATGTATTTGACAATATATATATATATATATATAGTAATAACCAATGGTATAAAGTTCACTCGGTGGTAGAGAGCTCTATATGCAATTCTGCATAGAGCATATATACTAAGACAGTTAAAACAGTTAAAAAGATCATCAGACTAAAAGTCTGATAAATGATCGCCTGTTGAGCGTGAAACCCGGAGTTACCGATTTTTAATATTTTAGTTGTTTTAACATGATGGATCACTCTTTTTAACTGTTTTAACTGTCTTAGTATATATATATATATATATTTGATGTACGAAAACGTTACATCAGGCGTAGAGGGAGGGTGAGCACGCCATTTATCCGGTCAGCGGCAAGCAATACTCTTCTGGTTGCTACTTCATGTTAGGATCACAAAATGGTTTTGGACTAACTTTGGTTAGGATTATAGTTGTGTTGGGGACAGGCTTACACCCGTCTTCTGGACGATTCTTTTATCAGTACTAAGGTTAGTAATAGGATTTTTACTTAGCTTTCCTGTATCACGGGGGTTAGGGTTAGAAAACCCATTGGGCGGGGGGTTAGGGTTAGGATCTAAGTTGTTTTGGGGTTAGCAGTTCTATGATGTACATCATAATATAGGCATCTCTCGCGGATACTAAAAAGATCGTCCAGAAACGATTGCTTGCCGCTGACCGGCAACGCCCGTGATGTAACGTTACCCTTTGATGTATATGGTCTTTTTGAAAATTATTTGCAGGGCAATATTTATTACTCGACTACGTTTTCCTGCTGCAGGTATCTCCCTATAGCTGAAATATTGACGAACTTTGATGTTAAGATTAATGTTTCTGATTTACTCTATAAAATAAATATCATTTATTTTCTACTTTTATAGTTTGTTTTTACTTACCTCTTAGTTTATAGTTTTCTTTTTCCATCCTGATCAAAAGACGTTGTTCCATGATAGCTTTCTGCCATAGAGCACGCAACTGTTCGCGGCTTTTCTTCCCATAAACAGCTGGGTCTTCCAGGATTGGACTTGGACCTGGTACTAACAGCTCCGTGCTTTTTGGTAGTTTAGATGGCGTAACAACGCTATCAAAAATAGCTCGTCTGTAAGATTGCTTACGACTTACAGTTTTCTTTGGGCTGCTCGTAATCGCACTTTGTGGATGTTGTACAACAAATGTTTCTTCATCTGACACGTGATCTCTGCTATCTGACGAGTTCTCCATAATCTTCCTTGAACCGTAAATTACTTGACTTATATCACTGTATGACCTACGATGAGTTCGTTTAGGCCTCATGGTGCGAGGTTTTACTTCGGTAATGCTTTCCATTGCTTGAGGCATCTCTGTTACACTTGTCTTCTTTTGAGGAGGAGGAGCATGAGGAGGTAACGTCACTTTGCTTATTCCAATTACCTGACAAACAAAATTAATTGAGAGATACTTAAAATGACACTACGATGGAAATTCACCCCCGTTTTTTAGATATTTTTTTAACATAGAATAGTATGCGTTAATATACACAATGTTGTAGTAAATGTGGGAGAGCTCGGAATAGACAGAAGATACGTGGACGATCGTCATAGTATTTCAGGGTCGAAAGTGATCAATGTAAAAAAAACACGGTATTTTGAAGTAAGTATATTTTGAGCTCTGAGATCACTACTATTTAGGTCACCATTACTAAGAACGTGTTCCAAGTGAGCCCGTAATTTCAAAAGGTGATATCGTTTATGACGTCAGACTCTCAATGCTACGCCTGAATTACAATCGAGGTTACTTGTTTTCTTGTTTTCTTCGAGAAGTAGATGAAATGTCCAGCCTTTCAGACGAAATTTGAAAAAAGGACCTTGATCACTATGGATTTACTTGAAGAATTAGCCATATGGATTCTTCGCGTTGAGAGTCTGACGTCACTTCGTTACGCTGGTCAGGAACATGATCGATTAATGGTGGACATAACTCCATATTCGGAGTCAGAAAAATAATACTTACCATCGTCGAATCGCAAAAAGGTTTCTACCGAGTAATATTTAGCAGCTCTTCTTTATAAATACGTAAAAATATCGATAGGTAAAAATGTGATCGTAGTGGCACTTTAATATTATCATTGATCATTTATTAAATTTGTTCAACATTTCGGTGAATACGTAGTCAGAAAAAGCTCGTTTGTAATTGCACCTTTATAGTTTGCTCAATATATCCTGAATCAACAACAGGTCGAAAGTTTAGCAATAAATAATTATGCTTTGATGAAGACCTGAATCAACAACAGGTCGAAAGTTTAGCAATAAATAATTATGCTTTGATGAAGACCTGAATCAACAACAGGTCGAAACTTTAGCAATAAATAATTATGCTTTGATGAAGACCTGAATCAACAACAGGTCGAAAGTTTAGCAATAAATAATTATGCTTTGATGAAGACCTGAATCAACAACAGGTCGAAAGTTTAGCAATAAATAATTATGCTTTGATGAAGACCTGAATCAACAACAGGTCGAAAGTTTAGCAATAAATAAAATTAGGTTAGGCACATGAAAAGTTCAAAGTTCAACGTTTGAAACGAGCATTCAAGAAATCATCTGGTATACGCAGCCCGTTTCACTGTCAGATATTGCTAATTTATTTTTTCTATCCTGCAGTCAATATACTTTCGGATGTGCATCATTGTATCAATGTATATTGGTAAAATATTTTTGTATTTGAGCACGCATTAAAAAACTTACTAAAAACTTACAAAAAAACTTATTATAAACTTATTATAAACTTACTAAAACTTACTTTTGCATCTGACTCATCTGAAGATGTTCCTTCATGATCAGTTCTCATATTCCGTGATTTAGACTAAAAACCAAAGCAATGTCTCATTAATTATAACATTAAAAAACAAGTTTCAGTTCTTATTAAATGTCAACAAAAAGAGTAATAGAAAACCAAAAGAACAAACCAACATAGAACAAACCAACATAGAACAAACCAACATAGAACAGTAGTACAATTAACAATAACAAACAATAATAATAAACAATAATAATAAACAATAATTATATATATATATAAAGCCTTGAAGTTGCACTGTTCGCAACTGGTCCAACACTCGAAATTTTCCTTCACCATAAATCCTTTCAAATATTACAAATATAAATAAATGCCAAATATTACCTATATATATATATTACCTATATTATATATATATTACCTATATTATATATATATTACCTATATTATTATATATTATATATATATATATATATATATATATATATATATATATATATATATATATATATATATATATATATATATATATATATATATATATATATATATATATATATATATATATATATATATATATATATATATATATATATATATATATATTATATATATATATATTATATATATATATATATATATATATATTATAGGGATTGAAAGATACGAACGTAAGATACGATACGATACGACGATAAAGTGGTCAATTTTCAAGCATACAAGAGTGTACAACGGAGGAATCAATCATTATCTTCTTATCTTATCTCAATCATAGCAGTTTTCACATAATTACAACATGCCAGCTGTACTTACTCTGTTGAATATATCGCCCAATGAACGTTTTGCTTTTGCGATAAACTTATTTGCAGGCTTTTCTTTAGTAGCTGTGTCATTATGTAGAGCCTTAAAAACAACAAGAACATCCTTTCAACATAAATAGTTGTTAATACCCTGGTGCTCAAACAAAAGCTGAAGTAGTATGTAAACTTGAATAGTACGCTTTCTGATAATGAAAACTATAACGAAAGGACCGTATCAGATGGTACGTACTTTGCAGGCTAAATCCACGTGTAAAAAAGTTGAATTTAAGAATAGAAAGACATTAATTATAAAATCTATTAAAAATAAGCAAAAAAAATAAACCCTTATTAATTGGCCTGTGCAGGGCAGGTATAGGGCGGGCCCGACATGGAGAAGTGGAGGACAAAATGATGACGTCACTGTAGACATCGCTATAACTCGGCGAAATGGCTTGGAAACCAGGCAGAATAGCTTGGTTGCCAGCAGAACTGCTCCACCTAATTTAATGGTTGTTTCTGGTAGTGCTAACCCTAAAACTAAGTCACGAACTTTAATCCCAAACATGCCCGAAAACCTAATCCAAAGTATTAGATCCCCCCCCCCCCCCCCGCCCCCCCTATAAGCGTTTCTCGCCGGATTTAGAAGAATTTCAAAATTGGTTAGTAGTATAGAGAGTGGGGCTACGAGGACAGTTTGACACATTCAATGTTGAACGCGAATATAATCACCAAAACATTGCCAAATTTACACCAAATCCCAGACCCCCAAAAACTCGATGTCATTTCGGTAATTCTAAATTTATAACATACATCAAATAAGACCACAAACTCGATTTATACGCTAATAATGTGACATTTCAATATTTTTACATGTTTTTAAAAATAGAAAGTGTCGTTTCACATTTTTCACATATTTAAAAAAAAGAAAGTGTCGTTTCACAATTTTCACATATTTAAAAAATAGAGAGTGTTGTTTCAACATTTTCACATTTTTTAACAAACTACTGCTGTCCCGATTCACGCGCGAAAAAAAACCACTAGATTTTCAAGTCTAGTGGTGATGTTTATCCAAATGGATAGCGAAATGGTGCTCTTTTGATTGACTAACAAATAGCCAACTACTCTACGAATTAGTCCGTTTGTTCACTACCCTCAGTGGTATCTCTCACTACAATGTTTTTGTGGCCATACGCGTAGGAGTCAATACCATTCTCTAAAAGGTATCGTTTGTCATCAAAGCAGGATAGCGATACTTTATTAATTTCATAACTACCGAGCTGATGTTTGACACTTCTAATGGTCTTCATTGTGTGTCGCAATTGTTTCTGCTCAAGTAACACACTTTTGTAATCTTCGTGTCTGATCACTTTTTTAATTATATTTTTTCTAATGCCTTTAGCGGTTTTCCCGCCGCCTCCACCCTCTTTCAAATAGCTGTACATTTTACTGCGCAACCCGACGAACTCAACAATTGGCGTTCCAGCGCACTCGTCTTTCATCTTCCCAATAACTTTCTTATTCTCTCTAAAAAAGAATGGGCTGTCTGCAGGATAGTCGCTATTATCAAACTTTTCGCGCTCCTCCATGAAGTCGGAATAAACGTCGCCAGTTTTTATTGTGTACAGCAGACTGTCAGTGTCGGTGAAGTGTAATCTACAGGTGTCGCTAGAGTACTTTTTCATAATGTAATTATAGTGAAAATCATACATCAGCGTTTTACTCAAGTCTAGTATGCACATACCCACATATGCAGGCCTATTCAATGTCAGCGTTTCTTTAACTTTGTGGACAGCGACTAAGTTCTCGCTAAATATTTTGCAAGACACAAACGTCGGCTTTGAGACAAGCTTTTTAAATTTCCTCTTAGTGGTCACTAATCTCACGTCCACACGCTTCCTCAAATTCTCCATCGTTTTTCCAAACACGCTGTTGTTCATTAACTTGAAGAAATCCTTCTCAAAAGCGTTCTTAGCCGCGGTTCTTTTGACTGTGTTAAAGTCAATGTACTTGCCCAACCACTTAGACTGGTCAAACTGTAGGACCCTATGCACCTTTTTGATTTTCAATCCAAGATCTACGTACAACTGCAGATTTTTATAGTGACACACATACTTTTTTTTGTTCATCAAATTAGTCACCAGCTTCTTCACACCACCAACACTCACGTTAAACTTATTTTTGATTTTCGTGCAGTACTCCGACAACATGTCAACGGTTATCTCCATCTTCTCGGGGGCCAACGGGTAATCGTTGTGTAGGTCATGCAAATGGGCTGGATACTCCAAGTCGACTTCAAGCAGTAAACCTTTTTTACTATTGTTGTGATAGTCGTGCAGATTAACTTTTTCTATTTCTTTCTCAGTCAACCACTTGAAGCCACCCGTGGGTAGACTTCGACTCATTGCCCATCCATACAAATTGTTGGCGTCAAGGTACATCAAATACTTCGACTCTTGCGCTTTGTCATACCCTTCCATGTATTTATTATTCGCCACACCATGTCTGTTGCATATGTAGCTCACACCACCACGCATACCCATTTCTACGAACTGGAACATGTCGATGTCAGACAATAATTCGAGCTCCACTCCAGTCATCTTTAGCATGGCGTCCCAAGCCAATCCAGGCGATGTGAAATAATGGCAAGGGTCTAATTTATACTCGCGATGGCATGTCTTTCTAAAGTTTTCAAAAACGTCGGCGAGCAAGAGCACATCACTTTTCAAATACAGGTCGTGATACCCACCCATATTTTCAACGTCGAAGTAGTCCCACACGTCAATGGCGCGCTCATGCATTTCTTCCGTAATATGCTCGTCATTCAGAATGTTGTAAAAGTCTTTTTTAGAGGGTAACTCGCATTCATCGAATTTTTCAAAGGAGTCCATGTAGTCATAGGGGTAGACCCCCTTTCTTGTCATGAGTGCCAACCCCTCATCGCGAAACACTTCTGACGTGTATTTGAAAGCGTCTCTTGGTAGGTTCTTCACCAAGTTGTCCAAAGAGCTACCCATGAACTGAAAGCTGTCCAAGAATACCAAGTTTTTTCCAAGCATGAACGCCATGTACTTCTCCATGTTGTTCGGTATCACATTTATGTCTTGGCCAAACTTACCAATCTCCTGCATGATGAAATGGCTATCGTAGCCGCGCAAGTTATGAAAGATCACAGGTATTTTATCAGTCAACTTAAAGTTCACGTTACACTCACGATGCGCAGACCCTCTGTACTTACCTGACACGTGACAGTGGTCTCTCACTCTAACGTCATCATCAGTGTACTCAACACTGCAAATATGGCAACTCTCAGCCTCGTCAAAGTTCTTCTTATCGTCATCAGTCAACACCATTTCTTTGTTAAAGTGACTCTCAGATGTCTCTTTACAATACTTAACAATTTGTAACATCTCCCCAATGAACTTGTTAACTGCATTTTCACCGCGATACACTTTTACTGGCTTACTGTACTCGTTGTCGTAGCAACAAACCAATTTATACCCGTAGCCACAGTCGACGTGCCTCTGGTAGGCATTTGTGTAGCTACACTCGCTTGATAGCCTTGTTGTGTGCACCTTCTGTGTGATAGCCTCAAAGTCTGCGTACACCACAAATGGTACATTTAATTGTCTGCTAAAATTCTCGTATTTCACTTTCGCACCTTTTTGCGGCATTTTAATAGCTTGCTTCCCATTGATGACCAAACATACTTCAACATGACTTTTAAGCACGCCCGCTCGACTAAAACACTGTAAGCAATATCTACAAAAGTGTTTTCTAGCCTTGTGCTTTGTCTGGCGATACATAAACTTGTTGAAATCGCGAATGTACACATAGTGCTTGTTGCCTATGTCATTAGTTATCAAGAGTAGGTCCATATGGTCAGGGTACGCTTCCTTAGAAACGTACACAGGGAATGGCTGCTTATCTTCGTACCCAAAAACGTTTATGCTAATATCGTTCGCCTTTTCGATCTTGTTGTAGTCTTTGAGTGTGACTGGGAAGTCAATTCCGTCATAATTCAGCTCACTGACATGTCTGTCGTACTTTGACGTTCTTTCGGAGTGTTCTTCAACAGGAAACTTATGTGCGAGGTGGCACCATCTAAAACACTCGTTGTCATCATCGTTATTCACGTTTATCAAACCCTTCTTACTATTACGCAACTCCTTTGGCAACGCAATGTAGCTACTCCCATTCAAAGGTCTATAAATAGCAATATTAACGTAGTGCGCATCTATTTTGTCGATAGTCCACCCAGACCCCTCAGATAGCCACCCAGCTATCCGCGTCAAGATTTGTTCCGATCCACGGTTGGCGACACCCTCGATGTCGTGGTCATTAATGACGACGAACGTTTCGCTGTTAAAGTAGGCGGTTTTGTACGTGGTCTTATCGAGTTCTAAAACTTTCTCAAAAGTGACCTTGACTGTCTCTACCACTTTCATTCCGTTGGTCTCACCTAGTTCGCGTCTCAAAAGATTAATGACAGCGCTTCTACTGCCGTTTACCTGATTGATGTCTCTATCGTCAATTACCTCGACTCCATAGGACCTTGTGAACCCTCTCAGCGCTTGACTCAACAGCCGTGGGCTATGGTCTTCAACTGTGGGTTGCGCTTCCTGATTTCTAACAAGACGGTTATGTGCTCGCCTATTTGTCAGCGGGTTAAGAGTACTTGCGCTTGTTGTGTCGCTAAAAACACCATCTCTAACAAGTTGATTGTAGACTCGCCCGCGAACGTTGACTGCTCTACCTGTTAGTGGATTTACAACGGCTGCACCGTTTCTAACAAGTGAGTTTTCTGTGACGTCACTCATGGCTTCTATATACTACACTTGTACTTTTTTTCCTAAGCCACTCGTTGTAATAATTGTCATCACTTTCACACCATCCTAGCTTTGGGTACACCACCCCAAACAAATTATCGTCAAACCTCTCTTTTACCTTTCCGTCTTTGAGGTCTGACACCTTCTTGAGTGTCTCTAATTGTCTTCTATGACACAACCTAATAATGTAGTACCCGTATCTGCTGACGTTTCTACCCTTTATCAAATTGCATGAGTGCAGCACATTGACAACTTTCAAGAAGTCCTCTTTTATCAACTCAAGGTGCTCACCCTTCACAACGTTCCGTAGTCTCCTCCCCATCCACCAAGACCGTTTGTGGACGCTTTTTGGTCGCGTGAGTCTCATGTCACTATAACTCTGAACGTAACCCCATTCGATGTCACCACACTTTGGACACGCGTACCCACCACATTCAGTCACATTTTTCACAACGTCACAATCCGAGCAGTAGTAGAGCCTAGGGGTGCCTCCGCACTCGACTTGTGTCTCACTCGCGATTTCGTCAATTGTGTAGCCGTAACTCATCTGCCTCATAAGTTTGTCCATCACTCTTATACTACTCCAACATTTTTTTTACCGAGTGAGTACCCACACCGCTATTCCACTACCCAAACCTAGCGCGCTAACAAACAACAATTGGTATTCCTTCATTTCCGCACTCGGTTGGTAGTAATCCGCAACCCTCGGGAGGTCAGTGAACACTCGTCCGCTGTACTGTATGGTCATTACGCTTCTAAGTTCTTCCAACGCATGGTTTGTGTCATTGATGTCAGCGTTAGCATCTGAGAGCATTTGCCGTAAACGCTGAATCTTATCTCTCTTGGCGACTTCGTTTTCAGACCACGCTTCTTTCGCGCTGGCTAACTGCTCCAACGCATGGTTATGCCTTTTCATCTCAGCTTCATAGCCTGTGTGATTAAACTTCGAAAACATAAAGCCAGCGCCTGCGAAAGCCACTGCATTAAATATCCCTCCAGCCACAACACTCACCATTAACTTACGTTGATTTGAATGGATCTGTCGGTATCCACTTTTTTGATTGCAGCCATTTTACTAACAGCGTTCCTGCACCAACAGCTGCAGCAAGTTTCACTGTGCCTTTAACTGTCTCTGGTGTTCCCAATGGTTCTCCCAAAGCCTTTTTAGAAATCATACTCACTGCCACAGCACCAGTCGTGACAAGTAGCGCGTCGTACAATTCGTTCATAAGTTCTTTTCGATCGATCGCGGACATATATACATTGTCGTGTGTTTTGTTCAAGAATCAAACGTGTCTAGCGCTGGGCGACAAGTTCTACGATTTTCTGACGCGCTAACCACAGTGCTCACAGGCTCCAGTTGTGTCTCTTTTTCATTGCTAATTGTGTACCATAGTGAAGCACCAGCGATGATTACACCAAGTGTTCCGACAACATATCCATAGCTCCACTCACCACCCTGTTCTTCGTTGACTATCATTTCACGCATTTTCTTTTCTTTCGCAGCTTTCGATATCTCAGCCAACTTTTTACCAGCAGCGACACGCTTTGGGTCCTTCACCTTAACACTTTTCACATCAGCCGTAATCCTCGCTTCAACAGCCGTCTGTGAGTCTTCAACCATCTAATACATTATCACGTGTTATCTTACTCACAGATGACCTCACAGGTATCTCACAGTTGACCTCACAGGTATCTCACAGTTCCAGACCAAACGCACTAAAAAATTAGGATTTTTTCTGAGAGTATAACATAATGACTCAAGCCCGAGAAATCAGCGAAGAAGATATTGCCAACATGTTGAGAACAGCCTTTATCAGTGTGCCCACCCTACAAGACGTCTCTGGGCCCACCGTCTTAAACGAGTACTTCTCAACATACGACCTGTTCGACCCCGACCCTGAAAGGCCACCAAAACGGCTTGGCTCTCAGGTCCGCCATACGAGGTATCTTCTCGACGCTTGGATCGATCTTCGAGAGGAAAGAGCCAACGAGCTTGCTGGTATGTTAGCTGGCATAATCCCTGTGTGGTGTTACTCATCATTCAAGTACTTTATGTTAGCGAGTGATGTCTACTTGAACAACCCTTGTGAGTCCACAGCTACATTACTCGGTAACTTCCTCCAAGTGTTCTTAGCGACCCTTCTATGGAAACCATGCCCAACCAAAGCCAAAGCGTGGCTAGAGCTCGCCGCAAACCGCGACGTTCACGTTTGCAAGGTTGGGTGTAATGAGATACTAGGTGCGGATGATATCAGGGACCACGTACTCTCGCCCGCCCACAGACACTTTGCGAGAGATGAGAACGTGTACACCTGTCACCCATGCGGTGTGGTCACCAACGACCCACTGCATCGCTCGAGACATGAGAGCTCGAAGACTCATCTTGAAAACTTAGAGCTTCAGCGGATATTCAACAACGAACAACAGTTTCCACCACAATAAAAAAAATATTTCTCTGGGGGTATAGTAACCATGAGAAAAGTTGGTAGACTAGAAATCGTGATTGGTCCCATGTTTGCAGGAAAAACAACCGAGACTCTTCGCAGGTTAGTCACGTTAAGTAAATCAGGGCTCAAAGTCCTTTACATGAACAACACAGGTGACACTAGGCGAACTGACCACGCGTTCTCCACACATCGTCAGACCATTGTTGTTGGATCAGACAGTTTACCTGCGAAGTTAATCACCAACCTTCCGAGTTCTTCCGAGATAGCCGATTACGACGTCATAGGAATTGATGAAGGCCATTGGTACTCTGATCTGTCAGTTATTCGTGAATACATCAAAGCTGGCATCCACGTCATTATTTGTGGTCTCATAACAACGGAGCACTTAAAAAGACTTGGTGAACTTGACACACTGTTCCCAATGGCAGACGACATCACGTTTCTAAAAGCGTATTGCGCTGTTTGTCGTGACACTTACGGAACAACTGTTGACGCACCATTCAATTGGAGATACAACCCAGGGCCATCATTCGTTGGTGGTGCTGAGCAATATCGCGCAGTGTGCAGACGTCATCATCCTTCCACACAAAATTAGGGGTGTTCTCGAATACCCCACTTTTTTAAATTTAGACATTGGTCACATGAAGCGTCCAATGTACCCCGTAGAAGCATTTTTTCACACAGTGGTCAGAAGGTTTGTGAAATAGAGAGAGAAAGTTTCGCAGATATTTTTTTTTACTGAGTTAAAAACGTCTTTAAAAAATGCTAGAGCAGTTGTCGCCTCAAACGTCGTCTCGACAATGAGAACGAGTGCTAACTCGACTCGTCAGTCACTGTCTAAAAAGTCTCTTTACAATAACGTCTCTCATGGTTACTCAACGCCGACTTATTTTTAAATTTACGAAGGCAGTGAGAGCACTGAAACCCAACGTCAAAGAAATATTTTATTACCGTGGTAATAGCGTCGTCGTACGAGTCGCACAAGAGTGTTAGATAACCAGCGGATTTATATCTGAGCAACAGAGACTCCTGCTCTTTGGACGTCTTGCCTGTACCACCTGGATTCTTGAACTCAATCACAAGCCCGCTGTGCTGTCGGTTTGTATTGGCAATAATCAAGTCAGGTGTTCCACGTTGGTAACCTTTTTTCCACGAATTTATTCTTTTACTCGAAGTGTCTTGATTCTCACCACAAGCGGCTATCAAAATAGCTTCTGGATAATATTTCCTAAGAAAACCGACGACTTTCGTGTGGAGATCGAACTCGGTGATCATTTTAAATTGATTGTGTTTGAGACCAACGTCAGCTAAACTTTTTCTAACGCTTGGCAAGACCTCTGAGTGCACCCACCTTCCAAAGTGTTTCGCACGCTCCAATTTACTCGAGAACGTCAATGAGTAGACCCCAAGTTCGTTGATAAACGAGGCTTGTTCCATCTTCATTTCGCAATCAGGTTCGACGTGGTCGTTGACTGCATCTTTTGGTCGAGCGTAACCTAGAGCGCTCGCGACTTCTTTCGCTTTGAACCATATTTCACCGTTGTCCGTGACCGTCGTGATTTGGTGGCCATCGAAGTCGAATAATCGAAGCACTGTGGAGGTCATCACTATATTATAGTCTCCTACAAAAAAACTACTCGACATAGGTGTCAGGTTTTTTATAGATCTGGTTTGTTGTGTACCAATGCAGCAAATACGTTTTATTAGTCCTCAGTTTTCTACGTCGTCTGAAAAAGTTTCTAATGTTACGAACCAGTTTTCTAAGCCAACCCATTACATAACTTAGGTCACGTCTCCTACCACTCCCACAGTGTCTGATTCTGGTAACATAATAGGTTTGCCGTAAGTCTTTTTAGACCTCATACCAATCTCAGCGTGGAGCTCGAGAGTCACGTCACCGCGGCCAAACGATCCACCAGCTTTGAACATGTGATCAGTCGTTTTATTTATTTTATATATTTCACGAGGTCTCGAAATACATGCTCCCATTTACTTTATACCATATTCCTTCATCATCTCTCCACCCATGATTATGATGTCTCGGTTCGTCATGTAGCCACTCACAATTTTCACACCGTAGAATTCTATCAACGATGGGTGTGCATAGGGTGCGAGTGGTATTCTTGGTCGGTGTATCCCAAAAATTGTTCCATAGGGTGCGCCTATCTTTTTCATATTCGCTACGAAGTCTGAGTCGGCTGACTTGACGTTGTTGACTCTGACATGTGAGTTGTCCATTTGCCAGTGTATTGATATCATATGCATTTTACTTATGTCAACACCACTCGGAATAGTGCATATGCTCTCCATCGCTGGGATGCTACCACCATACGCGAGTCCATTAGTCATACCAGTCTTGTACCCTATGAACTTATCCCAACTACCATCGTCGTTTGATATAATTGTCTCCCAATTTGATCCAGCGGTTCTCATGGGTAACCTCACCACAACAAAAATGGAGAGATCACACCATTGCATACTCGGGCAATTAAAATGGAGACCTGACTCAAGTGGGATTGGCGTTAGCACAGGGGATAGAAAACTTTGACTCACACCACTGATGCCGACAATAGGACCATAAGCCGGGTTGTTTTGCACTAATTTACTTGTTTCACCAATGGCTTTCACTTTGTTTGAACCATTGGTGTGAAATTCCACGTTTTTCAAGGCGTGTGTGCTAACGTTGAAGTCGAGCACAACATTGTAGGACTGACTCTTGAGGAAACCTGATAGCGATTGCTCTAGAGTTCTTTTATTCGCGGCATCTGAGTCATCGACTGGGTCTGCTACGTTTTTTATCGCTGAGCCTTGCATGTCTATTAGTCCAGACATCCTTCCACCGGTCGCGCTTAATTTAGGATCTTCGTCCAGATGTCTTTTCGTTCTCTTTAGTATTTTATCGTGAGGGTCGTCAGACTCATACCCATAGTTTAGACTCATTACTACTTCAAGGTGTATTTGGTTAACAGATAGCCAGAGACTGCTGAGAACCCCAAGATTATCACCAGCGTTGTCGTGTCTGACTCGCTTGTGGTGGTGACCACTGCTTTTCTCATGGGAAGTGGTGCCGCATTTTCTTGGTAAACTTTTTTAGCCACGAGATTAGTTGGTGCCACCACACTTTCTTGGTGAGCTTTTTTCTTCACAATCGTTGACGCTACTAGGGAGTGAGTCACCACATTTTCTTGGTGGACTTTTTTAGCCGTAATTGTTGGTGTTGTTGCATTCAAGCTAGTGTTCACCCCAAATCTCATGGACTCTGTGGCAACCTTTAGTAAGTTGTTGTACCCAGCGATTTTATTCTTGAGAATCACCACGTTACTTGGCATCAACCACGTACTTGGTGACACTGCAAGATTTTGGACAACGTTGGTGTCTCTAATCGATTTGTTCATGTTGAGAATCCATGTCGACACGTCGTAGTTGATAACACTGTCAGAAAACAACTTGCGGAATTCTTGTTGGGTCTCTAGACTTCCTGCAGAACCACCAACGACTGATACACGTGTTCTCGCCTGCGCACCAAGTGTGGAGTACACAAAGGACTCTATGCTTTGGTTTAGATATTGCAGTCCAATATTGGTAAAGCCGTCTGAGAGTCGTGCGACGTATCGTTTGTAATCATTCTGAACGTCGTTGAGTGTGAAGACTCTGGATTCGCCTAGAGTGCCATCGCTCAGGACTTTATTCTGGTAATAATGTTTTCTAGGAATCTTAGAGATCTTACCATACAATTCGGAAGCGTTGAATTCTCTACTTATTGATTTCATGGTCTCACCACCTTCCATTCTTCTGAGAAGTCTTCTAATGGTGAAGTACAAATGAAATCTCATCACACTTGTGACCACAGGATGAACTTCTTGTGACACTGATAAATGTTGTAGTGACACCCCACAACAGAAACTAGCACAATACGTCGCGAACACAACACGGTAGTAGGATTCGTTGTCGTCCCACTCTGATTTTGTCTTTGACGTGGTGACTCGCAAGACTGGTAGCTTTGACATGAAGTAGCTACTCTGGTTAACAAAGACTTTAAAGTTATTCACTGGATAATTTAGCACATTTTCTGTTGGGTAACCGTCCCAAAGCCCCCAGTGGTTCTTATGACCTTTTGGCAATGGTTGGATAGTCCCACCACCTTGCCATATTATTGGGAACTTGCTATTGTGTAGCCACTTCCACATGCTTTTATCATTTTTGAAGGTTGTGCTGGTTATGTCCGTGCTGAGGATGTCGTTGTTTCTGAAATACACATCGACACTCATGATCTTACCATCTTGCAAAATATTTGGATAGAACTCGAATTTGTTTAAAGTAGCGTGGGGGTACTTTTTGATGAGGTCTGCCTTTGCGTGGTGTGCAGCCTTCGATGTGTTAGCCATCGCGCGTTTGTAGTACTCTCCATAGTAATCACGAAGGGCTTTCTGCATATAATATACCATATGTTATACATAATGCGAAAGTTGACGGTATTCATTGAAGGCTTAGAAAAAGTTGTGTCCTTTGACAACAGTGTGATGATCACGCACGATAACCCATACATTATGGTTAAGACAGCCACTGTGTTTTGGGACTACAATAACATATTAGATGGCGACGCCCCTCATCTCTCCGAGTTTAGTCACCCTTCGAGTGATCTTAAAAGTACAATAACGAGTGGAGGGTATACTAGCTTCGACACACTAGTCAGACTATTAAAAAAAGACTTTAAAAGAAGGAAGGGTGTGGACCTTGAGATAGAGAAAATACCGTTCACAGGTAGATGCGCGATTAAGGTTAGCGTCCCATTTAAGCTTGGCAGACTTGGGCCTCTATTTGGTTTCGCGAGGGATAGGGTGATTAAGGGTGACTCACTGCTGCACATTAGTCCAAACGAGGTCGACATACTCAGAGGTCTGAAGTACATAGAAATCTCGTGTGACATTGTTGACTCTGAGAGCAATGTGGGTACTGATGGGAAGCGTAGCAATGTGATCACAACGTTGCCAATACCCACTGAACAGTCTTTGAATGGGTCGGTGCAACGTCATGTGGACATTGAATCTAAGGTGAGAATTAAAAAAGGTGTTTACTCAAGTATGACGTTTCGCATCAAACCAAATAACGGCGCTATTAAAATTGGCGCGGTGTTATTGGAACTGTATATTGTGTGAATTATATGGAACTCGGTGTGGAAACAGAACAAGGGTTGCGAGACATCTATTATAATCCCAAGACAGGGTACAGTGGTGTTGAGAGGTTGTATCAAAGTGCGTTGGGAGACGGATTGAAAGTGACTAGAAAAACAGTGAAAGAATGGTTGACAGCGCAGGACACCTACACTAGGTACAAACCTATTGTGAGAAGACACAAGTTCCGCGCGACTTTTGTTGGGTTTCTTGGTGAAGAGCTCCAAATGGATCTAGTGGACATGAGCAAGTACTCAAAACAGAATGGCGGTTATTATTGGATATTGACAGGTATTGAAATATTGAGTAGATACGCTTTTGGCATTGCAGTTTACAGAAAAGACACTAAGAACATGACTAAGGCTGTTGGAAAATTGTTGGTTGACTTTAAAGATCGGTTTGGAGCCACACCTAAGTTAGCGCAATTTGATGATGGACTTGAGTTCTATAATGTTGGTGTGAAAAGTTTGCTGAAAAAACATGGTGTTGAATATTTCAGCACTAAGACCGACAAAAAGGCTGCTGTTGTCGAGCGTTTTAATAGAAGTCTGAAGAGTATTATGTGGAAGTACTTTTATACCCGCGGAACGTACAAATGGATTGACGTTCTCGACCAGTTTGTGAGTAATTATAATAGCAATGTGAATCGCAGCATTATGATGAAGCCAAAGGATGTTGATAAGTCAAACGAAGGTGAAGTGTGGACCACTTTGTTTGGTCACCAATTTGCAGACAACCCATTGCCAAAGTTTAGAGTTGGCGAGTCAGTGAGAATTAGTAAATACAAGAGTGTGTTCACAAAGGGCTATGAAGCCAACTTCACTGAAGAGCTGTTTAAAGTGGTAAAGGTTATTCGCGGTGATCCAAATGTGTATGAAATTGAGGATCACACCGGTGAACAGATTATTGGTAAATTTTACGAACAGGAATTATCGCTGGTCAATAAGAAACATGGCGGCGATGTGTACAGAGTTGAAAAGGTGTTGAAAAGAAAGAAAGTCAGAGGGAAGAAGATGGCGCTGGTCAAATGGTTGGGTTATGAGAGCAAACATAATTCGTGGATACCAGAAAGCGATATTCAAAATGTGAGCTAATGTAACATGGCTAAGAGTGGCTTCGACGACCTCGAGGCGGAGGGCTTTGATGAATACAAAGATATGAGTAATGATGAACTAGATCGCAGTCTCGAAAGAGCCACTCAAGATCTTGAGCTAGCTCGGGGCGATCTAGGCGTCACAGCCGATGAGGAAACTAGACTAACTAGAGTGGAGAGTGGACTGAAGCGCGAACACGACATAAGACTTCGCCAACACATGGGGGAGACTACTAGCGATCTCGTAACGCGGAGTGGTGGAGGAGTGTATCAACATGTGGAGAGGGTTTTTAGTGATCTCGCAACGCAGACTATTGACAACGTGAGAGATCGTGAAGACGTTGTGGGGAGTGCGCCGTTGTTAGACACCACACACGCAGAGTACGTCGACATACCTGGACTAAGACCAATCGAGAACCGTGAGTTGAGCGCGCTACTCAATCCAAGCGAGAATGTGTCGCGTGAGTCTAGAATAGGCGACACTGGCGCATTGCAAATACGAGCGGACCGTTATCAAAACTTGATAAATGAGGTGAACAAAAGAATAGCGGAGCTCGCAGAGAAAGACCTCACGGCTGCAGAGAACGAAGAGTTCGTCGATCTAGCTGAAAGAGTGATTGGACTTAAAAAAGCTAGAGACATGATTATTGAACAGCGGGAAATAGAAGAGGTTAGAGAGCGACAAGAGATTGATATTGACAGATTGCAGAAGTTCAAGAAGTGGGCTAGAGAAAATATGGTTGGGGTGAGTGCTTTAGCGATTTCAGTAGCTGCGATTATAACAACTATTATTGTCGCTGGGAGGTCTAATGCTATGAAAGGCGCTATGGTCACGAGGTCGTTCGCACAGGCTGTTAAGAACGCGATAATGAAGATGGGTCCATGGGCTGTTGGATTGGCGAACTTAGTTTATGACGCGCTGGTGGTAGGTGCGAAGGGTCTTGCCTGGTTAGCTCAAAATCTGTGGGTGTTTGCGGTGACATTCGCGTGGCTTGCGTACAATTATCTAAACTAGAGAGAAAATGTGATTCGTGGGAGTCAGAGAGCGATATTCAAAATGTGAGCTAATGTAATATGGCTAAAGGTGAGGAAGTTTTTGACGAGACTGAGATGGAAACCCTCAATAAGTACGAAGACATGAGTAGCGAGCAATTAGAAAATACGCTCACCGATATTGAAGATGCTACTCAAGGTGTGTATGGTAAGTACACTGAAGACAACATGCCGGAAAATGTTCGTGTTAATTACGACGACTATCAAGACCAAGCGAAAAAGATAAGGAGTGAGCTAGACGCGAGACGAGGTTGGCAAAAAGAGACGTCATTTATTGATACTGACGATGGTAAGACGGTGACAATATGGGGAACTAACACAGAAGCCCCTGCAGTAAAGTTTGTTGAGCAGGGGTCATATGGTGATGTCAATGACGAGAGTTTTAGTATAGCTTTTGAAGAGGAGAAAGAAATTGAGAGAAGGCTGGGCGAGCTAAAAGCATCCAACAAAAAGCTAACAGAAAACAACGTAAAAAGAGTCAAGGCGATAGGTGAGAAAATACGTAAGTTACACAAAAAAAAAAGACTCGGCCACGACGACGCGTCAAGGGAAATAGTCAACAGGTCGTGGGTCACGGACTCAGAGGCTATTCTTTTCAAACCGATAAACAAAGATGGTAAATATGGAAAACCCAAACGAATTCTAATACCTGTGGAAAACGGCTTGATCTACAGTAAAGATGCGAGTAGTAAAAACGCGATTAAGCAATTCAAACAGTTAGTTAGTCAAATCCCTGAGAGTACAGAAACAACAGTTGCCACAACAGAAGTGACCCCAGACAACCCCTCAGTGATTGATACAAAAGTGGGTTATGTTGACATACTTGGGTTATCGTCAAACGAAAACCGTGAGCTGAATGGTGTGCTTAATCCAGGTGATGGTGTGTTGCGTGAGTCAAGAATAGGTGACAATGGTGCATTGCAAATACAAGCAGACTATTTCCAAAAGGCGTTAGACGAAGCGAATGGGAGATTGGTGGAGCTTGATACAAAAAAAGCTGGCCAAAGTGGTCTCACGAGTGACGAAGAGCGAGAGTACGCTGGTTTGCTTGAAAGAGTGAGAGGACTTGGGAGAGCCATAGACAGAATCCTAGAACAGCGCGAGCTTGAAGAGGTTAGAGCGCAACAAGAAGTCGACATTGACAGGTTTCAGAAATTTAAGGAATGGGCTAAAGAAAATATGGTTGGGTTGAGCGCTGTAGCAATTTCAGTGGCTGGAATTATAACAACAATTATTATCGCTGGGAGATCTGCTGTTATGAAAGGTGCTATGGCCACGAGGTCATTCGCACAGGCTGTTAAGAACGCGATAATGAAGATGGGTCCATGGGCTGTTGGGCTGGCTAATTTAGTTTACAATATGTTGACGTTGGGTGCGAAGGGTCTCGCATGGTTGGCTCAGAATCTGTGGGTACTCGCGGTGGTACTTTCGTGGTTTGCTTATGATTATTACAAGCTAAAACGGTAGCGATAAAACATATGTAAAGGTATATGAACGTCACGTCAGCAGAGTTGAGCCCTGGTTTTAGACGAGCGACCATGGGTGTCATAAAAGGGGTGAGAACACAGCATGTAATCACGTTGAACCCTAATAAAGTCAGTCCTGGCGAGGAACTTTACATTGATATACCGAAGCTTAAGGTTAGCAGCTGTTTGGTGCCTGGATCGTTGGGTTTAGTGTTTGACTTTAAGAATGCGAACACCAAAAGCTGGTTCTTGAATAATGTTAGCAAGTTGTTGGTTGAGAAACTTGTTGTGAGACTAGCTGGGGAGACCGTGTATGACAACAATGGGGAAAATTACACTGGTGTTTATCGCGACCTTTGGGAGAGTGTCACTGCGCGAGACCAAATGATTGACTATGGTGTTGGTGGTGAGAACTTGAGAAAGCTAATTTCTAAGGATGACAGTGGTGCGGCAAGTGGGAACGTTGCTAAAGTTAACGACGCGTTAATGTTTGGTGTGATTGGGACGAAGCAGCGGATTAAGCTTGGTAAGATTATGAATGACCACGGGTTGTACGCTCCTTTTAGCATGAACAACAACTTGCAGTATGTGATCACACTTCCGAAGGCTGCAGACATCATGGTGGCGCAATCCGGTAGCGCTGTGGGTGGGTACACTCTGGAGAACCTCGAGCTTGAGTATGAGACGATTGATAACCAGGAGCTCGCTGACGAAATAGCGTCGGGCTACGCAAGTGGTCGTAGTTTGTCGTATGAGCACGTTACGTTGATGAAAACCACTGAATGGGACAAAGGCACAACCATTGTGAATGAAAATGTCAATCTACCAAGAAAAAGCATGAAGGCGATTGTGTTGCTATTCACGAATAAGGTGCGAACAGACAGCGAGGAGTTTCTTTACCCAAATATTGAGAATATTAGAGTCACGATTGAAGGTGTGCCAAATAGTGTGTACTCGCAAGGCATCCCAAAGTCGAAGTTCTATGCAGAAGCGAAGCGACTGTTCGGGTTGGGTGAAGAACACGCTCAGTTCATGACCATACAGAGGTTCTATAAAGATGGCTTTGCGTTGGTCATTGACTTGAGGAGCGTTCAAGATAATTACAACGTCGCCACTGGTAAAAAAATTGTGAACACACAATCTGGTGTGCTTCTTGAGATCACTAAGAAAGCGACGACTGCGAACGTCATGTGTAGGGTGTTTGTGGTAAGCGATGGGTTGGTCAACTTTATGAATAATGGGTTGCAATCAATCCAGTATTAAATCAAACGTGGGTTAATGGAGACTCCGTTTAATATGTTAATTGTTGGTATGACAGCCTGTGGTAAGACGCATTATTTGCTGGAAACATTGGAATCTGAGTATTGTAACAAATTTGACTACATTGTGTTGATTTGCCCTACTTTCGAGTGGAATAAAGCATATCAAGATTGGAGATACATACGTGACCCTGACGTGCTAGCGATAGACTGCACACAGGACAGTGTCGACGCTGTTCTCAAGTGTGTAACAAATGTTTTTAAAGGCACTAACACTCTGATTGTGTTGGACGACTGTGCGAGCTCTCAAGATGTCAAGAATAGGACTAGTCAATTGGTCAACTTAGCTTTTAGTGCGCGACATTTTATGTTGAGCGTTATTGTCATCACACAACAACTGACGTCGATCGCAAAACCGTATAGAGAAAATATTAGTAAGCTCGTTTGCTTCTACTGTCCAAGTAGGAGTGATATGAAGGTCGTTATCGATGATTACCTTGGAAACATTAGCAGAGAAAAATCGTCGGCGATTGTGACCGCATTAAAAAATAATAAGTACGCTAGACTAGAAATCTCACTACGCTATCCATACAGTCACGAAGTTGTTATTCCACAATAAAATATGGGTATAAGTAATAACGCGATGGTGAAACGCAAAAGTGAGGAAAATCCCACGATTGAGGAATTAGTTGAGGAGACTGACAACACTTCGACTGTGGAAGATGACATTGACGTTAGGAGATCCGAACTTATTAGACTGTCCGGTGACGGCGTGGTGAGTCAGTCCGAAGCATACATTAAAAAAGCGTCCGCAAAAGTTATTGATAAGATATGGCGCCAACACGAGTTGAAGAGAATGGAGATCGCAAACGCTTTTCTCACCGACTTGCTAATCAGCAAATTCGCCAGCTTACTAGATGGGTTGAACGCTATAGAGAATCCTGACGAACTAAATGACGAACTACAAAAAGATCCGTTACTAAAGAAAGACGTCGAGAGCATTGTCGCGGTTGTGACACCATACGTGCCTTTCTTAGGCTTGTTGTCTGGAGGAATTATAACGTCGAAACATGTGTACGATCACCATTTTAGGAGCGAGGTGGTAAACACTGAGAGTAGTGAACAAACAGACTAATTCGTAGAGTAGTTGGCTATTTGTTAGTCAATGTTGTTGACCAATCAAAAGAGCACCATTTCGCTATCCATTTGGATAAACATCACCACTAGAACCAAAATCTAGTGGTTTTTTTTTTCGCGCGTGAGTTGAGACAGCAGTAGTTTGTTGAAAAAAAAATGTGAAAACGTTGAAACGACACTCTCTTTTTTAAATATGCGAAAAATGTGAAACGACACATTCTATTTTTTAAATACGTGAAAAATGTGAAACGACACTTTCTATTTTTAAAAACATGTAAAAATATTGAAATGTCACATTATTAGCGTATAAATCGAGTTTGTGGTCTTATTTGATGTATGTTATAAATTTAGAATTACCGAAATGACATCGAGTTTTTGGGGGTCTGGGATTTGGTGTAAATTTGGCAATGTTTTGGTGATTATATTCGCGTTCAACATTGAATGTGTCAAACTGTCCTCGTAGCCCCACTCTCTATACTACTTTGGTTGAGAAGAAAAGTGAGGAGAACGAGCTTGTAACAGCCCCATGGTGACTTTCTAAATTCTTATTGCGGATAAATTGATTATAATGGCTAGAAGGTCTCTATAGTCGACACAAACTTTCATCGCTCGTATCTCCCGTTTTGTTCATCCGATTATCAAACTCCGCGTCTTTACTAACTTAAATACGCTCTTTCTAGCCATGATATTCAATTTATCCTAATTTATGTAATAAAAATTTAGAAAGTCACCATGGGGGGTGTTACAAGCTCATTGTCCACCCTTGGCGACGTCCCTGGGGCGAACACGAGCTCTTTTAATATCTTTATTTTGTAATTCTAACAGTGCAGAGAGCCGTTTGACAAACATTCATATATCATCTAGAAATGTTATTTTTATCATGTTTTCTTGACTTGTATTGGTGTGGAAACTTGTAAAAACTTACTTGTCCATTAGGTGAATGTCTGTGAACCTTTTGCATTTCTTCATAAAGTTGTCGTAAAAGAGACATCATTATTTCATTCTGTTCAATAACATCATCACGTCGTTTGGCTTCACTCTAATATTAACAATAACATTGGTATAACAAAATGGTTAGCGTTAAATTCACTATGATCCTCTTTTCTTTCTAGTCATACATCTTTTTTGCATTCTATTTATAAATTATTATGTATTCTCCACTCTATCTCGATTTTGATTGGCTGTTGGCATACAGCTAACTCGTGACATCATCTTCATGTGACGTCAATGTTCCAATATTATGGTTCAAAAAGTGTAGCTATGACATAATTATTCCAGCTTGCGGTTGCCAGCTTGCTGTTGCCAGCTTGCTGTTGCTAGCTTGCTGTTGCTAGCTTGCTGTTGCCAGCTTGCTGTTGCCAGCTTGCTGTTGCTAGCTTGCTGTTGCCAGCTTGCTGTTGCCAGCTTGTTTACGGCGAAGAAAATGGGAAAATGGCGGGTTGTTCGCAAAGATTCGCCAACGTAACAGAAAACTCATTGTTTTAGCACTTCTTATGCATAATAAAACAATTACTGCATTCGCTTATGGCATGATATCGAGAATTATCAAGGCCTTTGTGTTGTCCTCCTCAGCCTTCGGCAGATAACACAAACCTCGGCCTTGATATAATTCTCGATATCATGCTTCACCTTATCCAATTATTGTTAAATATCAAGTCATCTTCCCAAACATAATGAAAAATTTGTTTTAGAATTTGTCGCATTTTATTCATTCGTTACCTGCATCAATCTTATATTTATATTTTTCATAGAGAAGGTCACAGGCATTCAATAAACAAATTTTCTTCAATGACAAGGAAACAATGGCTTCAAGTTGAGGTTGGCGTTAACTTGAAACAAGTCTGTTTCTTACAAGCTGTGGGAGTGAGCGAGGGCTTGGGCACAAGTTGAGGGAGAGACGGTCGTTGGTTCACATGCAAAACGCCAGAAGATCTGTTTTGGGGTAACGTTACATCATGGGCGTAGAGGGTGAGCACGCCATTTATTCCGGTCAGCGGCAAGCAATCGTCTTCTGGACGATCTTTTTTAGTATCTGCGAGAGACGCCTATATTATGATATACAACACAGAACTGCATGCTAACGCAACACAACTTAGATCCTAACCCTAACACCCTACCCAATAGGTTTCCTAACCCTAACGGAACCCCAGTAATACAGGAAAGCTAAGTAAAAATCCATTCACTAACCTTAATACTAATAAAAGGATCGTCCAGAAGACGATTGCTTGCCGCTGGCCGGGATAAATGGCGTGCTCATCCTCTACGCCCGTGATGTAACGTTTGCGCAGTTGCTTTTTTTTTGGCGGGGGGTTCAAGGCGTGTCCATTTACACTTTGTACGAATGTCAATCAAATTAATAATTGATTCGATGTTTTCCGCAGATAATTACGACAACAAAGGAAAAGTATTATTATAGCGATGAAATACTAGGTTTTCGCCTTTTCAGAAAAAACTTTACATGTGAAGATGATATCTTCACATCTGTAATGATATCTTCACTGTCGGCATTTTCGGTCCGTATCCTACCGAATCCTGCATTCTGATTGGCTAATCAGCGGTCCTTATGAGCCCATACGGGACCGCTCGTACGAAATGCTCGACATAATTTCAGTTTTAAATGCGTTTTATAAGCCGTAAAATATTCTAAAAAAACATTTGAAAATGAACTCAAACGATATATATAGATGAATATATTGAAAGACATTAAGCGAGTTTTTTTTTTATCCGAAAAGAGACTTAACTCTCAATTTCCTTTGACGAAGAAAAATCAGACTTTTCTGTTTTGTCCACTAGAAATACTGATGACGACCCAAAAATACACGCTAGGATATTATTTACCATTTTGGTCGATCCGTATTGAGAAATATTTCCCTTAGTCTCAAAAACATCCCTCGGCCTGCGGCCTCGGGCCGTTTTTGACACCTCGGGAAACATTTCTCCATACGTACCTCCCAGTCGGTAAATAACATTTCTCTCTTCACTGTGAATATATCACCATGGCTATTTCATTCAATATAATAAACAGCACATTACATGTTTCAGACCCAAAATCTTGTAAGTGCCTTGTATAGAACAACATTTTGAGAATCAGAAACTGTAACGAAAAAGTGTGTAACTATGGTTGCTATGGCAACAATGACGTTTCAAAATGGCCACTAATTCGCATTTAAACTAGTTTAATCAAAAAATAACGTCGGTGACCCCAACTTTTACTTTGTTAAAAATGTTCTTCTAGTATGAGTAATCAATAGGCCAATTAAAAAAAATAAATTCTGTAGATGATCATGTTTTATATGAATCATAAATTTTGGATCTACAGAATTTTTTTTTAATTGGCCTATTTATTACCCATACCAGAAGTAAACGTTTAACACAATAAAAAATGGGGATCACGGATCACCGATCCCATTTTGAAAGGGCCATTTTGAAACGTCATTATTGCCATAGTAACCACAGTTACGCGCTTTTCGTTACAGTTTCTGATTTTCAAAATGGTGTTCTATACAAGACAGTTAGTTTCATTCTTCTAACAAAATATCAATGTACAAGATTTTGGGTCTGAAACATGTGTTTTTCACTTTTCAAGAAACTGTATGGGTGGAAATATAATAATTAATTGCAAGATTTTGCCATCGAACAGGACAATTCATTGTAAACCTCCTTATACCTGATACTTTCTTCTTAAATCCTCCACAACTGTCTCACCAAAATTGTCCATTAAATGATGACGAATTGTTATTTCTTGATCGCATGCTTTTGCACCTACATAAAACAGTGTTTTTGTTTATAAACAACTGTGACCTTAAGGTGACCTTACACGCCATGACTTTTAATGTAAATCATGTTGCACAAAAGATTGACAAATGTTAACCTATTATGCAACATTATTTACATTATTTACAAACGTTGTGACACAGCACTGAGACCCAGGACTAAATAATGTTTCACAGATCGCAGACAGGAGAGTTACTGGAATCTTACCGACATTCGTGAAAGACTCCTTATTTCTTATAGATTTTTGTCCATTGTTGGTAGGATGCACAATGTTACATGTTGAAAAACGTTGTGCTTATAGATGATAAAATTATTTAGATATATTTATGATCCAGAAAACTTCAGAATACACTTCAATATTCACCATTAACCCTGCCTAGTATTAACATACAAATTATCCTTATTGGTCTCCAAACATTTCTTATAGTACTACCTGGTAGTTGGGAGAAGTTGTTTTAAAAATGTGTCCGTTTATCTTTGGTGATCATTTCCTTTATTCTCATTACCTCGCTGCTTTATTAACCATTGATATAATTAGGAGAAGTTAGATGTTGATCACTGCTGGGCCATAAAGGGTTAACGCAGATTTAAGTCTTGTAAATCTTAGAGTTCCCCACTGTTCTGTTCAGTGCACGTGCACCCAAAAATTAAATACTTTGGACTATTTAGTTATTTAGTTTGATGTCTTATAAAACAATGAAATTCAGACAACACAATTAGCTTGATAGTTTAAAGGCTCTCACAGATAGTGTCCACAGAAAATACATTCAGATTGGCGAATTAATGGAGTATATTCATGTAAAAGAACTAAGTACTACGCTATAAAGGCTTTAAACAGTAAGCGAGCGAGGGGTTGTTGCGTATACGTATTTCTAGTTGATATTTTCACACCGACTACACAGCACCATTATTATAAGTAATACCATGACATGAGGGAAATTAGTGATTAAATGCCCCGAAAGCCGAGGGAGGATTTGTGGAAATCCCTAGGGCGAAGCCCGAAATGTCATGGTATTATATAGTTTGTAATACCATGATTGACGAGGTAAATAAATGTTTAATATTGAGTGAAAATGTAAACGTGAATGTTAGTGTTTACATGATTGTTGTAATTGTCTTGATTACTTAATATGCATTTCTTTGTTGTGTAAAAGAGTATTGTTTGGATATTTGCTCGATGCTCATGCATGTTAATGCGAGCAAAATTAGAAATTTGCCAGGTTAGAGGGCGAATTAGAGATTAAATCGCCCGGTGAGAACAAAAGAATCCGAGGCATTCATGATACTAGTGTAAATAGTACATAGTACATTACATGAGGTGTTGTTACCTTCTAGAGACTGACATAAACGATGCAGTATATGAAGATGACAGGGGATGTTGCGTACACGTATTTCTTGTTCGTATTTTAACATCGTGGGCTATGCAACTTAATGCAGTGTAGACTGTGAGGTATACAGCACACACTAGTGTAAATAGTACATAGTAACATTACATGAGGTGTTGTTACCTTCTAGAGACTGACATAAACGATGAAGTAAGTATATGAAGTTGACAGGGGATGTTGCGTACACGTATTTCTTGTTCGTATTTTAACATCGCGGGCTATGCAACTTAATGCAGTGTAGACTGTGAGGTATAAAGCACACACTAGTGTAAATGGTACATAGTAACATTACATGAGGTGTTGTTACCTTCTAGAGACTGACATAAACGATGAAGTAAGTATATGAAGATGACATGGGATGTTGCGTACACATATTTCTTGTTCGTATTTTAACATCGCGGGCTATGCAACTTAATGCAGTGTAGACTGTGAGGTATACAGCACACACTAGTGTAAATAGTACATAGTAACATTACATGAGGTGTTGTTACCTTCTAGAGACTGACATAAACGATGAAGTATATTACGACAGGGGATGTTGCGTACACGTATTTCTTGTCGCGGGCTTCACAACACACACTACTTTAAATAGTACACATCAGCTGTTGTTACCTTCTAGAGACTGACATAAACGATGAAGTATATGAAGAGGACAATTCTCACATGCTGCTGAAGATCCTACCGCCAGCCAAGCTGAGTTAAAAGCCTGTCTTAGTGACTTCATTATATTATCCACCTATAATTTAACAAATAATAACAATTAGATTATGAGCTCGATATTTCTGAGGTCTATTACATTAAAAAAGAGAAAAATAAGCATTACTTTCGGCCTTACACGATCTTCATTAACGTTTCGGACGATGTGTTCTTTTTTCCATCTGACCTGAAGGACACATTGCCCGAAACGTCGTCCATGAAGATACGTAAGTACTCTTACTTAAGTATTTTTCAACATATTGAAGTTCTCTTATTTCACTTTTTCATATTATATCCAGTTCTTTTATATCCAGTTCTTTTGAGAACTTAGCAACTTTCTAACTACATACCGATATACGGATACTGACCCTCGCTACAATGATGTACTAAATAAAAACTAACCGCTTCTCTTGATTCAGCTTTAAAAACGTAGCAGTGATAATGGGATGCCTTGACATCATGACAGATGAACCCAAAATGTTCGGCTTCAGTGGTGCCCTTATAAACACATTAATTACAAGAAGTGTTATTTTATTGAGGAAAGTTGATAAAAATAATATTTAGAAATACTATATTTTGTTTTAAGAGTTCTCTCAAATAAGACAAACTCGATTCATTGGCACTTTAATTGTTAGTGTAGTTTGTTCTTTAATAGGTTGTATCTATTACTCACTTGTAGCAAAGTAATTGAAAAAAGGAAATTGTTCTTAATACATGGCATTATATACCTGTTGACAAAAAGAAATTTCCTGGACTTTTCTTTCCATCAAAACCTTTCGTGAAACTGAAGAACTGAATGATACTGACGTCGTAGAAATATGCATGAATAAACTTCGACTTTCAGAAAGACAACTTAATCTCCTCTCTGATTTAGTTGCATGATTGAAGGCACTGGTTGTAGGACCTGTCATGTAATCATAACCAGTTGGTATGCCATCACTCACAGAACGAGGACGGCTTGATGGATCATCAACACCTAAATCATCCTGTTTTTCATCAAAACTCAAAGCCTTGATGATAGGTGGATAGGAATATCGGTCTTTGTCGTCATGTGTATCTTTAGAACTCTCAATTTTCTCTGCTCTAATGGAGTTCAATTTAGAAGTAAGTAGGATCTGTTGATTATGGTAACGAAATCTTTCAACAGAAGTGTCAATCAATGTAGGTGGTGCCTTTCTATGTGATACAGCTAACTTTCCAATATATGTTACATCAAATTGCACCCCTGTAAGTTCCTCTTTTGATATTGTTTCTGATAAATGAGAATCACTCTTCATATGTTCAGATTCATTGACGGGAAGTTCTCTTTTACGTTCTTCTAAAGCTTTTTTCAGTGTCAGCAGAAATTTACCAGCCTGAAAATAGAAGTAAAAACAAATCAATAATTATAATCACATAATTGAGTGGTCAGATTAGAGGCAGGGTATTCAACAATCCTACTTTGTTGGTTTTTTTATTTATACAACAAAGAATAACCTTTTAAAAATAGTTCACTGTTATCCAGATTTTGGATAACATCCCACAAACTATAGCCTGCGTATAGACGCTCGCGGGCGTAAAAAGGCGGTGCTAAGTAGCGTCTGTGCATCAGCGCCAAATTGCGTGTTCTGTAATTTATGCCGATTGTTCGCAATGCTTATAGCAACTAACGAGTATTCACTAAAAGTTTAAGAACTCATATGAAGAGCAAACTTAGTTCTAATAGACAAATAGGACAAACTGAAAAGCTAAAACGAAACAGCATAACGAGAATCGGCACTCGATAGCTACCTGTAAATATCGTATGATTAATATTCCCGCATCTCTTCGACTGTTTGGTCATCCTCGAACCAAAATTATGCCGGCTATAAACAGTCAGGCTTTAAAAGTATTAGCAAACTCTTTAATAGTCTCGTTTGTAAAGAATACGTTGAGGCGGCTGACAAACTGTCTTCGTTGTAAACAACAAACATTGAAAACGGAAGCAGTTCTTAACCAATTGAATATCGCGTATTTAACTAATTTTTTAGGGGACCAATCATGGTCTACTATTTAAATTCCTCTTATTGTAGAACACGATTAACGGCGCTGGCTCATAGTCTGTGTTTTTTAAATTTCACAGACTATGGCGTAGGTTACGCAAACTATAGTTTATAACAAAATCTATAGTTCTGCACAACAATTATAGTTTCCATATTCATCCTGAAAATTATGGATGATTGGATGAAAAACTGTATAGGTTGTCAATAAAAACTATATAGTTTATAGTTTATCACAAAAAAAACTATAGTTCTGTATAATACCAGGGCTGCAAATAAATATATTTTTCTTGGCAGGAGAGATGTCTGATCAATTCCCCGTCAGACATAACTTAAATTTGGTCAGACTATTACCACTATATTTCATCAATCCTTTTTCTTTTGTTTACACAGTTCATGACTAGAAATAGGTGGAGGCTATTTCAGATAGAGCACCTGGTCACCAGGACTTTGGTGATTGTTTATATAACATATATGCTTCGTTCTTTAAAAACCCCGCTTTAAATTTCTGTTTCGATTCAGAAAAGCAGGGTTGTTAAAAGCAGGGTTATTACTGAATCGAAACAGAAATTTAAAGTGGGGTTTTTAAAGAACGAAGCATATATGTTATATAAACAATCACCAAAGTCCTAGTGACTAGGTGCTCTACTGTATATGAAATAGCCTCCTGCACCCGAGAAATACGAATCCGCAATAATCCCTTCGCTCGCATTTTCTACCACTCCAGCCCACCCCTAGAGTTTGTTTCCGTGGCGGTCTGTATGGCACATATTATAGATTGATTACACTTCAAACATACTGTATATGATCGAAAACAAATATGACTTTCTTTGCCAAACGAAGGGGTTTCTCCTTCACATCATGAAGCAGAATTTCTACTTGATCAGAAAATATATATTAGGGATCAATCATTATTTATGGTCATTGTGGGAGCCGAAGAGAAATAAATTTGGTGCTGGAAAACATTTTACCCAACCAAATTAAGATAACAAATTTAATCGTCGCAACCATCTATGGGTAAAGAAATTTTTTTACCCAACCCAATAACAAAAAAGTTAGATGAAACCCAATTCCCAGTATATCTTCGATAATAATAATAATAATAATAATAATAAAGACTTTATTTATCCTGATAAAACCAATCAGCTAAACCAGACAGCTAATCGATTTACGATACAAGTTTTAATAACAAACCCAAATATAGATATACATTCAGATCCTATTGTAACTTTCAGATTATCATCTCCCTATACAGAGCAGGGGTCCAAGAAAAACAAGGAGAGGAATACAATAACAAAAGCTAATGTGCAATGATGAATGATGACTAAGGAGAACGGATGACGAGATTCCAATTTTCAAATGATGAACTCTTAATTTTTTTATGTAAATAGTCATGAAAATTTTGCTACCCAACCCTTCAGAGAAGTGATTTTTTTACCCAACCATTTAGGTCTTATAATTTTCAGTTACCCCACCATTTTCTCTTGAAAGCAAATGGAAGCCACGGAAAGCGAATATAGAGATAGAAATCCATGCCACGTCTTATCTATTCAGAGCTGTGAAGTATAGTGTATACTGTTTTAGGAGTATCTTATTAAAGTATTAAAGAAATATAACACGAGAAGGTTCTCCCGATTATGGCAAGCGTTGAAATGGTAGATCTCATTATATCAAGCGTTTATATTACAATTTATTGTTAACGAAAATTTCATCTTCATGCCTTTTATCCTCATGCTAAAGTTGATTTACTATTCACAGGAAATGACGTCAAAGCAGGAACACGGGAAGTCATTGCACACTACAAAATTCGCTCAATTCTCAAACTTTCTTTGTAGATCACTGCTGAATCAATGTGCAATGTTTTTGCATATCCCTGCTTTGACGAGGGTAAAAGGTATGAAGATGAAATTTTCGCACGACAAGATATTTTACAATTCTTCTCAAGAGATTCCAAAGATCACAAATATGTAAAATCCCCGAACACCGGATAGGCACTTTAAGTATAATCTTGTGACTTACAAG
Source organism: Chrysogorgia sp. JL179-B06 (assembly GCA_035772405.1). Taxonomy (NCBI): domain Eukaryota; kingdom Metazoa; phylum Cnidaria; class Anthozoa; order Scleralcyonacea; family Chrysogorgiidae; genus Chrysogorgia; species Chrysogorgia sp. JL179-B06. The sequence continues at coordinate 3,059,496 of JAYKKM010000143.1, forward strand.
TATTGCGTGATCGTAAGTGCGTGAGAAAATTAGATAAGCAAAGAATGTATACATACAGTATGTGAGGTAAATAGATATAGGACTATAGGAGAGACACACAGAACACCAGAGTCGAAGACCAGTGTGATGTCAGTGATGCCAGTGAAGCAACGGGTGAAACTGTGAATTTGGCTATATTATTTTTCTAATTGTTGTGAGCGCTTTTTAGGTAAAAAACGTGAACTGTGATTGTGACGCACTACTCATTTTGAACACTATACTTTAGCTGCTACTACACTTGTGCGACGCCTTGTGAAATTCTCTAAATTTTCTGCATCTCTTACGTACGGTGGCCCATAAGGGTCAAACACAAATCAATATCCCAAAACACAAATCAATATCCCAAAACACAAATCAATATCCCAAAACACAAATCAATATCCCAAAACACGAATCGATATCCCGAAACACAAATCAATATCCCAAAACACAAATCAATATCCTAAAACACAAATCAATATCCCGAAACACAAATCAATATCCCGAAACACAAATCAATATCCCAAAACACGAATCAATATCCCAAAACACGAATCAATATCCCCAAACACAAATCAATATCCCAAAACACAAATCAATATCCCAAAACACAAATCAATATCCCCAAACACAAATCAATATCCCCAAACACAAATCAATATCCCCAAACACAAATCAATATCCAGAAACACAAATCGAAGAATGGTAACTAACGTATTTGCTAACGAAATATGGCGGGAGTGGAACATGCTAAAATTCACCAAGCTGGAAAAGGCTATACCTTCATTCCGGCTAATACTGTCAGCCGACACCTTGTTAGAAAAGGAAGCGATTGAAGGTTACTTTTACAGTGGATTTTCCAACTAGGTGATTTTGGATTTTCTCTCGAAGTATCACAATATTTCGCTGTCAATGTCAACACTGAAAAGGAGACTAGTTCAGTACAATCTAAGAAGAAACAAATGAAAATATAAACCTGCCTGATGTTGAGCGACTAATAAGAAACGAACTGGATGGTCCAGGCAAAGTCTCAGGTTATAGAGCAATGTGGCACACATTGCGAATAAAGTATGGGTTTATGTTCCCAGACAAGAAATGGCATCTCTTTTATAATAGACCCTGATGGAGTTGAAGAGAGGAAACGACACGGATTAAAAAGAAGAGAGTATAGTTCCCCTGGGCCCAATTACTGCTGGCATGTCGATGGCTACGATAAACTGAAACCTTATGGTTTCCCGATCCATGGAGCCATCGACGGCTACAGTCGTAGGGTAATGTGGCTCAAAGTTGATAGAACAAATAACAATCCAGCGGTGACAGCAAGCTTTTTCTTAAATTGTGTTGATGAAGTTGGTGGATGCCCTACATTGCTAAGAACAGACTGTGGTGATGAGTTAGCAGGTGAGAAGTCGCACTTCGCAGAATTACTTCAACAAGATCTTGACTTTGTAAGTCTTCACTGGAATACACACTACATAAGGCAATCCAGGCATGACACTGTTCCTGGAAAGCCAGATGAACTATATTGTTTACCAGTCAACTCAAATGGCACAAATCACTTGCATCCAGTGTGTCATGAAAAGTTAGAAGAAGCAAGAACCTTGTATTTACCATCAAATACCAACAATGATTATCAGGTTTACTTTAATCATGTATTATCACTTCCAGTGGCGAAGCTAGCGGTCATGCTAGTCATGCTCAGCATGACTAAACATTTCCTGAAAATATATAGTTTTGTTTGCTTTTATTTACTTTATTTGAAATCTCTCCTTAGAACTTTGAAGTCGTGTGCATTTCGAAGAGAACAAGCAATAATAGTTCACGCATATTACGCGGATATTCTCGCTCCTTATCCGGCCCTGTCGATTGATCGGGCGTCTCGCCGTCTTCGTTTCCAGGCTCTTTTGTTCAGCCTGGCCCCGGCCCAAGTCATGCTCTTTGTGAATAGCATGACCAGCCATATGAACAGTCGTGCATATTCTCGAAATATGATTGGTTGACGGCACTTGACGCATGCTCAGTTTGCCTATTTTAGACAAGCTGGTCATGCTATTTTGGATGAGCATGACCATAGCCTGATAGCCCAAAATATTAGCTATCCGCCTGACCAACTATGGCCTGACTGCACAGCACGTCTGTTTACTAAGGAGATCCTTGATTTATCATGGCATCAACGAGCTCTGATTCTGTCCAAACAGTCCTTGTTTGTGAACTGCTTAGAAAACCGTTTTCGGTTCGAAACATCAACGAGAAAAATCTTCTTGTTGGACAGCGACCAATGCCGATTCTTGGCCATTCGTCTTTCTTTCGTTTTATTGGCAATGAATCGCAGTTGAAAATGTTTACCGAGAATTGTAAACCGGCAAACCATTGCAAAGATTCTCTCCAAGATGACTAGATGACAGAAGCACGGATGAGAGATCAATCATGAAGACGGAATGGACAGCCCCGAAGGGCGAAGGACAGGAAGATATTATTATGCTGTGTTGACATTTATCCGTGAGACTCGTTTTTGTCTGATTTAAATAAATTCTTTATCGAAATTATTACTTGAATCTGGCGAATCGAACGCTGTACGTTTCGTCTACTTAAAATATGAATATCAGATGTTATATGAGAAAATGCGTAAGCGAGTAAAGTACCCAAACCTCGTCTTTAAATTAAAATCAAAGGACATGGCTTTAAGATCTATTCGACGTTTACCCGGTGATTCAATGCTTTTATGTCCATTAAAGCGATATAATTTCGTAAAAGATATGTTTCGTATACCTTGCCGTTGATTTTTATAAACGTTTTGTCACACGAAGACCTTCAATCGAACAGATATTAGAAAAAATAGCATTGCCGTGTTTACTGTTTACATTAAAATTTGCGTGTCAGGCGTTATGCATTGGGAGGGCTGAGGGCGGACTAGCCTGCGTGCGACGGCTGATTTTCTTTGCATTAGTTCGTAGGCATGCTGACGCGCTCTGATATAAAGAGAAACGGTCCAAAATATGAAATTTTATAAACCTTTGAGCTGAAAAATCACCGCTCAGAATGCAGGAAATGCTATTTACGGGAATCTATATTTTAAAATTTTCCGGGGGGGTATGCCCCCGGACCCCTCTAGAAAGCCTCGCGCCTTCGGCGCTCGGATTATTAGTTAGCATGACCTCCCATTTGGGACCAGCTTCGCCACTGATCACTTCTTGATCAGTCAAAACCAAAACACTGGAAGGAAGCTTTGGATCTTTTTACTTACTTAATAGGGGTTGCTTTGTAATTGGTTTTTAATTGCATCATAATTTGGCACATTTTGTGAACAGTACATATATCTAAAACAAATCTAATTAAAAATGTAAAATGGTGTTATCACTGATCATGTGAGAAGAATGTCGCTTAATATATTATCATTATCTTAAAGGTTGCACATTGTTTGACCCCCTATGAAAATTTTGAAAATGGGTTAAAAGGGGAGAAGATAAATGTTTTGTAGAAAATGGGGAATCCATAAAATGCAGGGTATCTAGGAAAGGAGTGATAACATTAATATTCTACTGTTTTGTAAAAATTGTGTGGTTAATATTGATATTACTAGCAAACACCCACCTACTAAACCCTTTATTAGCCTAAATAAAGCAATGCCAGAGGACAGCCACAAACCCCCTGCACAATCATGGAGCAATCCACATGTGCATTGTGACACTTATTAATATAACTGAAATGTTCATGCCTATTGTCTAAGGTTTTCTATAATTTAAACATACATGGGAGACAACCCAGGGTATACTGTAACAATTCATTGAATGAATGAATGAAAAGGTGAGATGGAAAGAGGGGTCACTCATGCTTAGAAAGGGGGATCAATACCCCTTGCAAACTATTTTGTATTGAATTAAAACAATTAAAAACTTGATACATTTTGTGTTTTGAGAAGGTATTTTCATTTCATGTTAAATATAAAAGACTCTGGAAAATTATCACTAAGGATAGATACCACCAACATGAACATGTACATGTTTAATTAACCTTATAGTGTTTATAGTTACATACATCTATTGATTTAACAAAACTTAAAGCCTGTTTTACAGAGAGTAATGACTAATGACTCATTGTCATTATTAACAAGTAAACTAAACCTTATCTGGTATTAAAGCTGTTCAATTTTGGCAAAAACATGTTGATTATCTTTACCTGAAACACACAGACAGCACTGTCTGTTTTTTACAGTCTTGTTGGAATAGAGTAATACATACTTGAAATAACGCACAATTCCAATGTTAATGGTCACAGGCAAGTCACTTGGACTTGTTTTATTCTTTGATGTCTTCTTGAAATATGAAGCTCTTTCATCTTTTTTCTTCTCCTTGAAAGTGCTAAAAGTTGGGACGGATTTTACAGAAGCGGTTGGGGTTGTGTGACATCCAACTTTATAAAATAACATTTCGTAAACGCAAGCGGTGATTGGCTAAAAGCCATGTTTATATAACTGTATGTAAACATGGATTTTTCCCGCCATTTTTATAAAATGGACTGTAAGACGAACCTTTGCTCACAAACAGCTAAAATGTCAATAAATATGTTCTGTGATAGCCAATAAGAAGAAAAACGAGAAGATTGGATGCTTTTCTTCACAGTTAAGAGCGTTTATGTTCATTTGTGCAGCCGACGACGTTGTCTAGCGTGAGTAAGGAGAATGTATATTTTCATCATTTTAATAAAAGAGTCTAATTACTTATTTCCTCAGTGTTATTTTATAAAAGAAATAGAAAACATCTTTCCGTGTTTACATACAGTTATAGAAACACTCGTAAAAGTTTGGGAGAACTCGAAATAGCGTGGAAACACTCGCCCTGCGGGCTCGTGTTCCCACTAATTTCTCATTCTCTCAAACTTCCACTCGTGTTTCTATAAGTGTATGTAAACACGGAAAATGTTTTCTATTTCTTAACCATCATATATAAAGGTCATATATATAAAGGTCAGTGGTTATACCCGTCAATCTCGTTCCCAGAGCCTTCGCCTGTGCACATAATAGTTAGTTACCATTCTTCCTCAACCAACACACGCCGCCTTCGTGATTTGTGTTTTGGGATATTGATTTGTGTTTTGGGATATTGATTTGTGTTTTGGGATATTGATTTGTGTTTTGGGATACTGATTTGTGTTTTGGGATATTGATTTGTGTTTCGGGATATTGATTTGTGTTTCGGGATATTGATTTGTGTTTTGGGATATTGATTTGTGTTTTGGGATATTGATTTGTGTTTTGGGATATTGATTTGTGTTTTGGGATACTGATTTGTGTTTTGGGATACTGATTTGTGTTTTGGGATATTGATTTGTGTTTCGGGATATTGATTTGTGTTTCGGGATATTGATTTGTGTTTTGGGATATTGATTTGTGTTTTGGGATATTGATTTGTGTTTTGGGATATTGATTTGTGTTTTGGGATATTGATTTGTGTTTTGGGATATTGATTTGTGTTTTGGGATATTGATTTGTGTTTTGGGATATTGATTTGTGTTTTGGGATATTGATTTGTGTTTTGGGATATTGATTTGTGTTTTGGGATATTGATTTGTGTTTGACCCTTATGGGCCACCGTACTTACGAAAGTATCTGTAACGAAATGACGCATAAACGGCGTAATTCGGCCAATTTATAAACGTGCTATCCGATGCAGTCTACAGAGCTATCCTACGTGTTTGACGCGAGGTTTGACGGTGCAAATATGTGCAGGCTTGTCATATTAGCAGAGAAGCCGGAAGGCACAGATTGTCATCTGTTGATCTATATTAGTTACGCTTTATTATGTAAGTTAGCTTAGGACTGCTGTGTAAAATCGAGAATATAGAAGTTAAAAAGTCAAGAAGAAATCGAAGTAGAAATAGCACATCCATAATTGCATGTGCTCGCATCGCTATTTAAGTCTGCCAAATATTCGTAAGCCCGGCAATATCTGGTTCAAACTAACAAATCTCCAAACCGCCAAATACTCAATTCTGGTGATGACTTAGTGTACTAAAAAAGCTCGTTAGGATCACAAACAACCTTGAGCAGCTCATTCATGTTCCGACAAGAATTTCTGAGGATTCCTCATCTTTAATCGACTTAATGTTTACCAACTCAAGCCATCATTGATCACGGAATTATCCATTTAACCCTCCGCAACCATTCTTTAACCTTTTGTATATTCTGAAAGCTGGTGCCCCTAAAGGGAAAACGATTGAATACCGCTCGTGCAAACACTATTCTAAACCAGACTTTTTAAAAGATCTGATATCGATTGGAGTGTGATTAATGTGATTAATGAAGAAAAGGATCTGGACTCCGCGCTGTCTCCACTTGGTATAAACTTTTTGTGGAAATCACCGACAGACATAAAATAAATGCGAGCAAAGGGAACTAGATTACCGTGGATGATTACAAAACTATCTGAATCTATGCAAGAATAAAGGAATACCAAATGGTTTTCCGTGCAGGATACTGTGATCCAAACACGCGGGATGTTGCGAGACTTTCGAAAAGCGTAAAAAAACACGAGCCGATAGGCGAGTGTTTTTTAGCTTTTCGAAAATAACGACAGAGAAAAAAAAAACGACAGAGAAAAAAATTACGACAGAGAAATAACGAATTTTATCCAAAAATAATGATGAGAATACAAATTCTCCCAAGAATTATGAACTGCCAATCATAATTCGTCTCCAACAGCAGACGAGCAGGCCGGAAAGCTGAAATTTGTTTTGCCGACAAATCCGACAAGAATTAAAGAGAAGAATATGGATAAAAAAAATCGACTTTGAATATAAAAATACTGACTAGTTTTAGGCATAAGCTTAATCGTTACTGGAATCAGCCGTCTCAGGGTTTGGCTTGTTGTTTCAAAGCGAACAGACATATTATGGGCAGCAACTGTCGCTCTGGAAAGGTCTTCGCTGTCTTTTTCACAATTTCATTGGAAGATTTTGGATTTTAAGTCGAGAGCTGTTGGGTATTTTACTTCGTATAGATAAAGATTGTTCTTTTCCCAGTGAGTTCATCAGGCAAAAAAATAGAAGGTATTTAAACAGTATATTATTCTCGCGAGTTTGTTGCTTTCAAAACATGCCCTTTTCAAACCTCGTTTTGTTTAACTTCGCTATTGAACACAAAATGGATCAGACGATGAGTTTTCTCGGCGATAGTTTTCTCACAATACAAAAACTATATTCTTTTTTTTTTTTGAGAGTTTTGTTTTAATTTATAACGATAAACGGGATGAAATGGAAAACGCCACTTAAAATTGCATTCCCGTGCAGGATACTCTCATCCTGCACGGGTATTGACCAATCAAATTGCTTGTTGTGTACATGTTATTTTATAACGTGATTTCCATCACAGAAAGGCAATCAAAACTAACTCAATGCACCACTGGAACCTTTATAAAAGACACAGAAATTATGTAAACAAGGAAGTTAAACGATATAAAAGTGAGTATTATTCAAAACTTATTAATAATAAGAAGAAGAATTTCAATGGGCTGTTGTCCGGCTGAAAAACTCTTTGTTCTATTGATATCTCGGGAAATATCCATAACTGTTGCGAAATCTATACCTTTTCTGAAAGTCTAATAACCGCCTGTTATTTTCCGAACAAGACACATCATGATAATATAAATTAGCATTAATTATCATAAATCAGGTTGAAAAACTTCCATTTTTCTAGAAAATGCCATCTTGCACGCCCGCGTAGCATCATGAAAATTCAAAATGCCACCAATCGCAGAGTTGTTTATGAAATCAAATCAAACTTGGCGTGTGAGTGGATCTCATGTGCCTAGCGCTTGTCGAATTTCAATTTTTAATCTTGCGTTACCGTGTGCCGTGTTTTTCGATTGACGACTTCGGGGGTCTTCTATGACCCCTTTCGACTGGGCCGGACAGGAAAGAGTTAAATGACATTGCGTCTCGAAGTAAAAAAAGTTCAATATCCTGCATTGAGACGGTGTTATACCTACGTTGACCATAACTCGATAGCCAAGATTCTAAACCAATAGTTTTCAACTATTGGCACTAAGCTAGCTAACAAACTGAAATCCTACATGTATACCTCCACTGAAATTCCTACTGAAACTTTCTCAAGCATATCTAATGAATTTTCTTTTGAAACTTTAACCGGGGAATTTGTTCTCAATCAGCTTAAGCAATTGAAAACAAATAAAGCGACAGGATTTGACCGTTAGCGCTCGATCAAAGATTCTGCAACTGTTATCTCAGGCAGTCTTACAAAGTCTTTAACCGTTCCTTGATTACCCGCACATTTCCTTCTTTATGAAAATTTGGAAAGGTGACGGCTCTATTTAAAAACGGTGATCGGTGTGATGCTGGTAATTAGAGACCAATAACAGTGTTACCCGCAATAAGTAAGATATTGGAAAAAGCTGTTCACCACTCCCTATAGAAACTATAGTTTTGTATAAAAACCTATTACCAACTCCCATAGAAACTACAGTTTATGTTTTGTGTAAAAACATAACCTATACCCCATAGAAACTATAGTTTTGTTTAAAGGTCAACTATACCAGTAGTGATACCCCCCCATCTGGCCCCCAAAGGGATGCCGCCTCATTAAATATTCAATTTTTAATTATTCATTCTCAGGCTACTTTAGGACCCTCTAACCCTAGTCTCATTACGTCATGACTTCTCGTCTTCCTGGGGGAGCCTTAACTCTAATTATTTATTCAGATACGTCATTAAACCTTCAGGATCCCTAACCCTAGCCTCGTGTACCTGTAGGATCCCAAACCCTAATTAGTATTCAATTTAATATTATTATTCATACCAGTCTTCACTAACCCTAGTCCTCTTCCTGCGCTCTCATTCCCGACTCCTTCCGAACTTGATTTCCGAAGGCATTACGTCATCAAAAGGTAGCTCTTATTGCTTTTAATAATATAAGAAATGCCTTTGTAATTATACACTTCGTCTCCCTACGGCAATGTGAATGTGGGAAAGTGGGCAGCCCGAGAGCAGCGCATGCGCCATGGATATGATATGAACTAAAGAGAGTAACGAAGCATCTTATACTTTCACGTCTTAAAAATGTACGATCAACAGAGATTTATACGATTTGCCTCGCTGAAACATCGGTTAGATATTCGATAGATCTATGCAAATAAGAACCGCTTTAGGAAGGTTATGGAGGATAGTATATTTTAAAAATCGCGGAGTCGAATGAATCATAACGGCTTATACGATTGTATCGGACTTTACGGCTTTACAAAGTGCATAAGGCCTCTAGTGTGTAAAGTAAGCGATTCCTTGGATAAAGAAATACTTCGGCAAGGTAATCGAAAAAAGAAGTCAAAGGTATCGATTTTCCTAAGCGAGATAAAACCTTGCTTGGTATATATTATATTAGCTATTAAATTATTCAAGAGATAGCTTGTCAAACGAAGCGAAGGTTGAGTGACCACACAGACAATAGCGCATGGGTCATTAACAGTCATTAGTGCTCAACTCGGAAATATTTGCATGACTTGGGAATAATTAATTTGTTTTGAGGGTAAATACTGGGATTTTGAGGGTAAAAAATAGTCAATATGGGATGCGTTTTCACCGCATATACATACAAAGAGATGAACCCTAATAATTTTGGCCGTATTATGACTTATCTCGTTTTAGTGTACACAATTCCTATGATGAAGAAACACTTCAGGGAAACAGTTCGAAGAACTGTTCAAGATCTCAAACATAGTAATAACGACGCTGTGCTACCGCTAGAAATTTCCTCAAATGCTATACGCAAATAGGCGAATATCGCAAATAGTCAAAATGGGGCTCTTACTTCGTTTATTACATAATTGAAATCTTTAGTTTAAAAGTAGGGTTAGTATTCCTTTATTTCAGGGTTAGGACTAGAGTTTTTATTTGTATACGTGTCTTTTTTTCTTATTAGGACGTCAACAGCGCATGCGAGTAAGTGTTTATGTATCCCATAATTTGTAAAGGATACATTCCCACATTTAAAACAGAAACTTTTGCGATTATCCTTACGAATCGATATGGACATAATTTTTGATGAGTTAAAACGACACAACGTTGCTATCGATAGATATACACTATCCTATAATATTCAAACATGTCTTAGCAAACATCGACACCTGTTTGATAGACTAAGCATTCAAGTAAAGAGCTTAAGACTTCGTCACATCTATGAAGAAATGGATGTAAATAATTTCGGGAGAGTAATCGCGTATCTTTCTCTCGTGTATAGAATGAGGGATTGTTACGACAGTGAAACGATTCGAAAGGCTGTTCAACGAACAGTGAACGATTTTCAGAACATAGACCTGTCGCAATACAAGCATCGTGGGTCCCAAATTCCTGGGATTTGTGTGTGCCTATATCGTCTGAGCCGTTGCATTTATAGCGTGTCGTCCACTTCTCCTTATTTATATGCCTCCAACCTTAGTCGTGTGAACATGTCTTGCTGCTGTCTGCCAAGTGGGCTACCTCATATAACCCTTCGAAATATTTTTAGACGAATCCGTTGTGTTTCGGCTTGTTGTGGTGGAAAGATTGTGATTCAGCAATCAGAGTTAGATGGAGAAACAGTATCTCCACGACCTGTACTACAACCCAGAAAGTCCGGCAAGTTTCGGTGGTGTCGATGCTGTTTACCGTGTCGTAAAAAATGACGGGAAATTTAAACTATCGCGAAACGATATAAAAACCTGGTTAAAAGAACAAGATACGTATACTTTACATAAACCAGTACGACATCGTTTTAAAAGAAATAGAGTTATTGTCGGAGCAATAGATGAAGAATGGGAAGCAGATTTGGTCATTATGGATTCGTTGAGTAAAGCAAACAATGGCTATAAATACATTTTAACTGTCATTGATGTCTTATCTAAATTAGAACCATTGAAAACAAAATCCGGAGAAAATCTGATTAAAGCCTTTAAGAAGATATGCAAGAAAGGCAGACGTCCCGAGAAACTTCATACCGATAAAGGAACTGAATTTACCAACAGACCATTTCAGAAGCTTTTGAAAGATTACAACATAACGTTTTTCACCACGCATAATGATACGAAAGCATCTATTGTGGAACGATTTAATCGAACGCTCAAGGGAAAGATGTGGAAATACTTTACAGCTAAGAATACGCTAAAGTATATGGATGTGCTACAAAAACTGGTGTATTCCTACAACCATTCGCGAGATCGCAGTATTGGAATGAAACCGGTTGATGTGAATCACGAGAATGAAAGCGTCGTGTGGCAACGATTGTACGGACACGAATCTACCACGCCCATCAAGTATAAATTTAACGTGGGTGATCAAGTGCGAATCAGCAAAGCCAGACGAACATTCAAGAAAGGCTACTTACCCAGTTGGACCGAGGAAGTTTTCACCATAACGAAGCGTATACCTAGAAGACCACCTGTGTATAAAATCTCTGATTATCACGACGAGGAGATAGAGGGAACATTTTACGAACAAGAGTTGCAAAGCATTATCAAGAAAGACACTGACTTTTTTAGAGTAGAAAATGTGATTAAGTCTCGCATGCGTGGTAAACACAAAGAATATCTTGTAAAATGGTTAGGTTACTCAAATGATTTTAATTCTTGGGTACCGGCTGATAATGTAAAACATATTTCGAAATAAAAGTGTGTGAATCTTATAACTTGTGTTCATTGTGTCTTATACTCGCCGAGATGACAACACAGTTTTACTTGACGCTCCCAAGTAATAGTTCTATGAAATATTTCCCGGACAATACGGTAGCGAATTTTAAAGTGAAGCTAGCCGAAACGTTAGAGCTGACAGGGGACTGGGAAGTAGCCCTTTCCGAGTTTAATTATCCTCATACATGGAGCACGATACGCGAAGGCAATCAGCAAACTTTTCTCTACAACATTAATGGCACAGGTCCAGATGAAGTGGGCATCATTCAAGGCACACAATACAACAGTGTTACAAACCTGGTTAAAGATTTAAACCATTGCATGACGAAAGAAGGACAAGCTAAGATCAAGTTTACATATAATAAAAATATGCTCAAAGTGATAGTCGATGTGAAAAAAGGCGCAATGGTATGGTTCTCGGGTGATATCGCAACGGCTTTAGGATTCCAGCAGGATACAGTGATTACGAAGAAAACAACGAGTCCCTACGTAGCAGATGTAAACGCGGGCTTTTCATCCATATACCTCTACACAAATGTGGTGGATGTACAATTTGTTGGCGACGTCAAAGTGCCTCTTCTACGAATTGTGAATACGAAAGGAAAATACGGAGAAAATGTTAACGTTAGTTTTCGCAACTTACAATACGTCCCCCTGAAGGTGAAATCATTCGAGATGATCGAAATAGATATAAAGGACGACAAAAACGAAAACGTGTCATTTGGTTTCGGGAAGTCCATCGTGACACTTCACTTTAAACAGAGCAGATCACCGTATTTTATTTAAAGATGAGAGCTAGAATCGTTCCAGATGCAAAGCAGTTTCAACAATATTATTTACGAGGACAGCGAGGTGGAAGTCTATCTGGTTTTAGAGGTGCACGGATTCAAAGAGGCTACGGTATTGGAAGTTTCTTTAAAAGTATTGCCCGATATGCAATACCTCTGGTAAAACGAGGAGTACAAGTGATTGGAAAGAGAGCTCTGCAAGTGGCGACAGATGTCGGTCAAGATGTTCTGGCCGGGAAAAGTGTGAAGCAGGCTGTCAAAGGTCGTGGTGTCGCAGTCGTCAAAGATATAGCTCGGCAGGGTGCTAAACAACTGATGAGTAACCAATCAGGAGGCGGTCGCAAACGCAAGGCATCCATAAAAACCAATGCCTCATCGAAATCTACCAGTCGCTCACAGACCAAGAGGCGGAAAATATCTCAAGAAAAACCTACTTTTCTTAAATAATGGCACAAGGCTACGAGACTTTACATAAAGATTCCTGTTCCTGTGGAAAATCTGAACTGGACTTATTTTCTGTTCCTGACACTCAAGTTGAAATGAATAAAGGATTTTGGGAAGACATCGATCCTCTTTCTAGCATTGGAACTTCGGACACTATCGAGTTTCTCTGTGCTGCAAATTCTGATGTCTACACCGATCTTGCAAACAGTTACCTTCACGTATAAGCAAAGATAACGAATGGAGATGGAACTAACTTACCTGACACCGCCCAAGTGGGTCCTGTTAATTTATGGATGCATGCCTTATTTTCTCAAGTGGAAATTTATCTGAACAACAAACTGGTCACACCATCAAGCACTTCGTATCCCTACCGAGCATATATAGAAACTGTATTGAACTTTAGCAAAGACGCTAAATCGTCTCACTTAACTTCAGCGTTGTTCTACAAAGACCAGGCTGGACGGATGGATGCCGTGAATCCACTAGCAGAAGTTGCCGATGCGAACAAAGGATTAAAGGAACGTCACACGCATACAAGCCTAAGCAAGTCTGTGGCGATGGAAGGAAGAATTCATTCGGATCTGTTCGCGCAAGAACGCTATATCCTTGGCGCTGTTCCGATCAATCTCAAGCTAGTGAGATCAAGAGCTCCCTTTTGCCTGGTTTCATCCGCAGAAGATCCTGGTTTTAAAGTGGTTCTGGAAGAATGCGTGTTTCGCGCTCGCCGTGTTAACGTTTCGTCCACTACAATGATAGGTCATACACAAGCCCTTCAACATATCACAGCCAAGTACCCTATCAATCGTGTAAACTGCAAAGTGTTCTCCGTACCAACGGGAAACATGTCTGGAGATCAACAGAATATATTCCAAGGACTGCTTCCTGATAGAGTTGTGATTGGGATGGTGGATGCAGATGCTTACAACGGAGTTTATAACAAGAATCCTTTCAATTTTAAGAACTACGACACAACATTTCTTGCATTATCTGTGAATGGAGAACACAGGCCTGGCAAACCACTTCACCTCAAGTTTGCCGGAGCAGCAGGGACCAACTATGTTTCAGCATTCCAAACGCTGTATGCTGGTACCAACAAGATGTTTCAGAATCAAGGCAACGGTATTACTCGAGACGAGTATGCAAATGGCTATACCCTGTACGTGTTTGATTTAACAGCTGATCTATGTGTTGGAGATCATTTTCAACCTGTCAGGGATGGGAACGTCTCCCTAGAATGCAAGTTCGGTACGGCTCTAACTGGGGCTATAAATATCGTGGTGCTTGGAGAATTTCAAAATCTTATCGAAATTGATGCCAACCGTAACGTACTAAGTGACTTCAGAAGCTAAAATGAACACACGTCAACTGCTTCGTGTCTTACAAAGTGACCCATATGTCAAATCAGTGTTTACAGATGTTTTACCCTCGGATCGTTTACCAAGTCAGATACAGAAAAGACCTAGAGGTTTTATTATAAACGTGGATCCCAGCGATGGACGTGGTACACATTGGGTAGCTGTTTACATAACATCGGATGGAAAAGGAGAATTCTTCGACTCTTATGGACAAAGCCCAGAATTTTACAACAGAGACTTTCAAACCTTTCTACAAGATCATAGCAGTACATTTACTTGGAGTGAAAAGACTTTACAGTCACCGTGGTCTCGTGTGTGTGGACAATACTGTCTATTTTATGCTTTACATCGTAGTAGAAATATTCCCATGTCAACTATTTCTAGTATGTTTACTGATCAAAAGGAGTGGAACGATACATTAGTTCGTAATTTTATACGTAAATGGTATTTTGTGTAAGAATAAAAAAGACACGTTATAATTGTAAAAAATATTTATTCAATAAAATGTTTACAAAAAAAAAAAAGATTATGAATGCCATTTATATGGATTTTTGTTTCTACGTTTCTTTCTTGGTTTCGCTGGTGACCCTGGAGACTGTAGTGAGGGCGTCAGAGGGGGGTCGCTAGAAGCAGATGAAGGCTTGTTCCTATATTCCTTCACCAAATGTAGACGCTCTTCGTTTCTGACGATTCCTTCGGGTACATTCAAACGTCCTAAAGCTTTTGCGAACAGTTGCCATCCTGCAGGGTTGAAATTCTTTCTTTGACGCAGAGTATCGTTGACTAAATCAATGACGTTAGTACCCGGAATAGTTCTTCCTTCAAAAACCATCTGCCCTTGATCGTTCCAACCAACCACATCTTTATTTTCTTTTATCTTCTTTATCAGTTGTACAGCTCTTGATTTCATCGTGGAAGGTACACTTTCTATGATATCACTCTCGATTTCTCCAGGTGGTTCAGGCGTTGTCTCTGTTGAAGGTTCGTGGTCTGTTTCTTCTGCTGCGATAGTTTGGGTATGGGTAATACTTACAGGAACAGGCCGATGCATTCGTTTGTCATAGTAATTGAGATAGCGTTGAAACGTCTGATTATACAACTTCATTTTATCCTCTTGTGTTATATCTTGACGTTGCAGCAAATTGTCCATTTCCGAATCCAGTTGGTTCACTTGGGCAGTCAGTGGAAGAACCAAGGGTTTCTTTGTAGTCATGTGTTCAGGAACCAGAATCAGTCTTTTGACATGCTCCATTATTTGGTTAGAAAGCTCGCCAATTGTTCTAAGACAGGAGCGAGTAGAAAAGGTAAGAATCCGTCTCCGTTTTGTACAATAACCCTCCTTCTTTTTGTGATCGGGTTTCTCTTATCAGCAACAGCCTCAATGTGATCTGAGTATGGTGTAAGCTTTTTATAGGTTTTTGGACTAATTTTAATCGTTTCACGGCAAATGTTCAATAGGCACTCGGTTATGGCTTCCAATAAATCTGTATCTGCAGCTTTTATGATCGCTTTTCGCATAGAAGGTTTACACTTTGCCAATACTTTTAAAACATCGTGGTTCCTTCTCACACGGCGGGACATCCTCAAATGAATACACCTTTGACAGCACTATGTTTTTATACGCGAGGTTGGTAGACGTAATGAGTGTCTGTCGGGAAGATTCCGGATCTAAGTCGTATTTCATCGGGACATGTTGGTGTTAGGTCAATAAATATGTAAGAATACGGCTCTTTTGTTGCCATCTGGTAAGCTTGCTGAAAAAATTTGGTATTGCTTGGGTACAACTGTTTGGCTAGGTGGATCACTTGGCTGGCATCACGGACGTTCTTAGTTAGAACCAGATAACTGGCGTTAAGAGATATAGTTCGATGATCTTTGCTTTGATGAAACATATTCTGTACGATATAGATGACACTAAGGTTTCCATGATGCGACTTTTTCGTAAATAATTTAGCAATGATAGCATCCTTTTCCCCCATCATGTCGTCAATGATAAATAAATTCCTTATCTTTGGGTTAATAGAATCCAACATGGAATCAGGTAAACCTTGAACAAACTCAATACCGGAAACTAGGGTCTCTATTTGAGCAAAGGATTCCTGATATTCGGAATAAAAGTAAACAATATTTTCAGGTGGAGGATCAATCATCACTTGAGCGTTCGCTAACAATGTTTTGACAAACGTTGTTTTTCCTGTCTTGGTTCCTCCAGAGACCATAAGTCCAAACGGGTGTGTTAACTGAATGGAATACGTTCGGCTTTGGTTTGAGTTTAGTGAGTTTGATACAGCTGATACAGCACTAGTAAACGGGAGATGTGTCGTTCTTCTATCGTAGGAAGCCATATCCGATTGCTTGTCTGTGACTTCAGAATGAAATACTTTCTTATGGTTAGCGCTATTACTTGATGCGACGAATAAACCAACGGAAGAGATTGGTTGAGAGGAGATCTTTTTACCATGAACGTTGTTCATATGGCGGCGAAGGTGTTCTTTTCTTGACAAAGTCTTTCCACATATGCCACACTGATGAGACATGTTCTCTGACTCACGACTGAACATGAAATGAAACTATTTTCTCAATTATTTTAATTTTATAGGATACCTAATCTGATCACCCCGAAAATACCCCAACACCCCAAACGCCCCCAACGCACAATCTAAAGCACCCCGCAAATACCCCAAACGCCCGCATCTCCCTACGAACACCCCGAATGCACCCCCAAATGCCCCGGAAACACCAAATACACCCCCGAAACACCCCAAGCGCCCCATCTCCTTACGAACACCCCGAATGCACCCCCAAATGCCCCGGAAACACCAAATGCACCCCCAAACATCCCAAGCGCCCCATCTCCTTACGAACACCCCGAATTAACCCCCAAATGCCCAGGAAACACCAATTACACCCCCGAAACACCCCAAACGCCCCATCTCCTTACGAACACCCCGAATGCACCCCCCAAATACCCCGGAAACACCAAATGCACCCCCAAACACCCCAAGCGCCCCATCTCCTTACGAACACCCCGAATGCACTCCCAAATGCCCCGGAAACACCAAATACACCCCCGAAACACCCCAAACGTCCCATCTCCTTACGAACACCCCGAATGCACCCCCCAAATACCCCGGAAACACCAAATGCACCCCCAAACACCCCAAGCAATTGGTAAATTCAGTTCCTTTATCGGTATGAAGTTTCTCGGGGCGTCTGCCTTTCTTGCATATCTTCTTAAAGGCTTTAATCAGATTTTCTCCGGATTTTGTTTTCAATGGTTCTAATTTAGATAAGACATCAATGACAGTTAAAATGTATTTATAGCCATTGTTTGCTTTACTCAACGAATCCATAATGACCAAATCTGCTTCCCATTCTTCATCTATTGCTCCGACAATAACTCTATTTCTTTTAAAACGATGTCGTACTGGTTTATGTAAAGTATACGTATCTTGTTCTTTTAACCAGGTTTTTATATCGTTTCGCGATAGTTTAAATTTCCCGTCATTTTTTACGACACGGTAAACAGCATCGACACCACCGAAACTTGCCGGACTTTCTGGGTTGTAGTACAGGTCGTGGAGATACTGTTTCTCCATCTAACTCTGATTGCTGAATCACAATCTTTCCACCACAACAAGCCGAAACACAACGGATTCGTCTAAAAATATTTCGAAGGGTTATATGAGGTAGCCCACTTGGCAGACAGCAGCAAGACATGTTCACACGACTAAGGTTGGAGGCATATAAATAAGGAGAAGTGGACGACACGCTATAAATGCAACGGCTCAGACGATATAGGCACACACAAATCCCAGGAATTTGGGACCCACGATGCTTGTATTGCGACAGGTCTATGTTCTGAAAATCGTTCACTGTTCGTTGAACAGCCTTTCGAATCGTTTCACTGTCGTAACAATCCCTCATTCTATACACGAGAGAAAGATACGCGATTACTCTCCCGAAATTATTTACATCCATTTCTTCATAGATGTGACGAAGTCTTAAGCTCTTTACTTGAATGCTTAGTCTATCAAACAGGTGTCGATGTTTGCTAAGACATGTTTGAATATTATAGGATAGTGTATATCTATCGATAGCAACGTTGTGTCGTTTTAACTCATCAAAAATTATGTCCATATCGATTCGTAAGGATAATCGCAAAAGTTTCTGTTTTAAATGTGGGAATGTATCCTTTACAAATTATGGGATACATAAACACTTACTCGCATGCGCTGTTGACGTCCTAATAAGAAAAAAAGACACGTATACAAATAAAAACTCTAGTCCTAACCCTGAAATAAAGGAATACTAACCCTACTTTTAAACTAAAGATTTCAATTATGTAATAAACGAAGTAAGAGCCCCATTTTGACTATTTGCGATATTCGCCTATTTGCGTATAGCATTTGAGGAAATTTCTAGCGGTAGCACAGCGTCGTTATTACTATGTTTGAGATCTTGAACAGTTCTTCGAACTGTTTCCCTGAAGTGTTTCTTCATCATAGGAATTGTGTACACTAAAACGAGATAAGTCATAATACGGCCAAAATTATTAGGGTTCATCTCTTTGTATGTATATGCGGTGAAAACGCATCCCATATTGACTATTTTTTACCCTCAAAATCCCAGTATTTACCCTCAAAACAAATTAATTATTCCCAAGTCATGCAAATATTTCCGAGTTGAGCACTAATGACTGTTAATGACCCATGCGCTATTGTCTGTGTGGTCACTCAACCTTCGCTTCGTTTGACAAGCTATCTCTTGAATAATTTAATAGCTAATATAATATATACCAAGCAAGGTTTTATCTCGCTTAGGAAAATCGATACCTTTGACTTCTTTTTTCGATTACCTTGCCGAAGTATTTCTTTATCCAAGGAATCGCTTACTTTACACACTAGAGGCCTTATGCACTTTGTAAAGCCGTAAAGTCCGATACAATCGTATAAGCCGTTATGATTCATTCGACTCCGCGATTTTTAAAATATACTATCCTCCATAACCTTCCTAAAGCGGTTCTTATTTGCATAGATCTATCGAATATCTAACCGATGTTTCAGCGAGGCAAATCGTATAAATCTCTGTTGATCGTACATTTTTAAGACGTGAAAGTATAAGATGCTTCTTCGTTACTCTCTTTAGTTCATATCATGTCCATGGCGCATGCGCTGCTCTCGGGCTGCCCACTTTCCCACATTCACATTGCCGTAGGGAGACGAAGTGTATAATTACAAAGGCATTTCTTATATTATTAAAAGCAATAAGAGCTACCTTTTGATGACGTAATGCCTTCGGAAATCAAGTTCGGAAGGAGTCGGGAATGAGAGCGCAGGAAGAGGACTAGGGTTAGTGAAGACTGGTATGAATAATAATATTAAATTGAATACTAATTAGGGTTTGGGATCCTACAGGTACACGAGGCTAGGGTTAGGGATCCTGAAGGTTTAATGACGTATCTGAATAAATAATTAGGGTTAAGGCTCCCCCAGGAAGACGAGAAGTCATGACGTAATGAGACTAGGGTTAGAGGGTCCTAAAGTAGCCTGAGAATGAATAATTAAAAATTGAATATTTAATGAGGCGGCATCCCTTTGGGGGCCAGATGGGGGGGTATCACTACTTATACCTTTTGAAGTTATTCTATTTTTAGTTAGAATTTGAAAAATTCAATTCAAAACCGAAGAAATAATTGAAATTGGTTACTCGGTTCTGTTTTTATGATCTGTTAAAGATCGAGTTTTTAGCCCTTTTGCAAAACTTAGTTGAACAACGACCGCGTCCAAAAAACGCCTGGGGGTATGAAACAGCGAGAAAATACTGTATATTTTGGTTTTACTTTAGTTAAGTTTGGAATACTGTTTACTCTTGGGTGAGTGATAAGTGACAAACCAAATATCAAGCACTGGAATATTATTTTGTTCAATAAACCTATTACCAGTATGACACTATGACGTCTTACCGGTAATAGTGCCATATTCTTCTCAAAACGCGGTCGTGCAACAAGAGATCCGAAGAAATACTCCTTAATAAATCCTGCGCTATATCATGAAATTCATTTTTTTCTTCACTTTTACAAAGTTAGATCATATCTCTTTTGGAGGAAAATATAACCTCAAAAGGTATAGTTGACCTTTAAAATCCTAACATATTGATAAATTAAAAATCTCTGTGATATTCTATATAATAGAGTATAATAGTAATAATAGAGCTTGAAATGACAAACGGCCTGTAAACATAACAAAGTCACTTTGAAAATATCTGTCTACTACGACAAATCTTACATATGTATCACAAATTTCAAGCAAAGTACTTTTTTAAGAACCAAAAATAAAATTTAACTGCCACCTAAATCTCTGAAGATGGTTTCTTACCAAGGATCATGCAATGATCATGCCAAAATCCTGCAAAATCTTTTCAAGATCATGTAAAGATCTTGCAGGATCTTGGCAAGATTTTGGCAAGAACCTGCAAGATCTATTCTTGTGTCAGGAAGATCTTTACATGATCTCGCAGGATCTTGGGTCTTGGCAAGATCTTGTCAAGATCCTGCAAGATCATGTCAAGATCTTGCAATATCTTGACATTATATTGCAAGATCTTGGCACGATCTTGGCAAAATCTTTCCAAAATCTTGCCAAGCTCTTGGTACATGATACATGATCTTTACATATAATACTAAAGTATTCCGTTTATGAATTGAGAATTAACCCAGTGTGAATTTCGTCGAATCTAAATGAACAGACGTGGCACCGCGCGTAGACACATATTTGCGCGTAGGCTCCCAGTAGGCTCGTTCTCGTTTCACGCGGCCAAAGATCTTCCTTAATTTGCTTCTTTTCGGAATTGAATACGACGTTTTAAAAGTTCCAACGGCAACGCAATTGATATTCGTCTTCGCCCAGCAACCGCCTGCTATTTTTAATTTTGAAAATAAATCACGTGACTACCCGATCACCCGTGACACGGATTTCTTGGATCCAGTCCTCTGCCGTAATATTTCAAATTTCTAGAAATTGTGCGCGAACATTCTAGGATGCTAGCGAATTTTTCCTATACTATAATTTTGGAAAACTATAGTTAGAAAAAACTTAATAGTTTTAGAAAACTATTGTTAGAAAAAAACAATTGCAGGATCTATTCTAGCAATTATGGATCTCGATGACATCAAGGTTAATCTGCTTCCTCATTGCACACTCTAATTGATCATTCTAATGTAAAATATAGCAGTGAAGGTGGGTAACAGTATCTTTTCATTCAGTGTATCAGTGCTCGAAATAACTGTAAGTTCAGCCGTCAGCATGACTGGTCAGATGTAAATTTGGATGGTCTGCATGGTCAGATACAATAATTTCCTCTTAATTTGTGCATTAATTGTGCATTGAGTGTTCTTTCCTTGACTTACACACCCTCTAACAAAAAAGTCTATAGGCCTATACCTACCGGTATATGCATGTCTACAGGCAACCTATAGGATCCTATAGGAAACCTATAGGCTGCTTCTATAGGCAATTGGCACATTTTGTATAGGTGACCTATTATAGAGAAACCTATTAACCTAGAGAACTATAGAGTTCTATAGGCAATTGGCACATTGTCTATAGGTTCCCTATAGGCGACTATAGACTTTTTCTGTACGGGGCATGCATGACATGGCCATAGACAATTTGTTGGTTTCCGAAATTACAATTAACCACACTAACGAAAGAATCCCAGCAGGAAATTTCAAATCCTATAGGAATTCCTATAGGATCCTATAGGATTTGGGCTAAAATCTAATAGGAATTCCCTTAGGAATATGTACACTCTATAGTAATACAGTAGAACCCGCTATCTTGAACCCTCAAGGGAAACAAAAAATAGTTTGAGATAGCGGGGATTCGAGATAACTGGGTCAGTGTCAAATTTCAAGAAAATCATTAATTAGTACTGTAACATGCACAGTTTGCATATTGAAAGGTGACGAAGTAGTTGGACATTTGAAGAAGGGAAAGACTGGTCGTTTTGCCAAGGCAGTCTTCTATTTTCACAGGGCTGATAAGAACAATTCATCATCAAGAACAATTCATCATGAAGAGCAAACCTGTTATGCACTCCTCTACACTTCGATGGGGAAAAAGTATTTATCGAAGTCCTACGACAACAGCTTTTAAGCATAGAATAGCTGATTGTATAATATGTGAGACTGCTAATTGTTTGTGTATCGAAAGAAGCCGTCTGAATTATAAACATTGCAAAACATTAGAGGTTTATAATGTAATTTTAGTACGCTTTCCAGCTGTGTTTTGACACTGTCTGACGTTTGTCTATCAGCTTAGTAATTAGAGATCGAGATAAACAGGGTTGATTAGGGCCAATGGAAACAAAAAATAGTTTGAGATAGCGGGGCCCCCTTACAGAAAAAGTCTATAGGCAATGTTCCAATTTCCTATAGAAGCCTATAGGCACCTATAGGCATCTATAGGCTAATAGGTTTCATTATAGGTTGCCTATAGAAAATGTTCCAATTTCCTATAGAAGCCTATAGGTTCTCTATAGGATCTTATAGGTTGTCTATAGACATGCCTATAGGCAAGCCTATAGACTTTTTTTGTTTCGATATAACCGAGTTTGAGATAACCGAGTACGGATAACTGATAAAGCAAGGGCAAATCCAAGGGAAATGGGTTTAAGTTCGAGATAGCGGGGAGTTCGAGATAACCGAGTTCGAGATAGCGAAGTTCTACTGTATATCCATGGTTAACTAATTAAGTATATAGATCGTAATGAAAATAAAGAAAATGATCACCAAAGGTTCGAACTCAGACCTGTTTTATAACAACTTCTCCCAATTACTAGTATATATATATATACTGTAAGAAATGCTTGGAGACCAATAAGCAGAATTTGTATGTTGTACTGGGGAGTAAAAGGTTATAAATGATTTCAAAATCCAGGCTGTTGGGAATAATTGTACAAGGGCATGATTTATATATAGATTGAGACCAGTGTTGGTCACACATGCTCTGTCACATGCAATAATTTGTGCTTGATTTGCATAAATGACATCTGTGGAGGAGGCAGTCAAAATTATCTTGGCAATATGTTAACTGTTTGAAAATTTGAACAATCACTGATATATACATGACCTTACTGAACGTAGCTCAACTGCAATCCACAGCACTTGGCAGACCTAGAAATAGTGGTGCATCCCCTGGGATCCTCATTCCAAGAAAATATTTTAGTTGTAAGAATGTGGCTGTACCACAGTGCTGCAGTGGTGTGGCTATACCACAGTGCTGCAGTGGTGTGGCTGTACCACAATGCCACAGTGGTGTGGCTGTACCATTGTAGCCTGTAGCCGTGTAGGTTATTCTGTGAATGTGACAGTTAGTGTTACTAGCTAAACTCTAAAGATAAAAGATCATTCAATTTAATGGATTTTGCTACAGACTAGCAAATTGCTAGGCACGGCTTTATTAATGATTGTTTTAGACTTTTAGTCCTGCGTAACGTAGTGCGACCACCGTATTTTCAAATAAATTATTTGGTCCTTATAACGTAGGATCCAAGAAAGGTTGGAATTATTTTCAGGTCTGGCACTTGGGATACAGTAACTGTGGCATCGTGCCCACGTCAACATAAAGTGTTGTTATCTTCTGTGCAAGAAATTCCCAAAATTATGCCAGATTCATGGCCAGTATATAACCCCTGGATATTTTAATAATAATAATAATAATTACAACTAGAGACCCTGACCAGCAGGGAAAATCAAATTGCAAAATTGAACACCAATTATCTGAGTCATAGGGTACATAAAAATACATAATCATATGAATATTGGCTAACTATAATTGTAATTTTTAGGAATGGGATATTTAGGGTTAGGAATAGGGATATTTAGGGTTATGACTTTAGGATTTTTAGGGTTATTTTGTCGCAATTGCGATAGTGATGTCGGACCGGGAGCATTTAGCCTATGGGGTTCAGTGTCGGACCTGTATCAATGGTATAATTTTTAACATTCATTTCACAACCACCAACTATTCTCCACACCACCACCTAAGACGATTCTGAAATCAGGACATATGAAAACTATTTAATGATTATCCTACTCAAAATTAAACTGTAATAAATATTTAATAAAAACTCGTTACATTGTTTCAGATAACATAAACACAAAATACAAAACAGGGAAAGTTTGATAGCTTAAAATTTCTAAATGTGACGGCACACTGACGAAAATGAACGGCGGAACTGTGGTATAACAAGAAAACGAAACACATGTGAAAAAGTGAAACGTTATAACCCCGGCTATTAAAAAAATGTGATTTACTTTTCCAAACATTCGCATAAATATATCCGTGGCGGCTGATTCGCAACAAGAGCTTATTTATCTTGCTCTAATTTAAAGTGTAATGTACAATTTGTTCAGATTATTTGTACAAAAATTACGAACAAAAGGTTATTTTATCACATATAAAATGAACATACCTTGGTCGTATTCTCGGCTTCAAAGACATGACACGAACAAGCAGAACCATCTATAGGATCTTTTGTCAGATAAGCAAATGTCGATGCTTCTTTCCCCTCTAGCTTGATGCATTTTGATATGGACATTAAACAATGTTCGATATGAGTCTCCTTCACTGTTCCAATAACTTGTGTGCTCCCAACAACAACGTCGAGAGTTTGACTTTGGCATTTCCTCTTCACCTCGGCAACAATCCAAGGAAGCATGCAAGAGGTATATCGTTTGTCGATAACAAGGTTCCCAAAATATGCAAGTTTAAATGTTTCAATGAGGCCATTGGGAGGCGATGGGTTTGGGTTAACTACGCGTTCTTTTTCATTGATTTTCATGTTGTCACCAACTGAAACACTTACCTATCCATGCTCATTTGATTATATTATAAAGAATAAAGAATGAACACTCAAATTATGAAGAGATGTCACCTCCAACGACATCAAGGACCCAATTTTTTCAGCTCGCTTTTTTATCTCGAGCATGCGCTGATCGTGCACTGAAACAATAACAGGAAGTGAATGCATGAACTGTCCTTTCCGGAAAAAACCTAACGCAATAATTTAGTTTCTTTTGTTTCATGCCTTATGGTACCAAATAAAATCGGACAATGGCTACAAAATTGGATAATATAAGCAAAATAAACATTGTAATTGACAATACTTTCCTTCATACACATTCTTTCAGTTTCTATTTAAATCGCAAATTTTCGGAAAATGTCCACATATGAACTGTTCGTTGAACACAAAAGGCTAAAAGAAAGGAGAACATGGCTTTCTTGATTATCGTGAAGCCAAAATATAATACATACAAAATCCTATAAGAAATGTCTGAATTACACCATTTTATTACTTTTGATATTAACAGTGCATGTTAGTCGGTAATTACCGGAAGTTACAAAGGAAAAATACTGAGAAATATATAATGGTAAGACAGTCGTCATCAAAGATCGTTGGGGGACTTTTTTGACGTCATGTGGTCAAAAATAGATCGAACTACAAACAACGAACTACCGGTAGTTTTCAAAAGAAGCTAGATTCAGAAATTCAGAGATGTTTAGGACAATCCATACACCCCATCATTCAACGCAAAACACAATGTCCATTGACCATATAATAATATGGTGTATCTTTGTGACTTTGTTGTCTACACTGACTACATATATCAATTATTTCTTTGTGTCATTAAATTTATATTTTTAAAGTGAAAATACAAATACCTTTCCACTTGTGTAGTTCTACAAATGTCTTATAATCGTTACGTGCGAGAAAATTTACAGATAAAACACGGATCACGAATCTCAAAAAATGTGCGTATTTGGTGCATAACACTTAAAAATTAAGAACCAGAACCATCCTACTTCCGGTTGGCTAAGTAACAATATTCAAGTGTTTATCTTGTTCAAGTTTAACTACAATGTTTCTACGCATGTAACAACAATCAAAGCGCTTTATTACACGTAATTAAATCGTAGAAAACAACGAAAAATAACAATTTTTTAAACGTCCGTGATTAAGCAAAACCGTGACTTTTACCCACCTCTAGTATCCCACAATAATTTCCCACAATACAAAGCGCGGGTACATTTTTGTATCTGCGCATTATTGCTATCGTGTTGTGGTTCTGTTAACTTTTTGGTCTAACCGCTGAGCTGTAATGTGTGCAGTAGTGTGAATACGGAGCGAGACGAAGAACAACATTATTTTATGCTGATATAAATGGTAACTATTTTAAACATGTCTTCAAAGGACATACATTCCACCTCTTCGGAAGACAAAAATCTTGACAAGATCTTGAAAAAGATTCCCACAGATCTTGACAAGATTCCCCGGCACAGTGCTGGCTCTAGCGCAGATACATGCACGCATAGCGGACCTTTTGTTTTAGATTCGCGATGATCAGTGTATTAGTTTCCACCGTTCGATTCGCGATCAGTAATGAATCGATGCTCTCGAGTCGTTGCGCCGCCCAAATTCAAAACCTGTATTACCCCCTGTGAGCTCTTTCGGTATAACCAGCATAATCTCCTAGAAATACCAATAATCGATAATTCTAATAGAATTATAACCAATAGTTGTTATTAATATTAGGATTCTAGAACCCAACATCAACGTACAGTGCCACAGATTATTTTTCGCTCAGTTTTAATTTCGTGCGTCTTGGGTCTGCACGAATTCTAATACCATGCGCATATTAACCTCCTCCGCAGGCAACTTTGTGTCTTCCTTGCTGCAATGTTTTCAGTTTATAATGTTTTGGCCGACGGCGAAAGAAATACAAAATAAGCGCATATTAATGCTTTTGTACGTCAGTTTCAGTCCCCTACGCGGTTTTGTAAGTTTCTCAACAATTAATGTTCACACAAAACATAATGTGACTTAAGACGATGGGTTAGGATTAGACCGTTGGTATTATCCCATTTACCCTCTCTACAGCTCATTGTAACTGTGCGAAAAGGTAACTAAGGCCCAGCCGAACCTTTCATGAGCCGAACCTGAGCCATTGAGCTTGAATAAAGCACATTTTGCTAATTTACATTATTAGGTACGCAGCTGGCTCATGAAAAGTTCGGCGTCGACTGAACCGGGCATAAGAGCCGAGCGAAATCGACATTATACTTTCCGTTGTTCCTCTGTTATTTCTGTCGGTTCAACGTATCCAGGGCAGGATCGGCCGGTCGATTCTACAATCTTATTGGCCAGTTCTATAATTTATTCATCTAAATCCAGACGAAATTTTCTCGTATTTAAATAATTTACCTCGAATTAGAAATATCTGAGGGCTTTATATGGTTAATTGTCAAGAACTGCATTCGATATATACAGCTTGTTAATACATGATATTTTTATGAGATTGTAACGTGTTATCCTTCTGAGATATATATGACAAAAGCCAAAAAGAAAAAAGAAAAGTCTCACGTGCTAGGTAACTCAAGACGCGTCTCTCCCTGCTGGGGGCCCTGACAGCAAAGTAGATGACGTCACATCTTCCCTTGTGAACATAACTCAACCTATTTTATAATGCAGTTCCCACGGGTTACAGTTATTTAATAACATTTAATAAATATATTTCATTTTGCCGTTGTCTGTTCAGTTATAGATGCACAGATGACATCAGAACGTGATAAGAACAAAAAAGTGGCCCACGATCAGAGTCAAGTGGGTCACGGATGTTCTTACCGTTCTGACGTCTTCCATCCTGTGTATGTATGTGAAGACAAACCGTTCAAAATGCTTATTGAAGATCTTGTAGGGATTTCAGGAGCATTGGAAAAGACAAAATTAGCAGTCGGCTGACGTGATCTGACGTAATCTGGCGTGAGCTGACGTGAGCTGTGCGTCTGTCCTTTAATATATCATGGCTAACAACCAATGAGAATGCGCATATTAATTAACAGATTATTGTATAAAGTCTTTTAGATACTCCGAAAGTCGAATAGAACGACTTCCTTTCATGGTTTTCGTCTGGCTTGGGCCTTGTTTCCCAGGTAAAGTTTGCTATAATGTTCCTGCTGGTGCAATGCTTGCAGTGTATGTGATTCAGCCGTTTGTGGAAGGTGGCTACCGTCTGTATCTACATAGACTGGTGATATAGGTTCCTCGTCATCTATATCTCTAAGTGTTCGTTGGTCAGCTTCAGATATCTTCTGTTTCGCCTTAATTGTGCATTATTTGCAGCTATGATATCATATGAGCGGATGGTAGCCTTCCCTTTTACCTTTGCCTGCACATCATCCACTTTCAGTTCTTCCAATATACTTGTACACCTCTGTTTGAGTACTTTCTTTATACTTCTTCTTCTGCCAGCTCGTTATGAGTGTCTGCAGGTATTTCGGGCTGTAAGAGGTTGCTGGTGGCTGGCTATAATAAATAATAATATACTAGAAGTTACTCACTACTTAATCTAATAAGTACTAAAATAATCTATAAAAACCTAATAACAAATAAACATAAAAAATACAAGCGTTTAACAATATGATAAACAAAATAAATTAGTCTTAATAGAGGGTTAATAGAGGGTTCTGGTGCGACGACTGAACAGCCTCTGCGCTGGAGAGCTATCGAGACCTTATGGGTCACGTTTCGACTGTACTCATGCCTTGAGCATGAGATTGTTAGCCTGGTGAGCTGGTCACATGTGTGAAACCATAGGCCTTGGAGAATTCTACAAATTGATTGGAATTAAAGGGCGGACGTGTCGGAAAACAGCTGTTTTGGAAGACCAGCTTTGAGCTTGAGGAGATTATCTCAGGAGCAGTCTTGTTGCTCAAAAGATCAACTTCAAAGAAACTTGAGTTGTAGTCAACAGTTATTAAGTAGTATACCACTAAATTTAGCTCAGGGTCTGGAGCGAATCATCTATGTGAGTGTAACGGTTGTTTGGGCTGATGTGTTGGGTAGGCATTACATGTGGAGCAGTTCGGAAATGTAGGCTAGTAGATCATTGTTCATGGACGCAGAATACCAATATGGCGCGAATGTATGCGAGCTCGCCGATATCCTCTCCGTTATGCTCTGTGGTATGATCAGACGCTCGTCCTTAAATATAAGGCCATTCTGGAAAGTCAATTCGTCACGAAAGGAGAAGTATGGCTTCAAATTCTCGGGAAAACTATAGTTTAGATTCAGGCCAGCCATCTTGAATTATTGCTCTCAGCTTCGCCAAATCTGTGTCTGAGGCAGTTGATTTCTGAATGGATGCAACGGAGTATTGGGGAAGACCGACTGAGAGAACTGGCCATATTTATACTCTCGGTGTCCTGTGCTGTTTCACCCGAGTAGACTGAGTTTGCAGAACCCCTTCGTGCATGGGTGTTGTTGGCCAGGCTGGTAAGCAGCTGGAATAAACGCTCGGCTGAAGGTCCGCCAAATAGATCTGCGTTCCCTTCTTGTACTGTACCACCAGATCAATGCGCTGAAGTAGCAGCAACATCCTCTGTAGCCGTTTTGGTGCAGATAGGAAGCTTTTCTTGAATATTGACTCTAACGGCTTGTGATCGTTCTCAACTTTGACTTCCGCCCATAGGCATACTGCTCGAAACGATCGAGTCCAAACACAATGGATAAACGATTTCTTTCTGTATATTGTGTTTCGCGGGTTTCCGTCAGAGATCGTGATGCATACGCAATGCAGGTTGGCCAGCCTGCATCAAACATGCTCTAACTCTAATGCTGGGTCAAAGTACCTTTTGTTAAAGCACTGGCCCTAAACATTTTCATCCCACTGGAACAGATGATTTTCTTTGAGGATGTCTCGCATGGGTGCGGTAATTTCTGATATAGATTTGGGGCAAACTTTTATAAGTATTTGGTGGTACCAAATAGAGTTTATAGATTTTCCGGGCGGAAAGCGTAATCGAAGTATAAAGATAAGAGCCCAGCTCAATACTCGTAAATGTATTGCCATAATAATATGGAAACAAGTCAAGTTTTAAAACATTTTTACTGACGTTTCGTTGTGAACTTTCAACATCTTCCGAGTAATAACTACAGATGTGAAAACTAATATATATATATATATATACCGGTATATATATTAAGTCTATATTTACATAAGAGAATAATATATGGTTAACCAATGAGGTAACGAGGTGACAAACAGAAGGTGACATAAATAACAGCACACAATTAAAATAGAGAAAGTGGTATGGAAGAGATGTTCTCGTTGAGAGACGGTTTGAATTTAGAAATCAGTAAACTCTCTCGAATGAGGAGTTCAAAGTTGGAAGAAGAACGAGAAGAAGAAATAATAGAGGAAGTCATCTGGAGAAATAGTGTGATGGGTAAAATGTTTGTAATTTCGCAACGAAACGTCAGTAAAAATGTTTTAAAACTTGACTAGTTTCCATATTATTATGGCAATACAATTACGTATATTGAACTGGGCTCTTATCTTTATACTCCGGGTTATCTAATAACCTCATCAACATTTACTCCAAACGAGCAAGCCTCGCGAAGTTATAAATTTTCCTTTCAAGCGACTTAATTTTGCCAAATCGAACTTCATGTTTGTAATATTTCTAAATTGAACGACTTATCTGGCGGTCGAGCGAATAATCGAATAAACGAACGTACGTACGGGAATACGTCACAACGACATCCATCCGGACATCCACTGTGCCGAGTCTATGTTACTTTACATAATTCAGCGAAGACGGGTCCGACCCAAGTCAATATTAGTGTGCTGCCTCCCTGAGGGGACAGCAATTAAAAGATAAGGAGCAATTACAAAACGGGTTGGTCCGCGATCTCAAAAAGCTACAAAATTAAACACGTGAATATAAACTCCGTATTCGGGGGGCGTATGCGAGTGGTTATATTAGAGGCACACCGCTTGGCTGATCATTGCGCCTGCTGACGGCACAGCGAAGACATTAGCAGCAGCCGTCACACTCACAGCAAGGTATGTTAACTGCTCCTTTATTTGCTGGCATTGCAAGCCCTGAGTCGACAGCGGTGGGGCTAATCAGGCAGGGAACTCTACATTCAGGAAAATGTTGGCGAAACTGGACGCTTGAACTTCACAAATGCTCAAAATTGCCAAGCGTTTTTCCTTCGGGCCGCTAATTGCGTTTACTCTCGGGCCCGGTCGCTCGCCAATCCCACCGAAAGTCGTTTCGACAACACTAGAAAATTAGTTTCTCGAGATGGCCGATCTTCTCCCCGAAAATTTAGAGGCCCCAACAACCGAATCGCATTCATTTACCATCGAAGGGTGCTCGATCGTGCCTGTAACTAAAGTCACCGCGCGAGAGAAACAAGAGGTGTCAGATATATTGACATGCCTAGTTTCAGCTGCCTTTACAGGTAGATCGCGCGATCTTCTGGCTTACATGGAGCTCATTATACGCATGGCCAAGCGTTACAGCGGCGTGTGTTGCTATGATTACGATCGCGCATTTCGCCTCAAAGCCGCGCAGCGTCGAACCTTTGCCAAAAGCCCACGTGGCGTCACCAATAAACTCAACCAACTAGCTTACAGATGCAATTAATTGTACATCCGGATCGCCGGAAAGTAAAGGGTATGAACATATGTCAATAATAGACGAGTATCTCGTCAAAGAACTGAAAGAAGTCGGTCTAGGACGCGTGTTTTGGGCCTACAAGCACCCCTCCGATAACCCATCGGACAGATTTTCGTCGATTTGTCTCTTCCCTTCGGCTTACTCTCGAAACCTTGAGGCGGGTGGTGGCTTTCAGCAAAGTTGCGCAAATATCCATACCTGCGGGGCCCATGGTAAAATAGTCATCTAAATAATGTAAAAGTTCGCGAACGTCCTAATTATGAACCAAAATCCACTCAAAGTGGTCAGCTAGACTTTTAAAAACACCTGGTTAGCGTACTGTACCGGGAGTGGTCTCGTAAATGCGTTCAGTTCCTGCATGTGCGACAACGAGAGCGTAGTTTCTGACATCACGTCCGGCGCTTCAAAAGATGACAAGATAATGCACCGCTTTCGCGCGCTTTTTCTCGTGTCTGCGCGATACAACTTCAAATTGATGGCTACACGTGTGCCGTAAAACTAATGTGGTGGCTGATGCTTAATGACATTATGTTGGTTGAAAAACTTTACCACCTTTCCCAATGTAATTTAAAGATATTTAAGCAGGTAAGGGTAAGTAAAAATGCCTGTGATTAACGTCCAGTGGCCACCATTAAGCATCAGTTTATGGGAGTTTTGTTCAACGCACAAATCTTTTCCGCTCAACCGACTTGTTGGACTGCAAATATCAATCACATTGCCTTCAATATCTTTAAACAGGAAAACTTTGTATTTTACTGCAAAAGGAACGAGATCGTTTATTATGTTTCCTGAAATCCATAAATTGTACGGACTCGTAAACTGATTGGTCAGAAAATATACATTGGGTCTTGTTGCTACGACAACATTATTGCTCTTTGGCTTGAAGGAAGAAGTCTTTCACTACCAGCACATCAGGAATGTTTTCATCAAATCCTCCTTTCACTTTCTTTACGCTGTTTGTTCTTCCCATGAACGATGAAGAAATCCCCTCACATATCATTAAGTTATCCAAAGATTTTTCATATTCATAACTTTCCGAGAACGTCCATCGACATAATCGAAAACGATGTGCGACAGATATGCTCCTCCAACGAAATCCAGTTGCGGGAATTCCTCCAAAGCGTTCCATAAGAAAGTGATACTTTCCTGTGGTCTGTCTGACAGCCATGCCCGAGATTCCAAAAAAAGAAAATATTCAGTTTTCACCTGAGAAATGAGAAGATTAAGAGACTTTCCCAGACCTTGTTTTTCTTTATTCCATAGTAACTGAGAGGAGGGAAACGTCTTTTTTAAGTTTGCCAGTTGGTTGTTAAAAAAACTTTCACCATTTCCACCCATTTCTTTAAATAATATAACAGTCAAGTTCGACTGAACAAATTCTCTTAGTGATTTCCTCTTTGATATCTTATTTGACTGCGGTCCAATGTTTTGCATTTCATTTACTTTGGACTTCGTGAGTTTGGCAATGTTTTTCTTCAAGGCTAAGTTTATGTTAAGGCTCAGTGATTTCCTCTTTGATATCTTATTTGACTGCGGTTGAATGTTTTGAGTTTCATTTACTTTGGACTGCGTGAGTTTGGCAATGTTTTTCTTCAATACTAAGTTTATATTAAGGAGATAAATTATGATAATAAACATGACAACGTTTATGACAAGAGAAAGGACGTCGTGCGACTTTCTTGAACCACGACAAAAATCGCCGCGGAAAAACATCGTCAGGGACGTGGACCTCCTCGTTCCCAGGGCCTTTTCCTTTGCGACGTGGATATTTGGATATGCTCGAGGTTATTCAGCCGCTAGTATATTCAATGTTCCAAGGTATCTAACTCAAAAGCATCATGTTCCATCGCATCTAGTTCTATCATTTACATATATTAAAACAAGAAACACGAAAATGAGTCTCTCTCCTCCGCAGAGGCTTAACGGGGGCCTAGGAAGAGGGACCTCTGGGGAACTTATTGGGCGTGACAGGAAAATCCAGCACGGTCTCTTCCTTAAATTAACCATTATCCTTAATTTACAAGTCGCTCTGAATTAAGGATAATGGTTAATCTAATGGTAATTATAGGATTAGAACCCAACCCCAACACAACCCCAATCCTAACCCTAAACCCCCCGCCTAATGAGTTTTCTAACCCTAACCCCCGGCAGTATTTCAACCGTCCCTAGCCCCACTCATCCACTCCACATCTTTGGGGTGCTAGATTACTAGTATAGACTAGTGAGAGAGACTAGTAATTGACTGTTGAACGCATGCGCGATTCTTATGATCGACATTAGATTAACTATTATCCTTAATTCAGAGCGATTTGTAACTTAAGGATAATGGTTAGTTTAAGGAGAGACCGTGTTGGGAAAATCGTAGGACACGCGTGGCAAGGGCAAAGAAGGAGAGAGGGGCCACGTGTCCTACGATTTTCTTCTCACGCCCTGGAGTCCCTCTTCCCTAGCCCCAATCTTAGCCTCTGCGGAGGAGAGAGAAAGCGAGAGAAATGAGTAGCTTGTGAAAATGACTGTGGTGATGGACTAATGAAGGGGTGATGGACTAAAGCAGCGAGTATTTTTCACAGCACGGAGGGACGTCCCGGTATACCGTGATCTCGGCTTGTATATAATTTACTGTTATTTTCGCAGTTGCGTTTATATGGATACCGGGGACATCCCGCCTGACCGAGATCCCGGTACACCGGGACAGATTTTTTCCCATATATACGTAACATCCCGGTACACCGCAAGATAAAGTAAATTGAAATTTAAAACGTCGTCTGACCAGGTAAAATATCAAAAAAAGTGGGAAAATGAAAAAAATATTCGTTGGGATGCTTTTTATGAGAATAAAATAAATTATTATCAACATTTTCACGCATCCTGCGACATCCAGGTGCCGAGATCATATATCAACCCGGGATGTAATACGTCTTGGGCATGCCACCGAGACATCCCGGTATACCGAGACATCCCGGTATACCGGGATCATATAAACAGGCCCTAAGTAGCGTTTCAAATACAAAATAAATATTAAAACTTACCTTATAGAACATCAACTGTAGCTCAATAAGTCACATTGTAGTAAGCTCTCATGATTGACAAGTGACAGGTAAGCAGCACGATAGCTGAACATATTAAGAAAACTGTGAGTGCCGTGACGTATCCTGGATGTGTGATAATTAGCTTTGAGATTAGCATAATATATAAATTCGTGATTAGCTTCTGAGAAATATATTTATTTATAAATTGTATATATGATATCAACACATGGGTGTTGAGAATTTAGAGAATTGAGAATTGAGAATTGAGAATTGAGAATTTAGAGAATTGTTGAGAAGTTAGAGAATTTAGTGTGAGTGTCTCACATATTTCAAGTGTACATCACTTCACTGCAGAAACTGCAAGTCATATATGAATACCGCAGAACTATATATTAAGCTGCCAGCAACGGGTAATCTAGCTGAGAGACCCTAATTGGTTGCATCACTAGGTCGTTACGTTTCGAAAAAAGCTTTCACTCTAGCATATGCAATTAATTCTTGCCTTTCATATGGACTACGCTGCATTCTGTTATTATTTTTTAGATGAGCTCCACAGGGCCGCCGAGAGCCAAGATAGGCCAAGGGGAAGGTGGGGTTATGGTCTTTCACAGGCTCCTAAATGCCCTAGAATCTTCATTCTATGTGTAGGATTAGCCTCCTCCGCAGGCAACTCTGTGGCGAGCGATATTTTGGCTGGGATTGCAGGGAAGTATAGGGATTGTGAAGGCGTTGGAAGCTATTTGACTCGGGAAAAAGAAGCCTGCACAGAGTTGCCTGCGGAGGAGGCTAGTGTAGGATTTGCATGATGGTTATCATTTCGGGCATCTTATTTGGCCCAGGCCCCGGGGCAGTTACCTGGCTACCGGCTGTAGTTCCAACATCACGCTATACTGGAACAATGTCTAAACAATTAATGCTATATAATTAAATCATCTAGTTTGAATCAAATAATATCCTTTACCTCGATTTCTTTTATTCTCACTGCGTGATTTAATATCTAAATGTCCTCAAAACAGGAAAATCTCTAATTTTCATCGAAACAGTTACAATGTCTAATTTTCCCCTCATTAACATGCATAAGCGAGTATAGACCTCTTTCATAATGGCTGCCATTTTAAATATTCTTTTGTGCCACTCCAGTGGTAGGGTTGTTCGAAAGGGGGTGCACATGATGAATCAGCACCCACTAGGGGGCTCTGGGGGCATGGCCTCCCAGGAAAATTTTAAATTTTGCAAAGCCCAGATCGATGCTTTTCGGCAATTTCTGAATTATTTGACGAATTTTTGTGAAATTAGGGCACCACGCCGTTGCTAAAAATGCACGATTACAAAGGAGTATCTTTATGAAACACTTTAATATAAACGCAGAAGTAGTACGGAACCAATTGAACTGACATTTTTTGAACGTCGTTTTATAAAAAACTTATCATCTTGGAACCCATGTGAAAATATCTATGAGTGCATGCAAACTGGCTTTTGTAATTAGAAAAGTGGATAAGCTACAGTATACCAAAACATTGTGCTTATAATCGCTCGAATAATATTGCGTTTATCACTTAGACTTCTTCGTATTGACATGGTAAAAAACAGAAAACACTTGTTTGCGGGATTTTAAAGGGAGCGCGCGCCGCATGCGCCCCTCCCTGGATCCGCCACTACACTCGTTAGGAAGCAAAGATTCTTTTTAATTGCTGACACACAAACGAGGCCATAACGGCTAATTTGGCCGCCATTATGAAAGAGGTCTATTTGACAGTTTGCAACGAATTTCAAACAATACAAATGATATTTCTTCAGTAAATATGGCATTAGTGTATTTACAAACTAATACATGTCGTGAAATCAGTGATAATAATAATAATAATAATAATATACAATATTTATTTATACAGGTTAGCTTGGTCAGCCAAGCACACGCTAGCTGCTATCACTCAAGGACCTGTAAAAATAAATATAAAAATTAAAAATTAAATTAATCCTATTTTAAAATGTAATTCTTTAAAATGTACTTCTTTAAAATTCTGTAAAATTCTTTAAAATGTACTGTTACTAGTCAATTTCCATAAACATTTCTACATTTTTGTTTAAAAGTCAAAAACGACGTTTCATTCCTCAATTCGTCTGGTAGTTCATTAAATACCAATGCTCCTTGAAACGAGAACATCTTGCGGCCAGATTCTGTTTTCACTTTTGGTAGCCTCAGTTTTGAATTATTGCCTCTTGTTTCTTTCAGATGAGAGAATTTTTCAAAAATGACATTACATTGGCACAAGTCCATGTAGACATTTAAAAACTTCTTGTACACAGTGTCGTTTCCTGATGTTTCTTATTGGGCACCAGCGGTTTGGAATTGCATTTTTCCATGTACGATTTTAAAAGCACGATCTTGAACTTGTTGAAATCGGAGGGCTGCGGTGTTTGATATGCCAAGAAATAGGTTGCTACAATAACGGAGAGTTGATTCTATCATAGCTTTGTAAATTAGATTTAATGCCCGTTTACACAGGTGATTTTTGCTGCGATTTTTCTCTTTTTAATACATGCGATCGAATGGATTGCCTTACGAATATATTGACCCACTCGTGCAGATGTATGACGTTCAATACTTTAGTAAATCATCCACTATATCACATACGTCAGGGTCAGAAAAATTGCAGCAAAAATCGCCTGTGTAAACGGGCCTTAGGAGGATTCCCGACGAATTAGTAACCGTACTGAAATTTGCACAGTTCCGCCTACGGAACCGAAAGAATTCGAGAACTGACAAAAGCAGGTCTTGTTTTTGACCTGCCCAGTTCCAAACTTCCACGGTACCAAAACACCGGAACCGGTCTTGTTTTTTGCATAGCGCGGTAGAGGATTGGGTACGAGAGGAATATACAGTATATTGTCATCAAAGGGACAGTCATTAATTAAAGAGATTCACAAAACATACGATGTTTGTCATATTTCTGGCAGCGATGTACGGGTCCGATGCTGTGTAAACACTTCAAAACAGATGACCGGAAAGTGACCTGTCCAGAACAGGACTTCGAACAGGACTTCGTCCGGACCTGTGTAAACGTAGTAGAAATTCCCTCAAGCCTCGGGAGGGTTTGTAAAAGTCTCTTCTTTTAAGACTTCTACAAATCCTCCTGAGACTTGAGGGGACATATTTAATCACTATAATTTTCTCCATGTCATTTCCTCATGTCATTTCCCTCATGTGATTTCCCTCATGTCATTAGAGTACGTACGCGCTACGTGTTAACGATCATTATCTCAAATTCAACATTTTTTAAAATTTGCGATTTAACTTGGCAACGGATGTTTTTCAGTCAGTGTTTTTGTACACCCTGAATACAAGCCCACACAGAACAATGCACGTTAATATTATTAGCGGTAGTAATTTCAGTAATATTTTTTCTATTATGCAATAGGAAATCGTGTTGAAACATGAAAACGATAAGAAAAGAGCTTACAACTGAAGAAAGAGTTCTATAGAAATTGAACACGTAGTGTTTACGCCACTGGTTTTTGGATCCAACGGTGCCATGGGAAAGGAATGTTCAAAATTTCACTAGCGATGAAACTTGCAGCTAAACAAGATAAACCATATTCGATTGTAATGTCGTGGCTGCAAACAACAAAACTCTCGTTTTGCCTTGTTAGATCATCACTTTTATGTTTAAGGGGCTCTAGAAGGCCCTTAATTTAAGAACATTAGCTTTTTTAGTGATTAGAATATTGGTTTATGGATATTTTCTATGTTTGCGAAAATTCGATAAAATTTTGTACTCTGGTTCAAGTTTTTTTCAAAGATTAGTTGGTATAGTACTCCACGGGAGAAGAAAAATTCTACCCCTTCTTTTCAGTCTTCGTATTAGTTATCCATTTCTTCCTATTATAGTTATCCATTATTATTAGTTATCCATTAAAAAATGTGATTTTACAGTACGTTTTTCTTCTTCATTGAATAAATGAAATATTTTAGGTATGTTTAGGATGTTACCTCTGTCATTAAATTTGTCGTTATATTAATTTTAACCAATATAGATATTAAATAGTAAAGCGGCGAAAAGGTGCCAAACTGCCGATTTTTAGTAATGAAATACTGACGTTTCGAGCGGAGCCCTTCATCAGAGTAAGATTGACGAGATGAAATAAAATAAATAAAGGATATTACAGGGTGGCACAAAGATAAGTGAATTTTTCGAGTCGTGGTAAAAACAATATTTTCCGAATGAGCGTAGTGAGTGATTAAAATATTTTCACCACGAAAAGATAAAATTCGTATCTTCAATCCACTGTGTAATTTTTTTTTTTATTGTATAGACACAATTAGTAAACACAATTAAGTATACCGATTCGTCAACGGTACACACTGTCTCTCGTATTGATTGTCTCCCTTCTCGTATGATAAACCAGTCTCAACTCTCACACTACAGTTTTTTTTAAGATTTTTATTTTCTAACGAATTAAGCCCTCTCCTAGCACCGCGAAGGCCCTGGGGACGAGGTTGGCCCTCTCCCTTCTCGCCTCGACTTGTCACGTGGCTCCAATAATTGTCACTAGGGAGGAAAAAAATCCAAAGACAAAGTGTTTCTTTATTTTGCCGAAAGCTAGCCCCCGACCGCGGCCTCGAATGGAATAATGCAGCGACTAATAACACAAAAAAGTTTTCAAATCTTCAAATGCACATTGAATGCAAATTAATGTGTAAAATCAACGTGATCTTAGAGTGCCCCTAACCTCAAAATTTTGTATTGTCTTATTTGGAAGAACTTTTAAAATGATAAAGTAACTCTTTTGAAGATTTTCACTTCTTCGCTTTCTTTTTGAGATATATCAGTTGGTTTGATATGCAAGAATTTACGTCACGTTATCAGAGAATGTTATATATCTTTGCGTTCATCAAATAAAAACACTAAAGTCTGAATAACACGTGTGCGTGTTTCTCCCACAACACCGAACTTCTCGATTTTAAAGGATGTCGTTCGAGAATGAAAGACATGTGTGACGTAAATTCCGGACATTTGCATATCAAACAAATTGTTATGGTATCTCAAAGAGAAAGCGAAGAAACGAAAATATTCAAAAGAAGTTACTTTATCATTTTAAAAATCCTTCCAAATAAGACAATAAAAAGTTTGAGATTAGGGGCACTTTAATATCTCGTACATGCAAAAATCAAAATCTGTAAAAATTTACTTTCGTCGCTGTCACTGATTACAACACGTCGTCAACTCGCTGACAGTTTGATCTGCCGTGAAAACATTCACAGTTCCAAAGTACTCAAACTCTTCACTATTTTTCTTTTAAAAGGTTGATTTTCAGTGCTGCTTTTTTCACCCTTACGTTAAATATGGTTCAACTATTGAACTTTTTACGTTTACGTACGCGTGGTAAAACGCAGCACTGGAAAGCAGACTTTTTTGCTTGTTCATGCAGCTCGTCTAATGAAATTTGCTCGATTTCTGTCGTCTCGTCTTCACTTGTAAATAACTCATTAAAGGTCTCACGGCATATGAAGTTTTCTTTTTCGTATTAGTATTTTCTTCTTCGTCACTGAAAGCCTACATTTAATGTCCTCCTCTGAGACTTTAACG
The DNA here is from genome assembly GCA_035772405.1 of Chrysogorgia sp. JL179-B06. Taxonomy (NCBI): domain Eukaryota; kingdom Metazoa; phylum Cnidaria; class Anthozoa; order Scleralcyonacea; family Chrysogorgiidae; genus Chrysogorgia; species Chrysogorgia sp. JL179-B06. The sequence continues at coordinate 3,099,915 of JAYKKM010000143.1, forward strand.
AAACTACCTCTCGACATTTTCAACTGACTTGCAGATTTGCAAACAAAATTTCAAACCATGCAGAAAAAAGCCAAAAAGAAAGCTTAAAAAAGGAAAAAGGAAAGGAAGCAAAAACAAACTTCAATTTAATAGTTAGAAACTTATAACATATAATAATTTCAGTTAAATGTCAATTATGTTCATTATGGACAGCACATATATGCAAACTTAAAGGGGCTTGTCACGATCTGCGCGGTTACCAAGCTAAATGTACTTTTTGATTTTGGATTCGGAATCCGAAAGTAAAGAGAAACGAGGTGGACCGGAGATATATTCGATAATTTGTTGTTTTGGTATTGGTTACTTGTTTTTGGACGATAATTTCGAACTCGTCAGCTTGATGACAATTATGTCTAATAGTGGTGGGAAACGAGAAGAAGCTGACATAGTTACCTTTCATTTATTTCCGAAGGCTTACTCGATCATGGCGAGAGCTGAGGGAGTCCAGTTGTTCTGACCACGAGCGAGACTGCACTTGCAGTTCTAGCTCACTCAGAGTGTCTACTTGTTACTGTTATCAGTGATTTAGAATTGAATAAAAGGACATTTACCCATACCCAAGTCCTGAGGATGGCCGTTTAATAGAGGTTCGACTATATATATATATATATACTCTGATAAACAGAAGGGCTCCGCTCGAAACATCAGTATTTCATTGTTAATAATTAAATTCGTCAGTTCACTGCACATTTTCGCTTTACTATCCAACTAACACTGCCTACGCAGCACTCTACTTTTTTTACAAGGCGAGGGGAAAATATAAGGAGTTTGAAAATATAACATGTACATATTATATGGCAGAGGCTTCCCAAGGGAGAAGGCCCTGGGAATATCGAGGTAGCGAGTTCAATAATCAGTCAATTGTAAGATAATGGGAGAGATTGGATGGGGGCTAGGGATGCGGAAATTCCAGGCGGGATTGGGGTTATAGTATAAAACTTCAAGGCGGGGGTTAGGATTAGCATGAAACCCAAGGCGCGAGAGAGGGTCACGGTTAGGAATGCAACGTGCCGATGTACAGCACACCAAGTGCGCGAACAGAGAGAATAGCAAACACGAATTATGGTCAGAAAGGAGAACAGCACACATTCGACAGAGTCGAAATGGAGAACAATTTAATAGAGTAAAACATCATCTTATATAACAAAGTGAAAAGGTGGTGAACTGCCAAGATTTTTAGTAACAAAATACTGACGTTTCGAGCAGAGCCCTTCATCAGAGTAAGACGAGATGAAATACAATAAATAGGGCTTATATATATGCCAAAAGGGTGTCAAGTAGCCAATCAAATGCACGGGAGATAAACAAACTAATAATTAATGAGATGCGAAAAGTTAAATCATTTGCTATTTTTACAGAGGACTATAGTCAAGAGTGCAATGACAGGTCCAATATTCAACACTTGATCAAAAGGAATGAAAGTTATATGAGCTAATAATAAAAAGTTCCTCACAAACTAAAATAACAAAAAAACTTGTAGGAAATTAAATAAAAGAAAAACGTTCAAGACCACGAGGATCATGTGTGAACATCACCCAACTTGTACACTTACTGATTATTGGTAATTCTGGTAGGAGAATATTAATATGGTCAATAGCTAAAAGGAATATGACTCAAAAGGATCTTTCTCTTTTGGTCTGGTCGTTATTTTTGGTTAGCCGTTAGAATTAGATTAGTTCTTAAGTTAAAACTGGAAGGTCCTTTTGAGTTATCCCTTTTAGTAGCCTTGTAGAACCATCTTGAGCCCGCCAACACCACTAACCCAGCGGTGACATGTTCGTCGTAAAACAGTCGCAAAACGCTTTATACGCGCACGTGGAGAAGTGCGTTCATGCAGAAGAATACATTACAAACTCTAAATCCTAGATAGTAAATTTGATTTTGTCATCGATAGTCAAAACGGACATGTAGATACTTTCCAAAAGGCAAACGACGTTATTCGGGATTTCGAAATATCAATCGCAACATGCCAACAACCAGGGCGCTTATATATATATAAGCGCCCTGGCAACAACGTATGCTGCGAGGTTTCAAAATATATTTGTGGACTGACAAAATATATTTGTCGACTGAAAAATATATTTGTCGACTGACAAATATATTTGTCGACTGAAAAAATACATTATTTTGTCGACTGGCGAAATATATTTCCCGACTGAAACTATTATATCAGGCACGGCGGAAGCAAATCTGTATTGGGGGGTCGGGGGGGGGGGGGGGGCTGGGTTACTACAGTTGTATACTCCAGAAACGGCTAGCCGTTGTAGTCCAGTCAATCTACGGTTTAACATCAAAAAATTGCAAAAGAAATGATTTTAGCTTTTTCATTACCTTGATACATTCAGAAATAACATACCAAAAGTCCCTAGAAATCAACCTAGTGGAAAGTTTAAAAAATCAAGTTTTTCTTACAATTTACCTACAAAAGTACTATTCTTTAAAAAAGGTGAAATTTCAAGTTCACGTTTAGCAAATATTACCTATGTCTTTAGAAAGTTCTCAAAAAGCTGTATGAATGACATTTAAGCGGATAGTACAATTTTCTAAGCCCATTTTGAGTTATTCGCTCAAGAAAAGTGGAAAATGCAACAAAATTCTGTTTTTTAGCAGGTTTAACCTTACGTAACTCAAAATGGGCCTGGGAAATTGTACTACCCGCATAAATGTCCTTCATATGGTTATTTGAGAACTTTCTAACGACATAGGTGATATTTGGTAAAAGTGAACTTGAAATTTCACTTTTTTTAAAGGATAGTGCTTTTGTAGTTAAATTGTAAGAAAACCCGGATTTTCTGAACTTTCCACTAAGTTGATTTCTCGGGACTTTTGGTATGTGATTTCTGAATGTATCAAGGTACTGAGAAAGCTAAAACCATTTCTTTTGCAATTTGTTTGAAGTTGTACATATATTTCAGGTAGATTGACTGGACTATTGGGAGTTGCTGGACCGGTCCACTCATCGTCCAGCGCTGAAATTCGTTTTTTCTCATCATTAGTCTATAAAGTTGGCTCTTATCGAGACCTGACCATTTTTCGAGTTTGTTCCAGCGATCCCGTGAATGAGCGTTTTGAAATCTAGAGTTTCTGAAATTCCATTTCCTGCATTTTGGGGGAAGATTTTACACAATACTGAAGGTTTGGAAAAGTCATAAAACACCAAAAACAACACTTTCCAGGATTTTAAGTACATTTTATATTGTTTATTAAAATTTATAATGTATTTCATATTGAATCAGTTAAGTTGAATTAAGTTACATGCACGCGATACATCACCTTACGTCCAATAATAATACTTCAGTTGTGAATGATGAGAACTTTTTTTTGGGGGGGAAGCTCTTCCACCCCTCAAACCCCCTAGATAGAACCCTGAATGATGCAACTTAATTTTTTTAAACACATAAATTTTTGGCAGTATTATTATTGCCCCCCCCAGCCCCCTCTTCGATCGACCCTGTTATATGCGCATGCATTTACTATAAGTAATACAATGGTTTTTAAGAATATAGTGATTAAATCTCCCGCAAACCGAGGAATGTTTGTGAAAGTCCCGAGGGAAAGCATGAGGGCGAAGCCCGAAGGCGTCCCGAGGGACTTTCACAAACATTCCGCGGTTTGCGGGAGATTTGATCATTATATTCTTAAAAACCATTGTATTAGTTTGTAATACCATGATGACCGAGGTGAAACTAGTGTTTTCATTGTACAAAACTAATTGATAGTAGGAGTATTGTGTAATGCAATGCATGATCAGTGATGTATTCAACAATTTTCCATTGTAGGAAATTAATATAATTGTGTGAAATGTTTAGTGAAAAGTGAATATTAATAAGTCGACTAATTAACACTTTATCTTACTGTCATTAACATTGTAGTGTAATTATTTTGTTTGCTGTGTAAAACGTATTAACAAAACTCTTTGTCGTGTCTTTGAATTTTGGCTCATGAATTTTAATCAGGGAGAAATTAGAAATCTGCCCGGCTTTGCCGGGAGATTTAGAGATCTCCCCGCTAAAGCCGGGAATATCGTGATTAAACCACCCGGCGAGAACAAAAGAACCCGAGGTCATCATGGTATTACATTTATACAGTATGTTACGGTGGTCCATATAAGTGCTTATGCAGCCAAATTTTAGGTATTGCTTTTATTCGTTTAATAAATTCGCCAAACTTTTGCGGTTATTTCCCTGTAATCAGAACGCAAATTGGTCCAGTAGAACTAATTTTATGACTGTTTGAAATCTCAAATGCGATACGAACTTTGCGCGCATCATTTCTTGTGCTGTGACGTCATAACGAGGACACGCTTATTCGACTTGGCGAGATACAACATGGCGAGTACATCGAGTGCTTTACATAAAGCGCGTAAACACGGAGATAGTACGTGTGTTGCTGGTGGCCCTGGTCGTGTAAGTTGCCAAAATAGTCAACATACATCAGGTATATCTACCCATATATTCCCAAACGAGGAAAAGGACTGTAAAAGAAGGAAACAGTGAGAGTGCTTTGTTCGAAAACACAGGCCGAATTTTACATCTTCGCGCTCATCTGTTTTGTGTTCCGCGCATTTTGAAGAGAGTTCGTTCACCACAAATTTGGAAATCGCTACTTCTCTTGGCATGAAGAGGAAATTAAATCATGACGCTGTTCCCACAATCGACGTGGCAGGAGTTGCTGAACTTGCGACTTCTCCTGGAGTTTCAGATCGCAAGCGCAGACAGGTAAACTGACACTTCATAATATAAATATTATATTATGAATAAGGCCATATTATAATACATAAATAATACGTGTTCCCTTGCTTGTTTGATTCTGTTCTGTTCGAGTAAGTTTTAAAATGCGTTTCAATTGATTCTATAGATCATTCGCCGCAGCAAGAAAGTGTTGCCCAAAAAAATATTGCCGAGCGAGTCGGACTCATCAGAAGTCTGATCTGATGAGTCCGACTCGCTCGACTCGCTCGGCAATATTTTTTTGGGCAACACTTTCTTGCTGCGGCGAATTATCTATAGAATCAATTGAAACGCATTTTAAAACTTACTCGAACAGAACAGAATCAAACAAGCAAGGGAACACGTATTATTTATGTATTATAATATGGCCTTATGAATATTTATATTATGAAGTGTCAGTTTACCTGTCTGCGCTTGCGATCTGAAACTCCAGGAGAAGTCGCAAGTTCAGCAACTCCTGCCACGTCGATTGTGGGAACAGCGTCATGATTTAATTTCCTCTTCATGCCAAGAGAAGTAGCGATTTCCAAATTTGTGGTGAACGAACTCTCTTCAAAATGCGCGGAACACAAAACAGATGAGCGCGAAGATGTAAAATTCGGCCTGTGTTTTCGAACAAAGCACTCCCACTGGCGACCAGCAACACACGTTCTACCTCCGTGTTTACGCGTTTTATGTAAAGCACTCGATGTACTCGCCATGTTATAGCGTGTAAGTATAACGTTTCTAGCGAAGGACCTTCGTCAGAGTGTGAAACGTAAAGTGAAATAATCACTCAGTTATTATTTCACAGTTTACGTTTCACTCTCTGACGAAGGGCCTTCGCTCAAAACATTAGACAAGTTACACACTATTTCATAGACTTGCTCCAAATCTGCCTCTTGATTGTTTCGGGTTTGATGGGTTTGTTTCGAGAATACAACTGCCCGTCTTCTCGAAACAAACCCGTCTTTAAACAAACCCAAAACAATCAAAGAGGCAGACTCGAAGTAAGTCTAACAGTTTAACTATTTCACTATTTATTTCGCTTTCCGAGTTCCGATCGTTTCGCGAAATGGTTCGTAATATTTACGACGAACATGTTACCGCTGGTTAGTGGTGTTGGCGGGCTCAACATGGTTCTGGGAATGGTGGGATAAAGGGGAACTTGTTGGGACCATAAGGAATTCAAGGAAATTTCATTTAGACGAGTGTCGTCGCTTCGGTGATCGAATTTACACAAGAACTAAAGAATGAAAAGTTTAAAAATGAGTTTTGTTGGTGGTGTATGTCGTTAACTATATCATGTAGCGAGATTTGTTAAAGTTTCTGATCAATGTAAAGGATTTTTATACCTATTCGTTCAACTACACTTTGAATATTATTAGGTAAGTTCGTGTGCGTGTCTTCGCTGACACAATTATTTGTTGACAGTTGACACAATTGACATTTTCCAGTATTTTATTTGAAATAATGGCTCTCTTTCTGCAGGTAGGATTTCTATGCTAACATGAAATAAAAACTAGAAACAGTGAAATAGACTGTAACTTTATCATGTTAACTTATGGTTTTATATAAAGCTCTACATGATACTTCCGTGACTTCACTGTTTACTCTTGTCACTTGACTCACTTAGACACTAAAAGATTATGATTGATTACGAAATACTTGTTTTTAGAAACAGTTTATAATCTGCTTCACAACAGTATATCAGTGGCAGTATATCAGAGACAGTCGTCTTATAAAGATATGGGAACATTAAAAATTAATATATATTTTATATATACAGTAGCCAAAAATGAATAAGTGTTGGTCTGTTGGATAGAACAACTAACTGTAATACCAAATCGCTTTACATATTAGCCAGTAAAATTGTCTGGCATTCTAACAATCATCAAAATTCACATCCATCAAAATCCCATCCATCAAAAATTACATTCAAAAGTTATATAATACAATACTATTAGATTAAACATACAGTACAGACAGGTTGCTTGGTTTAACCTTTCAACTCTACTACAGTAAACTATTAACACACACATATCCATTCACTAATACATTTAGCCTTTTAGGAAAGTGTAATCTGGTGGAAAGTGGTGAATTTTCTGTGCACAATTTTGAAAAAATCAGCCCTGAATTTTAAATTGAGATATTTTGATGAAAATGCAGGATTTAGGAAATACATGAGGAATATAAAATGTATTTCTCAGTTATTGAGAAAATACTCCAATTGGGAAACTTACGGGGCTTTCCAATTATACTGTCAGACCAGTCTGTCCGGCAATATTTTGCTAAATGGAGTGCGGCTGGTCTGCCTGGAAAATTTGGGCCTAATCAAGAGGAGGTCCATTTTGTCCAGACTAACCAGTCTGACCATGTAAGTGGAAAGACCCCTTAATTATGTTTTTTGTTTCTCAGATTTCCATTTCTGCAGTCCTAGGCCACATTTTTATTTATATACTTCATGTTGTGTAACTGTACCGTATTTCCTCTAATAAACGCCTCCCTCTAATAAACGCCTCCCTCTAATAAACGCCTACCTCTAAAGCCTCCCCTTTTCATACAAGAATACCAACAAACACCTCCCTCTAATAAACGCCTCCCTCTAATAAACACTATACACATCAGAACGGCGTTTATTAGAAAAAATACAGAAAGTACAAGAAAAAGGATGCTAAAATTGACAGATTTATTTTATGTGACAAAAATGGAACCAAACAAGGAATCTTTTTATTTGTCTTCATTGTCGAAGTGATGTAAACAACTTAGTTTAAACTAGCCATTGTTAAAGTTAAATAAAGTAAAATAATGATAAAAGTAAAAATGAAAAAATAACTCAACCAATATCCTTCTTATCCGGACAATCGCGTTTGGTAACATATTGTTTAATAAATGCCTCCCTCTAATAAACGCCCCCTCTAATAAACACTGCATCAAATTGTTTCAAAAGTAAAGAAACGCCGGGGGCATTTATTAGAGGAAATACGGTTTATATTCTCTTTGACAAATCATCCCTCCCTCGGCATGTTTCAAATGCAGCTCACTACCTTGCCAAACTCAACTGATTGTGGCCTCGATTGTTGATGTAGGGGAATTTGTGGCCTCGTTGTTTTATTATTGATACATCAAATAAGAAAGCTCTCAATATACAAATTCTCAGCATTAGCTATGTCATAATATGTATTTAATATGCACCTCAAGAGAATCTATTATTTGGTTGTTATTGTTACGCTATTTATTCAGTTACATGTATACGCTTCAACTATTTATAATTAATTGTTCTGACAGGCTTATAAAAGGGAGCAACTTGTTATTCTCGGGGTTCTTTTGCCTAACACACCCTAGTTTAATATAGTTATGTTCATTTGTTATAATTTTCGTTCAATATTATAACAATTAGCTACAGTACGCAGTAACTAGAGCACTTATATTTATTATTTGTTTCATATTAGTTGACATACACATCCTCATTCACCTGACTTTAATACACTTGTTCAATGCACTTACATAATCTTTGATTTACTCCTATAGTTTTATGAGTACAAAATCAATACAGTATTAATACAAGTGAAATTAAATCTAAGATATCTTAAGAAAATTGACTTATTTTGTTTGTTTTTTAAAGAATGGGTCAAACACTATCTGAACCAATTACTAGCAAGGACACTAAACTTCTCTCCAATAAAGATTATTTAGTTGGAGCATCGTCAATGCAAGGATGGAGGATTAGTATCCTTTTTCAAAAACACGCGCATGCGCAGTAGAGGGAATTTCAAACCACTGATACAGGCAGATGCAATGATGAAAATTACAATATTTACCATGTACCACATGCAACATACAGTAACATAGAATTTGTTGCCCAAGAGAAAACATTAAAACTGAATGTGGACAGTGGCGAAGCTGGCTGTAGCAACTGGTCATGCTATGCTAATTTATAAACATCTGCATATTTTGAAAACAATATATTTCTAAAGATCGGAATATGTAAATCGTTTCAAAATTTGCATAGCATGACCAGTTACTATGGCCAACTTCGCTACTGAATGTGGATGAAATAAATAAATATGTAGTATAATTTTGGTTGAAGAACATGTTACAGTCTTATTTGTTTAGAAATGCTGCGCGTGTGAAATATCACACCCATGGCTTGTGTGATGCGTGCGAATCGTATCTTACTTGGTGCGGAACAGCGGAAGTAATGTCAATTTATGTAAAATGATACACATTTGCATGGAAAACTAAATAACACACATATATACAATATGGATTGTTTTTAAAATAAATACATTAAATCAATATACAAAGTTAAAAAATTTCCAAATGATAAAGATTTTAAACTGTCTTGTCTAATACACTGTTTAATACGCTTTAATACACTGTTTATACTGTCTACATTAGAATCGATACGAAACCAGATATACAACTTCGAAAATCAGAGCGCTACATAACTGCTTCGTTCCTAAAATCGATTCAAACTTTAGCAGATGCAACCTGATAATCTGATACAATGTAGAACGTCGAAAGTTTATTCAACAAATCAAAACAAAAAAATTTGCATATCTATATAGAATAATTACACATTAATAGGGTCATAAGCATGCTATCTGTTAATTGTTCACTCAGATTCGCAAGAATACTGCAGTCACAACTCCATCTCATCATCACACTCGTTGTCGCTGACGCTAGAAGAAGACTTGCTAACATCTGATGTGTCCGAATCAGAAAAGGTGTTTCTTGCCACCTTCCATTTAACATGTTTATTATAGCAATTGTTCCCAGAGCCCCACGTGTTTTATAGACTTGCAATATCTGCAATATCCGTGCTTCCACAAACGAACATGTTCAATTTCAGAATTTATGTTTGCGAGCACACGCATGCAGTATTGCACGCAATAATCATCCCATGTGTGCGTGGATGGATCGCACGCATCAAATGAACAAGATGTTATAATTATAGATTCCCCGTCAAACTGGGAAATTTTAAGAAAAATATCCAGGCCAAAAATAAATACCTTGGTTTCCGCCTAGTTTTTGGCCAGTAAAATGCTGACCCTAATCTTTTTATTGAAATTTTGAGAAGCCTGGGCCTGAGTTGCAGCTTGATTTGCATCCTGGGATAGCAAACATGGCTGCCAATCCAGGCAGCATCCTCAAGATTAGCATGGTTTGGTAAAACCTATTGTTCATCCATGTAATGTTTGGAAAAAAAAGATAAAACAAGCAACCCCACCTAATTTTTTTCAGCATAAACTAGGAAACCTAGGTATGTTTTGTTTGGGCCTAACAGGGTTTTTGATTGGAAACTCCATCCAATCAACATTCTGGAAGTCCAGCAATCAGAAGATTGCTCATGGGTTAGATTCCTGTACCTCAAACTCTCAAAGTACATTATACCTCTAAAATACTGAATGATGTAGCTTTAAACATCACTACTGCAAAAGCTAATGCACATAAATAATTTGAGAAACACCACATTGGAACAAGAAGATACATATTAAAAGAAAACATTATTTTGTTTTTCACTTGAAGTGATTTTGATGAATTTATAAGTGTTTGCATGCAAATGAAGTAGTGACCTTTCTACTAAATGATAATTATATATGGCATTCTCACCAAAATAGGGGAGTACTTTATCTAATACATCTATCATATGTGATGTACAGTAGCCCTTAGTATAATTTTAAACTGCAAAACAACTTTAATATAATATTATGTTAAATGTTAAAACGTAAAATTATATTTTAAACTGTTTTAATATTAAAGTAATAATATGAAATTTTGAAATTTTATATTTAACAATAATATTGCTAGGAGCAATTATAGAATGCCCGTCCACTTTTGAAACCGCATTTAAAGGCGGTTAATATATTAATATTAAATATGTTTTAACATTAACATAATATATTATAGTTGTTTTGCAGTTTAAAATTATATTAAGGTTACAGTATATCACATACGATAGATGAAGTACTCCCCTATTTCGGTGCAAAAACCAGCAATATTACCCGAATTTCCAGGAAATTCATTAAAAAAATGCCCGAAATCTTCATTAAAAAATTTTTTTGTTCAAAAAAATAAAAACATTTTTCCCCCCCCTGCAAGCCAACCCCCCCCCCCGTGGTACACCTATGTCGACGTGTTTCCAGGAATGGACTGATTTTGTACTTGACTCTTTGTACTTGACAGTCCTTAGTGCATGGACAATCATCTATTGGTTTGCATTTGGAGAGCGCATGAAAAGTGATGTCAGGATCCTCCGCGCACAGGCACTTGTGGGTGGCTAGCTTTAATATCCATAAGCGAGCGCTTGAGAAAATAGGAATTAATACATTGGTCCATTGATTACGAAGGTCAATCTGGACCATGAGTTGTTACAACTACAGTAGTTAAGAAATTATCAATTAATTAAGTTAATGTCAGTTCCGAGTATTCTTTTTGGATGATCCGTTTTAATCAGCCAATATTCGTTTGGGATACCAGCATTTATAATGCCTTATAAATAGGTTTTCACAATTTGCATAATATAATAGGCGTTAGACACGCATACAAAAAAATTATGGTAAGAAAGACAAAATATTTGAATGGGGCCACAAAAAAGGAGCGTGTGTCACGTTTCAACAAGTGGAGGGCTAGTGCAATTTGTATGTATACAGGTCGTGCGATGGAGAGGTACTGGGGACCATTGTGATTGCAAAACATATAAAGCAAGGGTAGCGCTGCCCCTTAGGCCTTGTCTCATAGGCTGCTATGGCACTGGCAGCGGCAATCAAAATTTAAATTATGTGGAGTATCAATCTTCAGTCTGGAACTCACAAGAAAACTCTCGTAGTTGTACATATTCCGGATCATTTCAGTTTACAACTAGGTGAAAATTCTCTCGATAAGGCCTTTAAGAATCTTCCTAGTTAGCATCGTTAATGCATCAATAGTATGGACTGTGCAAACAGGATGTTGTATTGTGTAAACAACCCTAATCCTATTACACCTTAACACAATAACGTCACGAGAGTAAACGACAATTTTGATCTAGGCGCGTTCGATCTAAAAATATCTTTAACATCACTTGACACACTATTAATCTTCAATATTCTTGAAGACAGCACATTATACAGATAATACTAACTGAGCGGTAGATATAAGCTCATTCAGAATCATCCCTTCTGCCCTTTTTGTGGCAGCACATCTGCGCGTTCCGTGGACCTATTTTCTACTCTGATGTCAGCAGCAATATGTCGTTAAACACGGAGTGCTCGCATAAAAGGGGAAGCCCCTAGCCCTCGAAATAATGGAGTCTTTGAAATTTTAAAAATCAATTCAAACAATGGAGTCTCGAAACAATGGAGATTTTGTTGTTTTGATTACTTCTAATTTCTCTTTGTTTCCTGACCAATCACAGTAATTGAATAATTATGATTGGCACAGTGAGCATCTCAAGCACTCCGTGTTTAAGGGTGTTCGGACATATTTAGATATATTAATGAAAACTCTGCATCACCAGACGAAAGAAGTTTGCCCACATATTTCACACATAAAATATCTTGTTACACCTTGAATTTATCGTCCACTCACGAAGTATATTGGGCGCTTAATGACCTGACCTTAGCAACCGGTTGTCTAGCAACGGAATAAGTCCGAACACCCTAATGAATATTAGCAGACGCATGTACACATTGTGTACCTATTTTTGTTTGTTATTATCAACTCTTATCGTAATGTTGCATCATTTAGCTCTAGTGAGTTCATTCCTACTGCAGTTTTAGTTTTTTTATTTGACTGTCTGTCATCACGTTTAATGCATTCTGAAACCAATGCCAGAAAGGTGTGTTGACGGTTACACGTGATCTTGTTGTTGCTGTTGATAGACATCTTACCTTAAATACTCACGTAAATAAAATTTGTAAATCAGCTACTTTGGCTATTAGAAATATTATTGGCAAGATCAGGAAATATTTGAGTAAAAAGGACTGTGAGAAGTTGGTGCATGTATTTATAATATCAAGACTTGACAGTTGCCAAAACATCCTTTATGGCTTACCAGAAGCTCATTTGAGCAAGTTACAGCGAATTCAGATTTGTTGCGAGGGTTAACAATCCGATCACATCTCTCCTGTGCTTAGTAATCTTCACTGGTTACCAGTAAGATCAAGATACTGTTGATTCAGTACTTTCAAAGCTTTACATGACCAGGCACTTTTATCTGTTATTTGTGCCGAAATCGAATACCGTTACCCCATGGTCTATGGAGACAGAACATTCTCGGTTGCCACTCCAAAACTTTAGAATTCATTAAACATACCAGAGCAATTTATCATTCAATTAGCAAATTTAGAACTTGCAATGTTTTGTGTCTATAGCGCATGCGTTAGTAGACACTGTGCTATCGAATGCCCAAAAAGAGTAAGTCAGGGTTAGTACAGAACTTGAATGTTCTTGAAAGTACTTGAATATGAAAAAAATATTCAAGGACTTGACAGTCCTTGAATTTATGAAGAAGTGCTTGAAGTCCTTGAATCCTTCATAATTTAATTTTTATGACATTTTCTGAAAGAGAGAATTTTGTCAACATCTGCGCGAGTTCGCTTCCTTGATGACGTTCATCTCTCAGGTAGTTTGAAATTCATTGAAATGGAAAGTATAAGTAACAGTTTTCCATTTTCGAAATTTTCCACTGCTTTCCAAAGGTAAAAATCACGTTATTTATAATACATCATGGAATCCCCACTTAGTTTTTTAACAATACAGTATTAACTTGAGTGTATATTTTAAATTATTCGAAGGGAACCCTCGTCTTGAACAATTTAGGTAGATCTGCGGTAGATCTGAATAAACAGCGCCTCAGATAATTTCTTAATACTCTGCTACTTGGGAATTCCTGGGACTTGTCCACAAAATCTCGGATTTTGTTGACATGGTGGCACGACAAAAGTCTGTCAAAGTGAAATTAGTGTATGTCATTAGGAAATGCAGCTTGTTTTGAGGTAACCTTAATGAAATATCAGACATGGAAGATGCACTTACAGCCATTTTAGCGCTGGAAGAAGATAAAAATGTATCATTTTTTGCTGTGTATGATGGCCATGGAGGTTAGTTGCAATAAACATGAAACAGTACACATTGTAACTCATACACATTGTAACTCATACACATTGTAACTCATATTCACATTGTAACTCATACACATTGTAACTCATACACATTGTAACTCATACACATTGTAACTCATACATCATACACATTGTAACTCATATTCACATTGTAACTCATACACATTGTAACTCATATTCACATTGTAACTCATACACATTGTAACTCATACACATTGTAACTCATACACATTGTAACTCATACACACATTGTAATTTTCATTGTAACCATTGTATCCAATACACGGATCGCGAATCTCAAAAATGGGCGTATTTGGTGCATTATGGGATACTTTAGGTGAGTAAAATTCTGAGCTAGCGCTCCTATGTACCACGATGGTCAAAAAAGGAATGACAGTAAAAACCCATAACACTTAAAAATTAAGTACTTCTAAATGTTACTGACGTACTCAATGAAGTCAGTTGACCGAAAAAACAACAGAATCGCCATTAACATGCTACTTCCGGTTCGCTAAATAACAATTTTCAAGTGTTTATCTTGTTCCAAGAATCAAAGCGCTTTATTACACATAAATCGTAGAAAACAACGAAAAATAACCATTTTTTAAACGTCCGTGATTAAGCAAAACTGTGACTTTTACTCACCTCTAGTATCCCACAATACAAAGCGCGGGTACATTTTTTGATATTCGCGATCCGTGTATTGTAACCAGTGTACATGTAAACATGTAAAAATAAAACTGTAAATGTAGACATTGTTCACATTGTAACTTTCACTCTACCTCTATGTAGCTCAATTGTTACAGTCAGAAGATTACGGGTTCGACTTGATTCAGACATTTTCTGAGTTAAAGACTTGATGCACATGCGTATTCATCATGTTAGACTACTTTATTTAAAATTAAATTAAACATTATTTTGTTGTTTTTCTTTAGGATCTCAAGTTGCAACTTATTGTGGAAAATACGTGCATTCCAAAGTAGCGAACAACCCTGCATTTTGTAAGTAAAGTAACTATTTTATTTTTCTGGTATGGTGGTGACGAGAAGAAAAAGGTAATAATAACAGGAAATCGTATTCAAACATATTGTATTTCAAACTAGCTGAAGGACGAGTAGAAGAGGCAATCAGAAGTTCCTTTCTTTCTATTGATGAAGACATGTTGAAAGGTAATATATAGGATTGAACAAATAATTTCCCAACGCAACCAGGTGATAAATCAGACATAGTTTGACGCTACTCTGGCTTTGAAAAGTTTTTAAAGGACATTGGCAACAAAAATTAAGTTTGTTTTATTTGAAAGAATTCTTAAAATAATGAAGAATATTAATTTATAGTTCTTTCATATTTTACTTAGTTCTTGAGATATTTAGACTTATGTGATATTCAAATGAGATGATCTATGACGTCATAAGATGGTTAATACATTTTAACATATTGAAAATCGTGAATATCTTTATGATTATTAAATTAAATTACTTGAAAATTTGCATGTAGATACATACCACTAAACTGCAGATCATCATTCAAGTCTTATGGTTGCCATGGTAACGGATTAGTTTACAGACCTCTTGATTTCAAAAACAAAACTATTTGTTTTCTGACATAGTAGACTTTGTACCAACTTCAAATCTCAGTTTCGAATTGGCTATGACAGTGAACATTTGCTGAACAGGTACCAACCCAATAAGGTTCGGCACTGAAGAGAAAACAAATAATTTTGTTTTCGAAATCAATAATCTGTTACCATGGCAACCATAAGACTTGAACGATGATCTTCAGTTTAGTGGTATGTATCTACATGCAAAGTTTCAAGTAATTTCATTTAATAATCATAAAGATATTCACGATTTTCAATATGTTAAAATGTATTAACCATCTTATCACGTCATAGATAATCTCATTTGAATATCGCATAAGTCTAAATATCTCAAGAACTAAGTAAAATATGAAAGAACTATAAATTAATATTCTTCATTATTTTAAGAGTTCTTTCAAATAAAACAAACTTAATTTTTGTTGCCAATGTCCTTTAACGTAACTTTTAAAAGTTACTGTCCATGATCCAACGTTTCGATACTCCAATCTAGTGATCCATCAGGGGTGATCGTTGTAAAGTTAGGATCCCTATTTATACCGAAACGTTGGACAGTAACTTTTAAGTTACGCTCCAAAAACTTTTTAAAGCCAGAGTAGCGTCAAACTATGTTTGATATAGGATTGAATTTTCAAAATTGTAATTTTTGTCGTAGGGGATGATTACATGTGAAAATTTCAGCCCGGTTTGCTGGGATGAAGTTTCAACCCGGCCTGATAAACAAATACTTTAAAAATCGACGTTTTGCGATTAAATGTCGAAAATTTCAGCGTATATACTGTAGGTTGCCGCTACCCGGGCTGAAATTTCCCATGTAATCGATAAAAAATTTCATCCAGGGAAAGTTCATTACGCAGGCGTAAATGGAAATTGCTCATGTAATTGAGCTTATTTTAGCCCGGTTAAGCGGGCTGAAATTTCCCCATGTAATCAGCCCCTTAGTTACTCCTTCAGTGTTGTGTTAAACAGCACAATATTCTATAAATTTCTCATAATACTAGTTTATCCAAAGCTCAATTTGTACGTAAATATCATACGGCGTTGTGTCTGTATTTTCATAAACTCTTTTCTTCCCTCTCCCTACAGCACGCACCCCTAATTCACCCACGTACCCCTAATTCACCCACGTACCCCTAATTCACCCACGTACCCCTAATTCACCCACGTACCCATACCCACGTACCTGGAAAACCATTTGTACTAAATGTAACTCTGTACGTAGTCTCAATGTTACTCCTAGTTGTTGTTTTTAGATTCCTTCCAGAGCTGGATTTCCGCTCTCTTCTTTTAACTTGTGATCTGCTCTCTTCGGTCTCTTTCCTTTGTCTCACGAACTCTCGTTGACTAAATCTGTTCCGGCAGGGGACTCATGTGACAGAGTCGAGCGATCGGGAGGGGTGGATCATGGGGCGGCCGCTTTTTCGTATTTATTAACGTTGTACTATTTTTGTTGTATTATTGTTGTAATGGAACGGCAGTCTTGTAATGAATATAGGATCTTTTTAAATGTAAATTTCACTATATAAACTACATAATCAAGGCGAAGTAAAAAAAAATAAAAAAAAATAAAAAAATTCAGCGATTGAAACAGAAAATGAATTGAAACAGAAAATGAATTGAAACAGAAAATGAATTGAAACAGAAAAGGACCGCATGAAAACTGATGAAAAATTGTTCCTTCTTGAGAATGAAATCTACAGTATTTTTAATTTTTCTGGCCTTTTCTTATTTTTGATATTTTTAAAAACTACAGATGAAGAACTAAAAGACGATATGGCTGGATCAACTGCTGTTGTTGTCATTATAAAAGATGGGAAAATAATTTGTGTAAGTTATAATTTAACCGAGACTCAGGTTTGCAATTTTAGTCCCCTCGCAAGCGAGAAGCGAGGATGATAATCTCGCCGCGGGGGATCCATTTCTCACCGAAAGTTTATATTTATATATATATATATATATATATATATATATATATATATATATATATATATATATATATATATATATATATATATATATATATATATATATATATATATATATATATATATATATATATATATATATATATATATATATATATGTAGCATTTTAGTCCAACTCCTTATAAGGAAGTAAAAAGTCGTTCTGGATGATCCGTTTGAATCGGACAATATATGGGTCAATGGCAATTTGTGATCTGACCTGGCGAACTACATAAACAGATGTTTACGAAGGGTATGCACGTTTTGTGTAACATAATAGGAACGTATGTTATGTACTTTGACAAGGTAATTCTAAATCTGTTTTCAGAATTGAAAACGAAAATATTGACCGAGATAACGTTCAAAATAATACACGACGAAGCGGCCGATTAATTTCTAAGTACAGAACATGTTTTTACGAAGGGTACGCACGTTCTCATAATATAATAGACACGTATGTTATGTATTTAGACTCGATAATTCCAAATCTGTTTTCAGAATTTAAATTGGTTAAATATTGGCCGAGATAACGTTCAACCACCACGGCGTGCAAGGTCTGGGGACCGTAGATGGCGAAAATCCCGTGGGGGGGGGGGGGGGGGGGGGTGTTCGGATGAAACTCTAGGGAGAAAGGCGGGCGGGCGAGGTCGTTATCCGAAAAGACCCGAAAGTCTTACCATTTGCTGGTATTATTGCACGTTCTTCTCAATTATTTTTAAGACCCTGAGTGGAAGTCCGACTCAGGATATGAACCTGTGTCTCCTAGCTCATAGACATGTGTGGTAACCACTAGACCACAACAGCTGGTAACTGTGATGTTTCAGTGAAAACCTTTAATCACATTTTGTTGACAAATCAAATGTTAAGGAACACCTTAAGGCCCATCTACACGATACGATTTGTCGTATACGATTGTCATCTTGGTGTATGTGATCAAACTGTACACGCGTGTCGACATTCGCCATCGAATGACAAACAACAATTATGTCGTGTGCAAACAATTGCATACGCTAGTACAACAATCGTATACGACAATGTACGCCAGAATGACAATCGTATACGATGAATCGTATCGTGTAGATGGGCCTTTAGGAACACCCCCTCCAAAGGTTTAAGTAATAAACGTTGCTATTCTGAATAATTCAGTATGAAGCTGGAGCATTTTGAGCAGAGTGTGTGTTTTTCATTCTTATTATTATACCAGCTATTGACACGGAATTCGTACTGTGTATTTAGGTATCCTAGAGTTGTGCACCTTTGACTAATACTCGCTTTCGAACTGTCTCAAATTTATTCCGTTGAAGTTTGTTGACATATGGAGTCCCGCACGTTTGAAATATCACACATGCGCAGAACGGACTGGACGGCACCTTTAAATTACCATTATAACAAAGTGAAAAGGTGGTGAATTGCCGAGATTTTAGGAACGAAATACTGCGTTTCGAGCAGAGCCATTGATCAGAGTAAGACGAGATGAAACAAAATAAATAGAGCTTATATATATATATATATATGCCAAAAGGGTGTCACAAGTAGAAAGTAGCCAATCAAATGCATGGGAGATAAACAAACTAATAATTAATGAGATGCGAGATTTTTACAGTCGATCAGCAAACAGACTGAGGGAGGGGGGGGGGGGGGAGAACTAGTCAAGGGTGCAATGACGGGTCCAATACTGAAGTGGACTATGGGGTAGTAAAGCGGTAAGAAACAAAAACATGAAAAGGAATGAAAGTGCATTAGCTAATAATAACGCATTAACGAATTTGGTCGCATATTGAAAACGTTCGACTTCATTCTTTTTCAAGTTTTTGTTTCTTACCGCTTTACTATCCCATAGTCCCCTTGAGTATTGAACCTGTCATTGCACTCTTGATCTCCCTCCCCCTCAGTCTGTTTGCTGATCGACTGTAAAAATAGTAAATGATTTAACATTTTCGCATCTCATTAATTATTATGTGTGTTTATCTCCCGTGCATTTGATTGGCTACTTTCTACTTGTTACACCCTTTTGGCATATATATAATATATAAGCTCTATTTATTTTATTTCATCTCGTTTTACTCTGATGAAGGGTTCCGCTCGTAACTTCAGTATTTCGTTCCTAAAATCTCGGCAATTCACCACCTATGCAGCACTCTACTTTTTTACTACTCTTAAATTACCATTGTTTTTATTTCAGGGAAATGTTGGAGATTCGAGATCTATTTCATCTGTGAGAGGAAATGTTCAAGAGTTATCGTTTGATCATAAACCTTGTAATGATGGTAAGATATGGGTTGATTCTTCATTCGTAGTGGTAGAGTTAATTATTTGAAACAAAAATATATCGAATAACTCGCAAGCTATATTACATAGTCAACATATATACAGCCACAAATCAAATCAAACTACCTTATTATCGAGGGAATACTCATAACAGTTATTAAAAGAAACTGAGTAACCTATGGCTGACAAATAGTTAGTACAGTTGAACCCCTATTCAAGCCTACTTCTCATATATCGGCCGACATTAATCGCAGACTATCGCCGATGATTCCAGCTTGCTTGCTTTGAATACTCAATTGATTATTACTAGTCAACTGCTACTAATAATCGCACTTTTGAGAAAGAAACGAGCCTTTCTTGTGTTGCGATAGTCTGCGATGGTCGACAGGAAACAAACTTTTTTGTTTCCTGCGACTGGGTCGCCGTTGGTCGCCGATGACATTTCAAACGCGTTCTCATGTCGCAAACCAGTCGCCGACGCAAATTTCGAAACCGACCTCATCAGTCTGCGCCCCAACACCACGGCAACAGCGGTCGCTGTATACCAGTCCTTTTCATTTATAACACCACGTTTCGCGGTGTTATACAAATCCTTGCGCGCCCACGGAACGATGGATCCGCGCGAGTAAACAACGATCGCTGGAGCCGGCAATTCTTTTAACCCTTAATGACAATTTGAAGATGCATGACTCCATGTTAATCACAAATAGAAGATAGAAGTTCCTCGGTGTTCTCTTGAACAGAAAAAACATAATTTAAATTAGCTATGGCTTCGCGAAACAGATCGTCCATCTTTGACACGTGTAAGTACGTGAAGGATTGATGCCGAACGTAATATAGCGCAGAGGTCTGGGGCACAGACTAATGAGGTGTCCGACCATTAATGAGGTGTCCGACCATTAATGAGGTGTCCGACCATTAATGAGGTATCCGACCATTAATGAGGTGTCCGACCGTCTACGGTTTAAATCGTCGCAAATGCGTCATCGGTGACCGTAGCCGATATATGAGAACTAGGCTTAAGCGGGCACCTTTGGGTCCTCGCCGACACCTTTGGGACCTTGCCGACACCTTTGGGACCTTGCCGACACCTTTGGGTCCTCGTCGACACCTTTGGGTCCTCGCCGACACCTTTGGACCTCGCCGACACCTTTGGGTCCTCGCCGACACCGTTGGACCTTGCCGACACCTTTGGGACCTTTCCGACACCTTTGGGACCTTGCCGACACCTTTGGGACCTTGCCGACACCTTTGGGACCTTGCCGACACCTTTGGGACCTTGCCGACACCTTTGGGACCTCGTCGACACCTTTGGGTCTTCACCGACACCTTTGGGACCTGGGACCTCCCGCAGAGGTTCTTTTGGTAATCGGTATTGTCAAATACATATATGGAAAAAGTGACTGCCCCCACCGGGAATCGAACCCTGGTCTCCGAATCAACGTTTCGGCGCTCTAACCTTTGAGCTAATGAGAGACGGTCAGAACAGTCAGTGATTTCCCATATACATATTAAATTTGCCGCTTTCACTTGACACCAACAGGCAGACATCGCATCTAACCATAATGTGGAGAAAGGCCTCTCGAGCGCACTTCCCAAAGTAGCGAAGCGATACACAACTTGTTGTATACAGTGGGCTTTAAGAATAATTAATTAATATTAGAGAGGATTTAATGTTGTCAAATACATAAAGCGGCGAATTTAATATGTATATGGAAAAATCACGGACTGTTCTGACCGTGTCTCATTAGCCCAAAGGTTAGAGAGCCGAAACGTTGATTCGGAGACCAGGGTTCGATTCCCGGTTGGGGCAATCACTTTTTCCATATATGTATTTGACAATATTAAATCCTCTCTAATATTAATTAATATATATATAATATCGTTGCAATATATATCGTTGTAATATATATCGTTGTAAAAGTTTTGCTGTGGTAAGTTTTGTCAATACTCCTTAACTAAGCTAGACCTTCTTAACTAAGATATATATAATGTTAAAGCTTGCAAAATGCTCTATCCCATACAACAGAATAGCATCACTGTTTTTAATATAATCCAACACATAAATACGAGCATAAATGTGAAAATCTGAAAAGGTGTGTATTCAGATGGTTGTTCTTAAATGCTATGTATTCAAAAACTATACATAGTTAGTCAATAACCTTATTCAGACAATTAGTTTACAGACCAGCCAACATATTAATGAAGGCTTTTAGTGTAATTCGTTTTCCAGTTGTCATAGCTACTGAATGTAGCAAAAATATTTTGTAACACTAAAAATATACACAAACACTTGTAAAAGTAGGCTAAAAGGGTCCATTATTTTGATAAAGAATATTTATTATATAGTAGACAGTGAGATACTGAAAAATACACAGTAAGATATTTTGTGAAGATATCGATCACGTGATCATTTCCCGCCAATTGCATAGTGTTTAGTTGTCATATCGCAGTCAAAAATGGCGAGGTTTGTTAAAGTGACGAACGAAGACATTAGGTTGTTTAGCGAGGAGCAAGAAAATGTAAATACCAAAAGAAAAACGTTTTATGATATGAAGATATTCCTTGAGTTTCTCGTCAACGAGACTAGGAAAATTGAGGAAATTCCCCCGAATGACTTGAAGTACGTGTTATAACACGTATGTTACTCGTATGTACTCGTATGTACTCGTATGTACTCGTATGTACTCGTATGTTACTCGTATGTTACTTGTATGTACTCGTATGTACTCGTGTGTTATTCGTACGTACTCGTATGTTACTCGTATGTTACTCGTATGTTACTCGTATGTACTCGTGTGTTACTCGTATGTACTCGTATGTTACTCGTGTGTAGTCGTATGTTACTCGTGTGTAGTCGTATGTTACTCGTATGTACCCGTGTGTTGTTTTAGTCATGATCCGATTATGATCGGATCATGACTAAAACAACACACGGGTACATACGAGTAACATACGACTACACACGAGCAACATACGAGTAACACACGAGTACATACGAGTACATACAAGTAACATACGAGTAACATACGAGTAACATACGAGTACATACGAATAACACACGAGTACATACAAGTAACATACGAGTAACATACGAGTACATACGAGTACATACGAGTAACATACGAGACACACAAGTGCATACGAGTACATACAAGTAACATACGAGTAACATACGAGTAAAGGAGTTATAACTATAGAGTTTTATTGGTGTCTACTTTAGAGAGGTGTTCGTTAAGCGTGGTTTGACTGTACATACAGCGTTGTTTTTCTTTCTTTCTCTGTTTACATCTTGTGTAGAAGAAACAAGAAGGATTGTTGCAGCAGGAGGTTGGGTCGAGTTTAACAGAGTAAATGGTGAGAGGAAATATGTTGCCTTTTAAATATATCATGTAGATTTTTTAATTATCCAGTGATATTTTGGCAATTTCTAAAAAGAACTTATTCTCAATCAACTACCAGCATACATATATGCACAGCTCACTCTCCTGCATGCATCAGCGATTTGCAGCAGATGATCACATTAATTTTCTACCTTTAATAATTAGCCTTTAAAGGGATACTCCAGCCAAAATACAAATGTAGTTCATATGAAAGATTTTATTGACTTTAGTTTATTTCCAAAGTTTCAGCATTCCTATCAATTTAGTTAAGAAGATATGGCCAGTTGAAGTTGAAAATTTGAGGATTTTGACGCCATATTGGTTTTGAAAATATGACGTCATTGAGTGATTCTTTATCGGTAGAGTTGTTTTGATGGCGATCACATAGTGATAGCTGTTGTGAATGCTCTTTGGATGAAAATTAGTCGAAATAAACTATTTAGTTCCTCATGCAGGAAAGTAGAGAAGCTTCTTAGGCATAATGCGAGATAGAAGCACTCAGTGACGTCATGTTTGTGAAACATCATATTTGAGAAACAAATATAATAATAATAATAATAAAGACGTATTAGGAGCATTATACAATAGTCTCAATGCTCTTACAACAATATATATATTCTTAAAGTTACTTTTAAAACTAATTACAGTTTCATTATAAGATAAAGCCTACTACATATATTAACACTATGAACAATAACTATTAATTTTAAAAAAGAAAAGTCTTAACTGCAGACTTAAAATTACTTAACATTTCAAAGCTTCTAATTTCCTGTGGTAATGAATTCCACAGTTTTGGCGCTGCAACCGAGAATGCTCGGTCTCCATGAGTCACCGTTTTGGATTTTGGCTCGAGTAGCAGATTTTGGTCAGATGATCTCAAAGTACGAGTAGGTTTATATTTAGTTAGCAAATCAGTAATATAAACAGGCGCCTGGCCATGCAAAGCCTTGAAAGTAATTATTAGTATTTATTTATTTATTTATTTATTACGAATATTTAAAAACAGGATAAAAACTTCAACAATTACAAATTGCTGTTATCAATGTTTGTCCTGTATGAATAAATTAAAATACAAATTAATACTATAAATAGAATATATAAATTATATACAATATATAGATAAAACTCTAAAATAAATAAAAAGTCAATAGTGTCATCCATAAAATTGTTTGAGCTGCTTCTTAAAAGATTTATCATAGCATAGCTTTCTTATATTCAAGGGTAACTCGTTAAATATCTTGGCTCCCATATAAAAGAACCCTCTCCGAGCATATTCAGTCTTGAAGGATGGTAGAACGACAGCATTCTTGTTGTTTCTAGTATTTCTACTATGATCTTGAATAAGGAAATATCCCTTAAATGCATCGCATATATCATCGAAATATCTTAAAATATATCGCATATATCTTAAAAACAATCCGTGATCTCACCGGCAACCAGTGAAGATTACGTAGCGCAGGGGAGATATGCTCCGATTTTTTAACCCCTGCAACAAGTCTAGCAGCTGTATTTTGAATTCGCTGTAACTTGCTCAATTCAGTATCTGGTAAGCCATATAGGATGCTATTACAGCTGTCAAGTTTTGATGTTATGAATGCATGCACCAACTTCTCACAGTCCTTTTTACTCAAATATTTCCTGATCTTGCCAATATTTCTGATAGCCAAAGTGGCCGATTTACAAATGTTATTTACACACCGAGATCACGTGCAACCGGAGCCGGTTGGATTATCACATCATTGACACATATTTCTGGCATTGGTTCGCAATGCATTAAACGTGATGATAGATGGAAATATGGCGTCGAAATTGGACAAACTCTCCAACCTCAACTAGCCATATCTTCTTAACTTAAATTATTTGAATGCTGAAACTTTGGAAATAAACTAAAGTCAGTACGATCTTTCATATAAACTACATTTGTATTTAGGCTGGAGTATCCCTGTAAAAAGTAATATGTTTACATTAATTTCCAAGCTGTTGGTCCTATAAACCCACCCTGTCAACATTCCCTGTGCGAGGAAAGAAAACTCACGACTCACCACGTGTGAAGGAAATATAAACCTCCTCAGTGGTGGCATGATTTTTAAAAATCTTCTCAAACAAAACAATTAACCTTACTCAAAAAATTTACTCAGAAAAAATTCCCAGATGCTAATTGAACCTATAACCTTCTGATTGCCACTGGCGAGTTGTTCTAATCATTGAGGTACTTGGACTAAGATGGTAGTCGACAGAGATGTTTAGTTTAGTTATACTTATGTATGTTTAGTCTAGTTAGATATGTTTAGTTTTTAGTTTAGTTAGATATGTTTATTATTTTGTTTTAGGGAACCTAGCATTATCTCGTGCTCTGGGAGACTTTTGTTTTAAAAAGAATGGCCAAAAATCTGCTGAAGAACAAATTGTGACAGGTGAATTGTGTATGAATTTGTATGTTGAAATATCACAGAAGATTTATTATATAGCATGTGTCAAAGTTCCAAAGAGTGTATCACGTGAAAGTGACGAAATTTAGCTGTTTCCCACGCAACAGCTCTGAGAGGATAACGATATGTTGTCGACCGTCAATATATAATGAAAAAATCACGTGAAATACCACGTGAAAATGCGACCTTTGGAATGAACTCTCCTTTCGCCTTAATTGTATTTAATTTAATGTTTGAAGAATAAAATATTTCATGTCTTTACGTTTTGTATTTTCTTTGACACTTGGTATGATAATAAAGCATTTATTTACTGGGACCTCGGGAAAGCAGTATGTTTTGTGTCCCTCGAACGGTCTCGGGACCACAGAACATACTCTTTCCCTCGGTCCCAGTAAATAAGTGTTAAATATCTGCGTTTTAAATACACGTTACTACGTACATTGATTAGGTGAAATATAAATAAATGCGTGGTTCCGTTTACCCGACCGACCCTAGTTATCGACCCTAAACTTTTCTTAACACTGAGACATACCTGTACATAGCCATTTCACTAAAGAAAACAACAAACAAATCACAACGAAGTTAAGACTGGAAAGACAAAACGTCGACCAACACTTTGCTGTTTTCCATCGGTCAAAATTCAACATTAACACTTCCCAGCTGGCAGAGGAAAGTTTGTTTTTGATTTGACAACTTAAAATGTTCTGCCTATATGGCTAACATAAATAGTTCCCTCGCTACATGCCATGTACTTTGCAATTGTCACCATTCTACTCAATTACTAGTATAGCTAGTAATTACTGTAGTTATTTGCAACAACATGGAAAAACAAGATGTTATCTATCGCATGGCTATATTGAGCAAAATGTTTCTTAAAATATATGTAACCGGAACCACACTATTTTTTTATTTGGCCTTATGCCCAGCTGCAGAATGTTTTTTTATCAGTTGATATTATTTGTTATTAATAACCATTATACAAGGTCGTGGCTAGATGGTAACCGTGCGTTGTAAAGTGGCGCTAGCAGGTCTGAGTCGTCTTCTGTATCCGCGAAAGGTTGTATCTGTATCTGTAGTATCCGCGAGAGGTTGGACGAAATGAGAGATTGTTACGATCGGACATGCCTGTATGATGAAATACATCATGGAACTGCTAACCCAAAACAACTTAGATCCTAACCCTACCATGCCTAATGGGTTTTCTAACCCACCGCCTAATGGTTTTCTAATACTAACCTTAATACTAATAAAAGGATCGTCCAGAAGACGACTCAGACCTATTACCTCACGGTCACATCAACTGCAAGTATTCCATCTAGCCACGACCATTATACAATCTCTACAAGTGAGTAAACATATATTCGACAATGATATTACTGTTTCAGCCCCACATTGAGTATTTATACTAAAGATAATTACTTACCTAAGTGATATACCCTATAGTACAGTATAATTGAGCAACGTATTTCTGGCTTTTATATTTCTTTTCTTTTTTTGTCTGACCAGCGTGGCCTGATGTAATAATAAAAGATTTGACGGCTGATCATGAGTTTGTTATTCTGGCTTGTGATGGTAAGTTGTGAATAGATTATGATATATTTGAATAAAGATGGACAAAAATGAAGTAGAACTCGCTAACAATATTTAAAAATAGGTCTGCAATGCGTACATGTAATAGATGTAATGATGACTCGAGTAATAGATGCAATATGAGCCGTTGATCTGTGTGGGATTTACAAAGCCAAAGGTGAGACGTTTTAAATCTCATAGAGATCGACTGCGAATATTGTATCGTACTCAAAGCACCATCCTGTAAAACTAGTACTTTCCAAGCCTCCTACTTTAACAGAATTGTTCCTCTCTGGAATTCTGTTTGTAAAATAGCACCACCCAATAGTCTCTGCAGTCTTGCAACATTCAAAATATTTTTACTCGATACTTATTTATCATTACTGACATCTATTTTTGACGTCGATATGACTTCTACATGGTCATTATACCGTAACTGTTCCTGTCACTGATAGTAGTTTTCTAATGTACTAACTGCTTAGATTCCACGGATTATCGTTGTTTGTGCGCAGCTTCAACCTCGTTCTTTTGAATTCCACTCAGTTTTATTCATTTTGTTATTTCAGTGGAGTTCGGAAGAATGGGGGTGGGGCTGTGCGTGTGTGTTGGTGCATCGTGAATTCCGAGCATTTGGTCTATGACTTTATGTATTTTTAATTTCAACGGGAACGCGTCTCGCAAATCATGCCTAAAGACATGAAACCAACGGGAACGCGTCTCGCAAATCATGCCTAAAGACATGAAACCAACGCAGGGTGTTCGTTTGGGTATTTTTTGTAATTACATTAATATCTAATAAAATCGAATATGACGTACGAATGTATGTTAACCAACTAATTTGGTGATACGAGCGTTTTTAGCTGAGTAAAACAAAGATAAAGTGTATGTATATTAGGAGAAATTATAATCTTACCGATTTACAGGTTTTGATTAAATATTAATTTATTTTGAATTTTCTTCATGAAGTTAGCGTTTACTAATAACAAAAAATCACTGTTCGCATCTGAGTATATTACTTGCTGTCACAATTTATATAGCGTAATGTATTGGCTTTCGAAGTGTTGAATAACTATACTTCTTCTAATAACTTTCTTAAATAGGAGTAATATGGTTGTTTCCATAGCAACAATGATGTTTGAAATTGTGCAACTTTTCCTCCAATTTGATTTTAAAGAGCATTATCTCGTATATTTCCAACGGTTAACTTCTTTGAAACTTTACAAGAGCAGTTATATTATACTATTGGATGTTTTATCAAATATTAAGGGGAATTTTAAATGCAGTTTTTTAGATATTGATGTATGTTGTTTTTAAGAATATGGCTTTATAGAATTTTTTAAATATGTTGTTATATTCACTTTGTTTGTTTACTTCGCAAAGTTTAAAAACATTTGACCCTACGGAATTCACAAAAACGTCCTGCAAAGTCGGCGCGGCCGTAATAAAAAGTCTGCTGACGTGTAGAATTTCAATTGTGGAAGATCGCTATCTACGCATGTGCAGTAGTTGTCGCGCGAGACAACACGTGAAACGCGTGGTATTTCACGGGACTCGATTGTTGTGCTTCGTTTCGGCTCACTTTGCCTTCCTGGTTCTCTTTGGATGTGCTTTTATATATCGAACTCATAATTCACGTTTGTTTAAATTATCTGTGTGGATGTGGTCATTGGCTAGCGGTAGTTAATTGGCGGTTATTTCCTTCCGAATTTGATAAATAACTTCATGAATTCGATGTATAGTAGTGCTGCCATGTTTTTGTGAAAACTCGTTTTCATATAGTTTATTAGAACCTGTTGGACATAAAGCTTTGATTCAACGTTTAATGTGAGAAATGTAATACAGGTATTCAAACTCGAGTTAAATCATTGGCATTTATAGTCCTCGTAATAAAATTCAAAAGTTGTGAAAACAAAGTATTTTCGTGGATAATTACTTTCGTTTATTACGTCACTCGGGTTTCGATAACGTTATAGACCCATTTATGGTATTACAGTATAATATAAATGATATAACAAATGTTAGTACTTTGGAATTACAAAAGTGTAATTGTTACTCAATGTTTGTAACTGTTTTGTTCTTGATGTTTTATGATATTTTCAATTCATCAAAAGTTAACAGCGCAGATTGTGAATCCTGATACACAGGAAGACAAATCTATATTGCTGATGTTCCGGTTAAATACAGCCAGTTTTTGTTGTGTTTATGTACTGTTGTACAGTCAGCCGTTTCACTCGTAGGTTTTGGAAAATGTAACTTCCTTCAACTGATTCTGCAAATTTCTTGATCCCAGAATATGATAGTAATAATTGCAGATGATGGGTGAACCAAGTGAGATGAACGAGGTATATACAGTGGTGTAACGGGGCCCTTATACATGTCTATGAAGGCTCTCATATATGTCTATGAAGGCTTGACTATAACTTCTATATATTATCACTATAAAGTACAATGTTAAACAATCGTGAATACCTAGACACCTTTTTTCCCAATCAGCTCTTTCATATCAACTGAAGGTCAATCTTTAGAACAATGATTCTTCATCATAAATCGCAGGTCGGAGAATCGATTATCGGCGGCCCCGTAAATTAGTTCTGACTAAATATGACGATGTAATATATGTCAGTAATGTCGCTGTTAAGCCGTAATTTTGCATTATAATCTTCCACTTCATTTTTGGGCGTGGCGGGGCCCCTTAGTTCTCGACCTAATCCTATACCTAATGAGCGTTACGTCATTGTGTATATATAGAGCTTTTACAAATGAATATTTCCAGACATATTGAAATACTGCCAAGTCACTGATGACGCAAAATATCCCTGATAAAGTCACTAATATCGCTGTTCATAACAACCGGAATGAAATACTTTAAAACACTCGGCTTTCGAGTTGAGATGACGTCATTCATATTCCTATCCCAGCACAGAGACACGCAAAGTAATTGTATTACTAATCCCAAATATTGTATTACTAATATATATTCTACATGAAGTGAACAGTTGAATGACAAAATGGTTTATGATTTAAGTTTTGCATTGATGTTCTAGAAAGGTTTGTTTGTCTGAAATACTAATAAGTGTGACGTCAAACCAGTTCTCATTTCGGATACAATATTCTAGTGCTAGAGAAATTTGAGTTATTCAAACTTGAACGCTATACTAGAGATTTTATCAACTTTTTCACTCATTCAACCACAGTCTATCACACGGAGAGCATAACAGAAAACCAAATTCCTAGGTTGACGTTACACTTATTATCATTTTAGACAAACAAACCTTTTTATAAAATAACATTTCGTAAACGCAAGCGGTGATTGGCTAAGAGTCATGTTTATATAACTGTATGTAAACATGGATTTTTCCCGCCATTTTTATAAAATGGACTGTAAGACGAACCTTTGCTCACAAACAGCTAAAATGTCGATAAATATGTTCTGTGACAGCCAACAAGAAGAAAAACGAGAAGATTGGATGTTTTTCTGCACAGTTAAGAGCGTTTATGTTCATTTGAGCAGCCGACGACGCTGTCTAGCGTGAGTAAGGAGAATGTATATTTTCATCATTTTAATAAAAGAGTCTTATTACTTATTTCCTCAGTGTTATTTTATAAAAGAAATAGAAAACATTTTCCGTGTTTACATACAGTTATAGAAACGCGAGTGGAAGTTTGGGAGAACTCGAAATAGCGTGGAAACACTCGCCCGGATTTCTTAAATAGAACATCAACACAAAGCTCAAATCATGAAACATTTTGATACAGGGTTTGTACAGGTTAGGAGGGGAGGGGGGGGGGGGGGGGGGGGGGGTGGGTAGAAATTCAAGGACCTTTCAAGGTCATATATCAGGAAGGGCTAAAAAGGAGACTTTGGAAAGCAGTGGAAAATCACGAAAAATGGAAAACTGTTACTTATACTTGTCATTTCAATGAATTTCAAACTACCTGAGAGATGAACGTCATCAAAGAAGCGAACTCGCGCAGATGCTGACAAAATTCTCTCTTTCAGAAAATGTCATAAAAATTAAATTATGAAGGATTAAGGACTTTCAAGCACTTCTTCATAATTTCAAGGACTGTCAAGTACTTGAATATTTTTTTCATATTCAAGTACTTTCAAGGATATTCAAGGTCTGCACTAACCCTGTTGATATTCAACTATTCGCTTCATGTTGAATCTATATCAGTAATATCATATTTGAGGTAATATCGTATTTGAACTTTAATTAAGAAATAAAAAAACGTGTCGTGTGTGATTATCGAGTTATAATGTCACGAGAGATGCGTGTAAAGTACGAGGCGATAGCCGAGCGTTTTGCCGTAGCTTCTCGAGTGCCATTATAACTCGATAATCACACAGCGACAAAGTTTTTTATTTCTTTTATAAAATAACACCATTAAATAAACAATCAAGCCACGAAAAATGCAGATTTACCTGTTATAAGAGGCGTTGCTATGTGCGTTGCTAGGAAGCATTTATTGAAAACACGTTGGCGATTTTAGCGATGAAAATGCACTCAACGTTGCAGTTAAAACATTCTGTTGTGTCAGTACCTTGATTAGCCTTGTACCTAGGTATTCTTTGACTTGTTTTTGTGATTTAAACTACTTAAAATCCGTCAAAAACGACAAAATCTACGCGAGGAATCACGTCAGCTTATGCTTTATTGAGTTATAACGGTTTTTTAGCTCAGTAACCAATCAGACAGCGTGTTGTCGCTCATTTACTTCCGGTTATTTTATAAATAGAAACAACGGTTGAAGTTTTTGAGAGAACGAAAAGTCGCCGTGTAAATTACTTTATGAAATGTTATAAGTGTTATGGAACTCCTCCTCGGCTATGAGATTGGTTATAAAATATTATTAATTTTTCATAGGTATATGGGACGTGTTATCAAATCAAGAAGTTATTGACTTTGTTCGTTCCAGGATAGCACAGGGAATGAAACCAGACATGGTAAGTTAAAAAATCAGATCATATCTCCCCTGTGCTTCGTAATGTAATCTTCACTGGTTGCCAGTGAGATCAAGGTTCTTTTTTTAAGATACTGATTTTTACTTTCAGAGCTTTACATGGCCAGGCACCTATTTATATTACTGATTTACTAACTTAATATAAACCCACTCGTGCTTTAAGATCATCTAACCGAAATCTACTACTTGAGCCAAAATCCAAAACGGTTTTTGAACCTTTTGAGAACATTTTGAGTTGCCGCACCAAAACTGTGGAATTCATTACCACAGCAAATTAGAAGCATTGATAGACTTTTCTTTTTTAAAATTAATAGTTTTTTGTTCATAGTGGTGATATATGTAATAGGCTTTATCTTATAATGAAACTGTAATTAGTTTTATAAGTAACATTAGGAATATATTGTTCTAAGAGCATTGAGACTATTGTATAATGCTCCTAATACGTCTTTATTATTATTATTATTATTATTATTATTATTATTATTATTATTATTATTACTATTATTATTATTATTGCTGCCTTCGGGCAGCACTCATATTCTTGCATGCACTCGTGCCCAGACCTTTGCGGACGTATGTATAGTCAACAGAATCTCGATCAGATCGAATTTAAGGATTTCTGTCGGATGACGTGGCCGATTTTATGACGTTTTGTGACGTAAATATCTATAAAATTACAATTGTGAGCGTGAACGAAGTTCTCCAACGATCTCTTCTGTCTTTACGTTGGTGCTGTCACGAATTTCAATTCATTTCAATGAGGAGATTTTTTGTTGTCAAGGTAAGGCGATTAAGATAGTTCTGTGTACTTAATTTTTCTTTGTCCTTAAAGGCTAACTTAAAACGGCAATATGGTTGAGTGAGGTAGAAATTTATAAGATATCATCTGCAATTTCTTTCCATAATTATCATCAATTATCAAATTGTTAATTGTTTTGTTTGTGAATACGGTTTACCTTCTATTTAGGTGTATATTGCATGGTGTGAGTTCATTGTTTCTCACAAGCGGCTAGAGCCACTGTGTTCATGAATCATGCTGATCAGCATCTGGGAAGCAACAACGATCTTAATATCAGAAGAATACATAGTCTTCTTTATTCTTGAATATGGCAAATCATTCAATATCAAATATAATAATGTAGATAACAGATATTGAGCATGCAAAATAATGCACATCCGTGTCCCTTGTGTCGATATCAGAAACAAATTCTGATATATGAAAATATCAACTGTTGTGTTCATATTGAACTGCACAAGCCTTGTACAGAGAACTATGTTATACAACTTTTTTATCTTTATGTTCAACTGCATTTTTATGCAACTGTTGAAGTTACATCTGTTTAAGTTACATCTGTTTAATATTACACATGTTCATAAGTTCATTACTGTATTGTGATTGAAAAATAGATGTTGAGCACGATTAAAACACAAGGGGGTCAACAAGGGAGGGGGGGCAAACATGAGGCATCCACAAATGTGCCAGGGGGTGCCTGCATATGATTCATCTGCAGATAGATGTCTACCCCCAGCTGGGGCATACACAGGTTTTTTCAAATGGGGGTCGTTGTACCTCTCATGAAATTATTTCAGAGTGGGGGGAGGAGAGCAACAACCAGTTGACTTTTCTTTCCAACATGTTGAAAGTCTGAAAACACTTTTAATTTGAATTGTTTGTCTCACAAAAACCCAAGGTTTTTACAGAGGTGTAAAAATTCCCCTCCATGCACATGATGATGACTGGGTCTGCATGTATTTACTGTATTACGGTATCACAGTTTCTATCTTTCTGATTTATAATGTATAAAGTTTTGTTGTTTTTGTATAATTTTGTTCCTAATTGGAACCAAAAAGGGGATGCGATCTCACCCACCACCATTCCCCTATGTATGTCCCTGATATTACCCCAGAGTACCTTTTCTCCAGCAAGCTCAGTGTAATCTTCATATATATGTAGAGCTCTCTGATCTTACCGTCTTACCTAAACCTTAACCGCATGGGTACGAGGCTTTACTGCCTCCACTGCAACTTTGACTTCAATAAGTCCACCACTATTTTTTGCAATTTTGCACAATATCACAAATCCTTGGATTTCAAGGCAGCACTTCCCTTGCGATAGTAACTTCTAGTTATTATTATTATTATTATTATTATTATTATTATAGTAAATGGTTTGAACCTAGGAGTATCATTAGATGTGTGAAGTTGATCGTCCAGGTAGTTTTGAGAAAGACTATTGTTGGTGACTGACGTTTCGGCCTCAGCGGCGGTCATCTTCAGAGTCAAGTAAAGCGTGTTTGTCAGGTTTGCCTATATATGTCTCGTACCAGCAGGACTTATGGTTTCTCTAGTGTCACACCGTTTAGTGTTAGAAATGAAGTACTTCATAAGTTAGTGCATAGGAAATTATAGCAGGTTGAACCTAAAGGGTAATGCTCCAATGTTTATGACAAAAATGGTTTTATTTTAGATCTGTGAGGAATTATTAACTCGCTGTCTTGCTCCAGATTGTGATATGGGTGGACTGGGGTGTGATAACATGTCTGTGATATTGGTCTGTCTCCTTGGTAACAGAAGTTATGAAGATCTTGTTTTAAAGTGTCAAAGATCAAAGGTTGATTCATCACTTGAAGTGGGTAGTCTCCGATAGTAATGCAGTCATTCTATGTTTAGTCAACATTGTAATTTAAACGTCGTTCGTGCCACTTTTCACCTTACATTTTAAGTCTTAATGAAACAAAAATATTGGCAAAGCTTTTAAAATGATGAACTATGTAGTTTGGACCGTAACTCTTCATGTTCTTGTTTTTATTGAGATATTACGGAGCTTTAGATTTAACGACGATTACGAGATTCATTTCCATCTCATGCTGATGTGATCAAGTCCTAGTTGTTGCTCATTTTAATAACTATAAGAAAACTCATACTCAAATAAACGACGACTGCGACTTTATCACGTAGTCATTGCCCATTTAACTATGAGGTTTTCTCAGAATTCACACTCAAATAGACGATGACTGGATAGGTACTTATCGTACATATTCCATATATGGAAGAACACATACATTGCGCCTCCTAGTTAATTGGATTGTAACCGACCCCAAAACAACAAAGATCCTAACCCCCCGCCTAACGAGTTTCCTAACCCTAATTCCCTGGCTGTGCTCTCCCCATCCATGTGGGATTAGAAATTCAGACTGTTAGACGGATGCGCTCATTAACGTGTTAACAATCCCAATAATTGCGTACGTACAGTGGGCTGGTACGAGGGCAACGTATATGCTTGTTAGGGCAATGTATGTGCTCTTCATATGGAACCTTCCATATATGGAATACGTACGGTAAGTTCATATGGGTGACTGCGACTTTCTCACGTTTAGTCATTGTGTATTTAACTATGAGATTTTCCTCAAACCTCGTACTCAAATAAACGACGACGATATGTCTTTATCACATCAGCATGAGCTGACGTAAGCAATGGACACCAAGTGTGAAATCTAAAGCTCCCTTTATTGGATGAAGTGACAAGTACGAGATATACTTTGAATCAATTATTTGAACCTTTTGCATGACATTAAATTATTTCAAGTTCTGATTACACCAACAGCTACCCTAGTCTGTTCCGTATACGTTGCACAATCGCTACATTTCATTCAGACGAATTTAATAAATTAAATCCGATAGTTTGCAGACATCTCAAAATAATTAAATTAAATGTAAAATTTGTCTAAGACGTTGTATCCATGCATCATGATTAGATGAAATGAATACAACGTCTGAAATGAATCATGTACATACATAGGTCTATCTACACGATGTGATTTAGTTACGACTGTCATCCTGAGGTATATCATTGTTTGTACGCATCAAACTATTATTTATGATTCGCTAATAAACGTTACAAAACGTTACACTCTTAACTGTTTCCTGTCGGGCTGAAAAACATCCAAAATTGAACCACCTCTTTGTTCTATTGATATCTCTGGAAATAACTTTAACTGTTGCGAAAGCTATACATTTCTGAAAACCCAATAAACCTGCTTTTACTAGTGCTTTTATGGCTGCGTTTACACTAGAGCAAAAGTAATCGGATTCGTATTGTTTTTATTCCCATGAGGAAGCAAAACAATGTCAGCCTAAATCTACCGAACAAGACACATTATGTTAATATAAATTAGCATTACTTATCATAAATCAGGTTGAAAAACTTTCATTTTTCTAGAAAAGGCCATCTGGCACGCCCGCGTAGCATCATGAAAATTACCACCAATCGCAGAGTTGTTTATGAAATCAAATAAAACTGGGTGTGCGAGTGGAAATCGTGTGCCTGGCGCTTGTCGAGTTTCATAAAAAGTTTCATGTGCCGTGTTTTTCGATTCACAACTTTATCAGTCTACACGACCGATTTTGACTGCGCCAGACAGGAAAGATTTAAAAGTGTATCACACACACCAAAATGACACAAGGAAAAATTGTATCACGTGCAGGATGTGCCTTGAAACAGGCTTAAGCTTTCGTCTAGTTTTGAAACTTCGTCAGTATGCTATCATAATATTATTATTATTATTATTATTAAGATTATTATTATTATTATTATTATTATTATTATTATTATTATTATTATTATTATGATTACGTATTGATATACAGTGTGTATAAAAAAACTGAACCCTTAGAAAACGGTCTTATACTCCCGGGAAATTAAAAACACGGTTTTAATAAACCTGGGAAATTAAGATAACTTGTAAACGTATGAAGGAGCATAACTGCAAAGAAACGTTAATATATTTAACATGTTTCTTTGCAGTTATGTTCTTTCATACGATTACAAGTTATCTTAATTTCCCAGGTGTATTAAGACCGTGTTTTTAGTTTCTCAGGAGTATAAGACCGTTTTCTAAGGGTTCAGTTTTTTTGATACACACTGTAATAAGACTGAATTTCTCCCACCAGAACATTAATTATTTGTTAGACTATTATAATGTGGTTTTATTGCCATTTTTTGAAAAAAGAGAAAAACAATCTTGAAAATATCAACAAATGACATATATTAAAGAGTTTCTTTCCAAAAACTTACCAGTGTTTTGAATTGATAACGTGAAGTGAAGTAAACACAAACAAATGCCATAGACCCACTGATCTCGAAAGAAGACTGGATCGAGCAACCATTGTTCAGAAAATGAAGCAAGAAGTCCGCCATTACTAAGGGGCCAACTGAGGTTCCTACGAGGTTTTTTGTTGTATTATGTGCTCTTACCATCCACAAAATAAAATAATTTTACTATAAAGAGGACCAGAAGACATTTTTCAAATTACTGGACAAAACGAACCATGACCTTCCTACAGATTTACTGCGACTTTCTGGCATCGGAGGACAATAGATTGCTTGATCCAGTCTTCTTTCTAGATTAGTGCATAGACCTTATTCCAAAATGGCTGCAAATTTAATATTCATTTATGTACATTTTAATTAGCCCTTCTAGCCTCGTTTCAGAAAAAAAATTATTTTGAATTTCGTACACAATAACGAGGCTATATAAGAGCTAATAAAAATATAATAAGAATATTAAATTGGAAGCCATTTTGGAATAAGGTCTATATATATTTCTATATACGACGTTAAAGACTAAAGTGTGAGTGTCAACCGTCGTGCATTGCGCGTTTGTGTTTATCTTTCCGCACGATAACAAAGTGTTTTGAAGTGCTTTGTTGCCAACTTGATGTGGTATAAATACTTCGGAAATTCGCCGAGTCTTTTCAGAAAACCCTACAGAGCCTTTCTTATTCATCCACAATCCAAATACATCGACTTGGAACATGATTTTTTTATTGAACCTCGTCACTTGGTCTTCCACGCTTCGCGTCAGTGAAGACTGACATAATTCGAAACGAAAGTCAAGAAAACGTCGAGTTTTGTGAAAAATACAGAAATAATTACTTTCTAAGGTATATCTTCTTTCAATTAAAAGACAAAATGAATAATTTATATCAAGGATTGGCAAGATATTTACGGATGCAGTTCACTAAGGGAATTTCGTGCTTCGAAAAATGGCCGACCGAGCGTGCAATGCGTCACGGTTGACACTCACTCTTTTGGTTATAACAAAACACTCGATTAATTCCTGAGAATATTGAGGTTTCCCTGAGACGAAGTTTTGGGAAATATGGAGATTCGAGGGAACCAAATTCCACTGCTTTCACGAGTGATCAGTCAATGAAAAAGGTTTAAACAAGGATACCTCGAACTCTCAGTCATGGTTTAGTTGATTGGGCGATGGAATTATTTGAAATAACAGGATAGTTAAAGCGCCCTTAACCTCGGTCATACTATTGACTTCGAACTTTTTAGCTGATTCTGACCCTAATCGTAACCCCCGCCAGATACTTTCATGTGACATCAGAGGCCAGACAGCAGCCATATTTGTGTCCCTCATATCCAATATGACAATCATAAGTCTAAACTATCACTTTGAGATATATAGCAGATATATAAAAAGAAAGCTTTTTGAGTGGAATTTTTGAGATGGAATTGTCAATATACCTCTTTCAGAGTATGTCAATAAATTAGATGTAGAGCATGTAAAACAGCAGTATTTACAGAATATTTCATCGATTTGGAGTCGACTGTCACTCGATCCGCATTAATCGAAAGTAAACACTTCGAACCCGATATTCGTTTACCACTAGTGGAATCAACTGACCTTCTATTCTATTTTGAGACAAGCTTCTACCAGCAAAAAATAATCTTACAAGCGACTATAATCAAATTGGTTTCAGGGTTTATTGATACAAGGTCATCTTGCCGCCAAGTTTGTTGTTTTGGCAAAAGTGCGACACTCGCAAAGAATGAATGATTTTTTTAATTTTGTCCATTTACAACTTTCAGTATTATTTACACAGATTTATGATTACTGCAGGGCTAGGGGTCTACTAGAAACCTTACAACCTTTACAATTCCACTATGGATAATCACAGAAAAGCAAGGAACAATGCAACCTTAGGGGGGGGGCGTGGCGGAGATAAGACCCTGAGTACGAGTTTGGGAACGATGGGATTAGAATTGGAATAATAAGCGCATTTCTCGTGTCATAATGATATTGCCACGCAGTTGGACATGCAGCTGTAAACTGAATAAGAAGTTTGAATAAAATATAGCCGAGAAATAATAAATATGTCTTATATGGGAACAATCCCAACTTTTAGCTGCTCTAGAATTTTTTATTAAAAAATAAAATAAAAATAAAAATTAATGTGAAATAAAAAAATATAAAATTAGTTTATTTGAAATACAAAAAAAAATAAAATAAATATGTAAATTAATAATTAAAAAATACAAATAAATAAAAATACATTAAAAAAATTTATTAAATATTGACATAGAAATTCAAACAGGGAAAAAAATTAAAATTTTTTTTTCAAATGTCTTCGACATGGCCCATCGTTATCATAGACCAGCATGCCTTGCATGCACAATAAAATTATTCCGCTGACCGAATAGTTTGAAACAATCAGAGCTCAGAAGATTCGATTTGAATTTGATCATGGCGGCAGGATATATTCGAAACACAGATTGGGAGGAAGATGAAGAATTAAGAAGTGACATAAAAAAGTATGTAATACAAAACCTAAAACGAGAAGAGGTTCTTGACTTTTTAAAGCGGGACTATCCACAGTATGCATGGAGTCTCCCTACATTAAGTAGAAGGATGCGTGTATTTGGTATCAGGTACGTTGACTATAATACCAACGTTGTTGACGTCCAGACGGCTGTTAGGGCTGAAATGGATGGCCCAGGAAAGCTTTTGGGGTATCGTTTGATGCAACGCAAGATTCGTGAGCATCATGGTTTGGCTGTCCCCCGTTCCCTTGTCTACGATGTTATGACAGATGTGAACCCGGAAGGCCTACAAGCAAGAGGGGATGTTGGCCAAGCAAGAAAGAAGAAAAGAGGACCAACTGGAACGTTTACTTCATTGGTAATGGTTTTAGCTTCTCTGTTTGATTAAATGTTTTATTGGTTACAGAAGTTACCTATACATTACCAATTTTTCGCCATTCATTCTTTTATTATAATTTTAAACTATCAGTTATTCAGTTCGTTTGGCATCTTATAGGGACCAAATCACACCTTCTCTGGGGATGGTCATGATAAATTAATGGGATTTACGAGAAATCAGTTTCCTTTGGCGATTTATGGAATGCAAGATGTATTTAGTAATAAGATAATCTTTCTAAAACTGTGGATGTCAAATTCCAACCCAAATTTGATTGGGAAGTGGTATTTACAGTATCTATATGAAACCAGAGGTGAGACATAAACTGTATTTTATTTTGTTATTTGGGAATGCACCAGGACCTCTGGGTTATCTCTTCATGCACTGCCTGGATGACTAAATACATGTTGTTTTTGGCAGTGTTGCAAATTACAAAAGTGTGTAATTTATATACATAGAGAACCATAAATTGTGTGCTTTGCCTGCAACCTGCCTGCACTTGGCTTACCTTAATCTTTGGATAATCCTGTTCACTGGACAGGTTAAATAAACTTTATTCCTTTTTTTTACTTTGATAGTAATCAGCTGTCGTTTACGCTTGGACAAAGGTACAGAAACTGGCCAAATGGCAACAATACATGCAGTCTTAAGGAATGGTCACAATGATGTTGAAAATGCAGAGGACACAGTGATATATGGGTCCTCCACTAGTAACAAGGTTAGTTTTAATATATACATAGCCAATTTCACATTACAACAGGACTCTTGCAAATCATGGGATGTGATGACTGGCATGCCTCCATGGGTTTGACATGAACGCCTGTCTCCAGGGGGGATATTTGATTTTTTCAAGCCGGGAGTCTGAAACAACCAAGTGGAAAGCAGGAAGTGAAAACATGCCAAAGATAATGCGTTCATTTCTATTGGCTCAATCACTTAAATGTGGCCTTGACAACATTTCAAAGGACCTTGGTAACGTTTGTGAGTAAACGATAAAACTTTTCAAAACTTTTTTTGTCCCGTGGGTAAGGAATTTGACAAAAAAATATAAAAAATGTCAAACCCCCCTGGATTTGCCTGTCCCAACTCCCCCTGGGGCTTAACATTGACAGGTGCATTATCGCCCGGAAAATACAATATTAAATCTCACGTACAGGTAACTTTGCGACTATAGATTGAGAGATGGTGGAGAGAACTCCATCATCGCCTCGAGAAGTACTTCAAGCAGCAGCTTAACTTCCTTTTTGATGAAGGACTATATGACCCAGACAACCAAATTGATAGGTGTGTACAAATTTTTTGAAAAACAAGTATCTGTGTTTATTGTTGATTAACCATTAAAAATATTCCTATGGATAATGAAACATAATTTTTGCTTAGATACCTTCTGGCATTTGTATACATCCCCGTCATACAAAAAGAGCTTGACATATTCTGCCAAACAGTTTGGAATTCACATCGCATCAGGTATCAGAGAAATGCCCAGATGCCAAAGGGCATTCCAGACCACCTCTACAGTTTTCCTGAAAAGTATCTGGCTAGAGACTATGGTATTTATATGTTGTTTGGCAAATGGTTACCTTTAACGGCATAAAAAAACACCACATCAAGTCATTAAAAATAACCTTGGGAAGAGGCCACTTTTGTCATTGGATATAAACTCCAATGAGTTTTAAACTTAGAGTTTTAAACACTGCCCATTTTCTATTCCCCTGCCAATGTGCACAACTGATATGCAGTATTATATACATGTATATAGCATTTCTTCTGAATGACTTGAAATTAATGTTTTAAAATCATATACTCTTATATAGGCATGCAGGTTTCACAGGAAGCACTTGATGAGGTTGCAGAATTGTCAGGAGTACTCAATGATGAAGAGTTGCAAGACTACTTGCCATTAAATGTTAGACAACAATGTGAAACGATAATACCTGAAATATCTGAAGTCAAAAGCAAAGATGCTGCTGAAACATATATGTTTTTAAAAGCACATTACCTGTACAGAGAATAAAACATACATGTACAGTAATGTGGTATATGCATGTGTTTAAATTAATTGTTCAATAACTACACAGTATGCTAATGATACTTAAACAAACTATAACAGTAAATATTGAGTAATGTCTCTCAATGTCTCTCTGTCGAACATATTAACTTCACATTTCTTTGATCTGGCGTAAAGTCATGCAGAAATGTCCTCCTTAAAGATGTAATCCTGACAAATTCTTCCACAGTCACCGGCTGATCACTGAACATTGAGTAATACACTGTTGTATGAAAAAGACCTACCAAAGCTAGTTGGTACTTTAGAACTAAAGCGCTTGGTTAGCTGGTTTGCAACAGAGTGCATTTGAACTTGTTTCCTTGTGTGAATTTCAACTGTTGTTGCAAGTGTTGTATTGATAGTATTTATAGCCTTTTCATTGTATTTTTTGATCACCCACTTCTTTTGATTAGTACCAACTTCTGGTGTTCCTTTAAATGCATCACGGAAACCTCCAGAAGCAAACTCCTTATCATCAATGAAAAGGGTGAGAGGGTTTTCTGTTTGCCACTCTTTCTGGACAACATCAAAAAACTCTAAATTGAGCACAGACTTGGTCCTGGAGACTGGCTTTATGAATTTACCTGCCTTTCAATTGATATAGATGCTGGATAACTCTGTGGTGTGGCTGGTGCCACATTTTTTGGCGATGAAGCACATTCGGCACTTGCAAACTTGACACGTTTTTCTCTGTGGCGAGGACGTTCATCAGTTTCACTACCACTTGAGAGTTTGATGGGGTCACTACATTGTGCATCATCATCATCTGTTTCAAGGTTGACCACAAAACGAACAAGGTATACCTTAACAAGATAGCCCGTTAATGAAACATATGCACCATTCAATGTTTTGCCCAAACCGGGGGAGAGCGGGCATAAAATGGGAAATTGACATGATTTCTCTGGTTTTCTTTGTTTTTTCTGATTTTTCTGGGGATTTTATTTTATTTTATTATTTATTTTTATTTGAGAGCGCCCCTGGGTCGGGCATTTTGACGTTCTTGTTACCAGTCGGCCGATGTCAAGGCATG
Organism: Chrysogorgia sp. JL179-B06; assembly: GCA_035772405.1. Classification (NCBI taxonomy): domain Eukaryota; kingdom Metazoa; phylum Cnidaria; class Anthozoa; order Scleralcyonacea; family Chrysogorgiidae; genus Chrysogorgia; species Chrysogorgia sp. JL179-B06. The sequence goes on from JAYKKM010000143.1 coordinate 3,143,013, forward strand.
TTGAACCACATGATATTGAAAATTGCAAGGTAAGTTCGCGAATAATATTACAGTACTTATTTATGCTTCTTTTTGTGATGCAAATATTAAATAAGGTCTTGTTTACTTTTTAATCAGACTTTTGTTTTTTTCCCTTCATGGTAGGTAGGTGAAATGATATTGAAAAGTATAAAGTGTACAGGCGTGTGTTAACTATCTTTTATTATGGCGGAGACATTTCTAACCCAGGGCAAAGATTGACCGCAAAGTTCTGCTCCAGAGTGGAGCTATTGACACAAAAAATTGAAAATGTCAAATGCCGCTGGGTCTGCCCGCCCTCCCTCCCGTCAGGCAAAACATTGATTGGTGCATAATTCTTTCTAAGATTGACAAGCCAAAACTGTTATGAAGTTGGTGTCACATTTGATAAATACAAAGGCACAAAGCTGTCCATAAACATGCACAGGTAGTAATCTAATTGATGCTAATGATGAGAGTGCATGATAGTTGACAGTCACGAATTGTTATAGCAGTTGTTTCAACTCTCAAATAAACAAAATAAAGTTTTGATGAGCGTTCTAAAACAGTTTTAACTTAGTCAAAGCACATGATAGTGGGGAAGCATTTCGAGCGTCTTAACATGTGTAGCGTTATTTGATTCAGGCTTAAGTCTATTACAGAATAAATATCGTATTTATAATTTTTCCTCACCTTATCTTTTCGATGGGGAATCTGGTTTATATTGGTACATGATGGTCCCTTATTCGATACCAGTATATCGCATGTTTTAACTGGAAGGCCAAAGTGAGCTGCACAGGCGATCTTCAAATTGTCCAAAGTTAGATCGTCAAATTCATATTCCACAAATTCACGTGGTTGCACCGGTCGAAAAGTTTGCCTATTATCGGGTTCTGCGGTGAGACGCTGAACAACAAGTTCTCTCCTGATCCTTTTTGATTTTTGCCGCGTCCACTTGGGTTTTTAGTTCTTTTTGCACTCATCTTCGCATTTAAATCCGCCCACACTTTGTTAATTTTCCGAGACATGTTGTCGTTGCTCGAGACTCGAAAACCTCGGGCCTCAGCTCAAGCCGTTGCAAGGCATGCTGGTCTATGATAACGATGGGCCATGTCGAAGACATTTGAAAAAAAATATTTAATTTTTTTCCCTGTTTGAATTTCTATGTCAATATTTAATAAATTTTTTTAATGTATTTTTATTTATTTGTATTTTTTAATTATTAATTTACATATTTATTTTAATTTTTTTTGTATTTCAAATAAACTAATTTTATATTTTTTTATTTCACATTAATTTTTATTTTTATTTTATTTTTTAATAAAAAATCTGTTTATTGTTAATGATTCGCTATGATAACGATGGGCCACCATACTAGTGTTCGCCAACTTTTAATAAGGAAATCTCTCTTGGAGGGACACAAATATGGCGGCGTAGCAACAGTCAGTTTCGTGAGTGAAACTACCGACTCTGCCTCCTTCGCAGGCTCTTATTTTGCAGCTCGATTGAGCCGAATAATTTTACGTGCAGGAGGAAGGAAAATCGGGAGTGTGCAGGTTAGGGGCGCAGGCTAGCAATAGAGCGCCAGCAATGGTTTCCCGTTCCCGTCGTTCCACGCGCGCCTTCCTTTCAAATTTCCGCGCGCCCGCTCTCGTAATTTGTATGCGAGCGGTTGCAACGGATTCCAATTTTGCTGCGGCGATGGTTGTAAATTGGCAGGTTGTGTGGAAGATATTCTACGTGGAGTCGATAGGCTAAAATATTATGTTCTTTATACTGCTATCTTTTCCGTCAGCTCGGTTGAGATTGAACGACATTTTTAGTCGAGCAGGAAAGATGACGCTGACAGATGGTCGCGCTTGTTGGGCGCTTTCGAGTTTCGCATGCGGCGTGGTAGTCACTCAGCAATTTTGCGTCGAGATTTTCCAGTTTTCCTCTGTGGTTTACCCTCTGTGTAATCAAACTAATTAAATACGGACGGCAAATATGTTTTGAAATTGGTTGTACAATTAAAGCGCAGCGCACACTAGGCGATTTTTGTCGCAAGGGCCTGCGATTTTTGTCGCAAGGTGGCAACATTGTCTAGCTATGCGTGTCTTTGCGATGGCGAAAATCGGTCGCAAGCGACGGTCGCACAATATCAAACATGTTTGATATTTGTGCGACAAAAATTGCGCGTGTCTTAATTGCGACAAATATCGCTCGCGACAAAAATCGCCTAGTGTGCACTGTTTGATATTGCGCGACTGTCACTTGCGACCGACTTTTGCCATCGCAAGGACACGCATGCTAGGCAATGTTGGAATATATTGTCGCAAGCGACAAAAATCGAAGGTTCTTACGACAAAAAATCACCAGTGCGCGCCCGGTTAAGGTCTTCGATGTCACGCGCTACATCGACAATAATTTTGCTCGAAACAAGATACCTGCTTTTCTTTCCAACTCGACAAAAAGTTATTCTCAAAACCACATGATACAAGCCGTTTTGTGCTGCGATTCGCTATACATAACATATCAATCGTTCTGTTGCTAATATATGCTAATATATTTAGAACTCGTAACATGAAATTATAACCTATACAGGACACACGAGGCGACAAATCGCAGGGGCATGTTGCGGGGACATTTCCCCTGTTGCGTTGCGGCGACATTTCCCCTGTTGAGGACAGACGAGGCGACAAATCGCGGGGGCATGTTGCGGGGACATTTCCCCTGTTGAGGACAGACGAGGCAACAAATCGCGGGGGCATGTTGCGGGGACATTTCTCCGGTTGAGGACACACGAAGGGACATGTCAGAGAAGTAAAAAAAATAACGTTCTTTGATTGGTTTATCTTAATTTTGTCGCAGGGACTAGTTGCTACATGTTGCGACAAGATTTCGCATGGTGCATTCGGAAACATGTCCCCGTGATTTGGCGCCTCTTGTGTCCCAACCTTGACGCCTTATAATTTACTGTCGCATAATGTACTCCATCATCACATATCCTTGGGATCTACTTTATTTGTGTACTATATTTGTGGGGATAAATATTTTTACAGAATTTAAAATTTGATCAATATACATGGGCGGTCATTATGTTGACAGACTTGAAGTAATCTTGTCCAACTATACTACAAACCGGACATTTCTACATTCCACCATGTCACCTCATGTATTATATCCTATATATGGTTTATACAAGTTCAAGTTTATACAAGTTAATGTGATCCTTCGTTGACATCAAGACTGTTCTGGTATAAAGGACAGCGGGCAAGACCAACGGACCATCTCACGTTAGGAATATTATATTACTTAATAGCTACATACCATAGTAATGATGTAATAATAAACTACTTTAGAAGCCACCTGTGATTACGTTAGCGTGGGATTCGTTGTAAAGGAGATCAGAGACGGGTCATGGAAATTAGAATTCATGGTGACTATAATATATGATAGTATAATAGCTATGAAACTGGTCAGTCTTCGTAAAGATTAGTCAGGATAAAATTTTTACAGAAATTAAAATGTGATCAATATGCCTGTAGGGCGATCCATAATCTTCTTGACAAACTCGAAGTCTAATCTTGTTCTACTATATATCCATAAAACCGGATATTTCTACATTCCATCATGTCACCTTATTATCTCCTATAATCTATATCTCCTTTATTTGCGAGGATAAACCTTTTTACAGAATTTAAAATTTGATCTCAATATACCTGCAGGCGGTACATCCTTATTCCGATTTTGACAGATCTTGTCGCACCATTAGGCAACGGAGTGCTCTCACGCACATGCCCCCAAATTTTATAAAATTGTGTTCTTTTGAAACATGAAAAGTGCCCTTTTTAAACAAAGCATATAGAGGAAATAGTATATTCCCGAACGACAATTACAGTATATGTGGAGTCGTGGACATTGCAACGAAACATCACAGAGAGTATCCCATTCTCTTCAAGAACTCCAATAAAAGTTATGATATAAACAATGGAGCACCAATACTGTAAACATCTGTTACATACCATTTCTGGTATTTATTTAGTCAGCGCCTATTTGTTTGGCGCTTGCTTTGCTATAACATATCAGACTGTCTGATTCAGACACTCGCAATTCCACTGACAGCTTTGCCACAGTAAGAAGTATGATTTATAGTGGTGATTTATCAGAAATTACCAAACATCAACTAGTCATAATGTGTGTATGCTGTGTAGTAGTCAAAAGCCTTGCCAATTATATTCAGATAAGTGATGGTTATTCTTAATTTAAGTCTACTGTATTTAAATATAATTAAAAGAATTGAAAACAATGTGTACATACTGCAGTATGTATGTTACCATTTATATAATGAATCCCAGGGTTCATTTTGGAAATTTTATAAAAAATTAGGGCTTCCAATGGCTTTTGAGGCAGCAGTTCCCTTGCGATAGTCTAGTATATATTTGTACCCCTGAAAGCTCTCCAAACACTTGCATCCTACGCCCCCTGTGTTGCGCACTACCTATAGCAGACATTTCTACATTCCATCATGTCACCTTATATCCGTTGTTGATGCCAGTTCAAAAGTTGTTTAAATTAAGCGCTAGTTTTAATTTCATTTAATCGCTCCGAATTCATTGTCACCAAATACCGTTTTTAAACTTGGTATAAAGGACAACTCAGTTAAACCAACGGACCAACGGACCATGATGTTCTAGAACATTATTTTACTTAATAACTATACATATAGTAATGCTGTTATAATAACAAAATACTTTGAAGCCACCCTTGATAATACGTTCGTGCTGCATGAGATTCGACTCGCCTTTCCGGATTAAGTTCTGTTTCAACAAACAATGACCTATTCTCATCATAGTTCTCTGTTTATCGAGCAAACTTAAATGTTTTTCTAGCCGATTACGACACATTCAAGACAAGAATTGCAGCTGTTTTCTGTATATTGGGTGCCAACAAGTGTAAATTTATATATTATTTAGCATTAATAGGGTCACCTTTTTCCTCATTTGTTTGGTTATATGAGATAACCAAATTCGCTGATATATTTTAAGTTAGTTATATCAAATATAACCAAATCAATGTGAAAATAATAAAAATAATTTCGTTAACACTGATCTATCATATGGCGAGTACTCCAAATCGAAATGATCGCACAGGATCTTTCCTCTTCGAGATCGTTTCGAGGCCCGTATACTCTGCACTGCTCGATCAGGGGCACCGAGTACGCTTTGAATACCAAAGTCTAAAGAAATTATTTTGGTTCTTTGACATAAATTGGTTATATCAAATAACGAAATCATTTGGTTGTTTGATATAGCCAAGTTAAATCATGGCAATATATATATTAATAGAGGGTATTTGAAATAACTAAATCACATACTGATTTATTCATGATTTGCCGTTATTTGATAACCAAAAAAATCAGCCGAAACATTAACATATATCAATGCTAAAAGTAAAACTTTTAAGAACCAATTTTAAGAACCTGTTAGGCTAAGATTTTCCATTTAGACCCCCTTTACATAAGAACCAGCTGTTTTAGGCTAAAATTTGAAAGCAGGTTCTTATTTTATAAAATAGAGTCAAAACTAAAAATTTATAAATCCAAGAAAATAAACTCTACAACGTAATAAAAATGAGCCAGAACCAGACAAATAGTATATATATATATATATAGTTGTATATGTTGTTTTGTTCCATTGAATTTACACACAGTAAGCTGTAAATTACATACAGTGTAGCTTAGATTGCAGTCATTTGGAGAAAAGTTATGCATAATTTATAAAAATTTTATATAAAGACCTGTTTAAGAACCTAAATAGCCTAATTTTACAGTAAACACAATTTATATAAGAACCTTTTTAGGCTAACTTGGAAAAATCTAGGTTCTTATACGCGGTTTTTTACTGTAATAATTTACACTTGGCACCCAATATATACATAGCTGTTACGAAGCAATAGTCAGTAATATTATCAAATTGAATTACTTGAGCTCATGTTATTATTATTTTACGACCAACACTGATCAGTTTACTAATTGTTAAGTAGTTTAAGCAGCGTCTTACAGTCTGGCTGGCTTAAGGGCAGTGAGTGATCCACTAAAACATTTTCATTTTTTAAATACATTTTTAAAGAATGCGAATTGCACATGTAGATATAGGACAAATACTAATTGTTTTATCTCGCTTTATATAAACGACAAACGGGAAGGAAACGGAGTGTCGTCGTATAGTTTGGAAACCCAACCGGGACCACGGTGGCGAGAAATGCAACTTGTTTCGAAAACCTGGCAATTTACCATAGCTTTTCTTTCCTCTGATTCACCGAGTATAAATGCCAAATATTACCTTTAATATATATCTATATACGAGAAACATTGTCTCTTAACCCTCTATGGTCTTCGTGGCGCAGCGTGAAGATGCATGATCTGGGATTGGTATGAAATAATCCGATATGATGGCGTTATGCGAGTGTGACTGTGGGAGCGAAGCAAGTGTAAAAATAGATTGCATCGACATTTTACAAAACTGCTATACACTCTCCTTCGCAGAGGCTTCTTGCGCTTTTTTAGAGTTCGCGCAAATCCCACCTAATAGTATTACCCGAAATTTAAAAAAAGCGCAATAAGCCTCTGCGGAGGAGAGTGAAACTGCTACTATAAAAATATACATTGTCATAGGTGTGAATATGGTTTCATTGTAAATTTGGTTCATTTAATTTTTATCATTATATAAAATGCCTTTGTCTTCTCTATCATATTAGTAACTCAGCGTGTCTTGAATACGGTTTAACTGAGACGAAATTAAATTAGAAAGATCTCTGGTTATATCATCTTCCTAAAATAAGTGTTCGAGGTGGCATCTTGGCGCGGCTGCGGCTTTATCCTCTGTGGCCTTGTTGTCTACACTTGAGCGCACAACAGGGTGTCAAGAATGTGTCTATGATCACTCAAGTTTATAGCAATTTAGTGCATTATTACAGTCACGAATTGTCAACCGCAGAGAATGCTTTGGTAGTAAATAAATAATACTTGCGTAAAATAGCTCGATATATTTCACCTAATATCTTATCCATTAAGACACTCACAGTCTCTGAGTAGTGGATATCTGCACAGTTTTCTAGTATAAATGTTCAATATAATAATTCAATCAACATAAGTTAACTCCTTTTACGGCCATATTGTTCAATGTTGTTACCTTGCTATTTTAATTCAACTAAAACCGTTTGTGCGAGAACTCACTCAAACCTAGATACAGAAGGAGATCGTCCAAAGCTTACTGGCTAAGCCTATAGAACTATAAAACAATCATTAAAATTTATCACATCGACAACAGAGAATGCTTTATAATATGTTTGTGCGAGAACTCTCTCAAACCTAGAGACAGAAGGAGATCGTACAAAGCCAACTGGCTAAGCGGCCTATAGAACTATAAAACAATCATTAATCTTTATCACATCGAAAAGTAAATATTGATTTTTTAGTTAATCACAGGTATGCCGTTGCCGTTGGTTTGCGATTATACCACACGTTTAATTCACACAGAAAATTGTTTATGGTTTTATGTTCCATTTGACCTTATTTGACCATACACGTAAGCTTTCACTAAAACTATAAACGACATATGGTAATGACACATTAATGTTCATATTTCAAGTGATTAAAGCGAGAATAAGTATCAACAAGTAGGATTAACTAGAAGCTTCTCTCTCGTCTTGTTTCGATCAACTTTCATCATGATCATCTTGTATAAATAAATACAAAATTCTAATTATTCGCTTTGGTTTATCAGTTTTCTCATCAGATATAAAAAAGAAACTCATTACGTATATACGCTTTAATTTTGTAATGTAATGCTGGGGTATCATTTTCAACCACTGTACATTATTTATTTATTTCCAAAGTAAACATTTTTTGCTTTGAAATCATTCTGTTAATAATATTTATGAATACAAGGAATACAAGTTTGTTAGTACTTTGTACTATTTAGTGTAACCTTCTTTAAATAAAGTTTCTATCGTATCCTATCCTATTATAATACCTTAACGGAGCAGTGAATTTTATGATCTTGGTATTCCATTTGTGTAGTAGAAACATCTATCGTAAGTTCTGGTCGAAAATAACTTTTTTTTAAATTCTAATCAACAAATATTTATATGGTCTAGCCTCCTCCGCAGGTCCCGGCCGGAACAACTCGGTTCAGTGGAGCGCGGTGATGCCTCCTGTTTCGTGTATTTATTTTGTATATACTTGATTGTTTATATTTTCTTGAAGTTTTTGTTAATATATTCATTAACCACAGAAATATTTTATGTTTGTTTACTAATCTTCCAGGTAGAAAATGTCGGAAACATAAGGAATAGTGGATCTACAGACGGAATAGTAGATTTCAAAATCTACTATTCCTGTTGTATAGTAGAAAAAATCTAAATGTCGACTCTGAATATGACGAAGAACGTGCATTTGTTCACAAAATGTGTTCAAAATGATAATATCCTGTTTATATGCCAACTTCCTCACCTTTTCTGCATTACGTGTATAATTTAAAAGCGGAACTACACACTTTTGTTTGGATTCTCGCTGCAACAGACAAATGAAGTGTGAGACAGCCGGATATGTGCAGCAAAACCCCCATATGTGTTACGAGGTCACTATATACGGAAATACTAATTAATTTATGCCACATAATTGCACTGAGTATTACTTCATTTCAGAATTACTTTACCAAAATTTACTGATCAATCATTATTTCCCTAAACTACTAAGATTGTTGACTTGAGTGAAATTTGGTCTCGCACCTTTGGTATTTCTGCCAGCTGCTCTACCTGAGCTGAACTATCTCTAACTATCTCTAACTATCTCTAACTATCTCTATCTCTTTGGGCCCGCTCATTGGCATTTACGCTGTTGCGGTTACCCTGTCACACTTATTTCTTCGTGGTATTTTTTGTATATGTTTTGTTAAATAATTGGTTTATGTACATCAAAGTATAAGTATAATTATGTAATACATATATAAATATGGAAAAGCTAGTGGAAAAGCTAAATAAAAACACACACACACACTTTGATAATCAACGGCCATGAAATGATCGCAAATTAAACTTGACATTGTGGGTCGAAACTAATTCAGATGATTTGAGTATAGAATCTAGTTATGACCAATATTGGTTGTTATTGTTTTATGTACCAACACGATTTAAGTAATGGCATCGATGATCAATTATACACCGCGTTAAAAAATATTTGACTAGTACACTGCGGTATAAATTAATTAAAAATAACTTTTAATAACTAGAAGTTACTATCGCAAGGGAAATGCTGCCTCAAAAGTCATGGGAAGCCTAATTTTTAATAAAATTTCCAAAATGAACCCACTCTAGTATGTACACATTTTTTCAATTATTTTAATTATATTTAAATACAGCAGACTTAAATTACAAATGCCTCGCAAATGACTACCAGCTGGCAAGAATATAATTGGCAAGGCTTTTGACTGCATACACAGTATACATTATGACTACAGTATGTAGTTGGTGATTGGTAAACAAATTTCTAAAGATAAAAGTTTTAGGAGCATTACATATAATATAACTCTTATACTTCCTAAAGTTACTTAAGTTACTTTTACTGTAAAGCCAGTTATCGCCTATACTTATTGCATTCTAAAACATATCCTGGCTTCATTTCATGCATGACTATACTGCCTGTTTTACTATTTCCTGTTTCATCAGCCGCAAATTGCTTTTAATCACTAACAATGATCTTTTACTTTTGGAAATATTTTTTTATTCAATTAAATTTGTTTAAGAATTAATTATTGAGACTTGCTCAGATACATATTTTCAGTAGGCCAATCTTGGGTTTTGGACTGGCCTGGAATATATATATATATATATATATATATATATATATATATATATATATATATATATATATATATATATATATATATATATATATATATATATATTAAATATGTTCAATTTGGCCACGCGTTTATGCAGGTACTTGACAATGCGCAAACCAAGTACTAGTGTGTGGGCGTCCTCCACCCTTCCGGAATAATTATAATCAATGCCAAGCAAACAGCTTTTTATATGCATCATTCTTTATACTAAATTAAATTATAAGAATATATATATCTTATAAGCTTTATAATGGAGACAATTGACTTTATTCAACTGCAGCGTCTTAAACTATGTTACAAACACACACACACACACACACACACACACATATATATATATATATATATATATATATATATATATATATATATATATATATATATATATATATATATATATATATATATATATATATATATATATATATATATATATATATATATATATATATATATATATATATATATATATATATATATATATATATATATATATATTATAACTTACTCAACAAAAGAACTGAAATAATTTCCAAATGTCGACACGAAAACAAATTTTATGCCAAGAACCTCCGCCGCACTAAGAATAAAGTGACACCTCCTGGAACACCCCCTTGAACAGTACGTGTAACATAAACAGAAACCGAAGCGAGACTTCCTCAGTTGCCTGATGATCGCTTAAACGCGTGAAACTCCGAGTAGCAACGTTAATCATCTAATAAATATATATATATATAGTTTGACGCTACTCTGGCTTTAAAATGTATTTGAACGTAACTTAAAAGTTACTGTCCATGACCCAACTTTTTAAATCCAGAGTAGCGTCAAACTATGTCTGATTTATCACCTGGCATGCGTTGGGAAATTATTTGTTGTTTATATATATATATTTATAGTTCTTTTCAGAACTTAGCAGCTTTCATATTTATTCTTATTATGATCGTATTGTATATTGTGTAATTGATATTATATAATATTCTTATGATGTTACCCACTACATGAGAAACGTGATGTGGGTATCCTGAATAATATTATTGTTATTATTATATATTATTATTATTATTTTAAAGTACGAAAGGAAATTTGCTTGCTGCTGCTGCCATGCATGATTTATATAAAAGTAGAGTGCTGCGTAGACAGTGTTTTGGATATATATCAAAGTGAAAAGGTGGTAAACTGCCGAGATTTTTAGGAAAAGAGTTCGAATGTTTTGTGACGAAAACATTCTAACTCTTTTATAAACGCTCTACCTCTAATGGTATCGAGCACTCTTGAACCATCCGCCAGCTTTGTAACATTCATGTTACAAATCTGATTTGGTATATATATATATATATATATAATATATTATATATGCCAATAGGGTGCAGCAAGTAGAAGTTTAAATCAGTTGATCAGGACGAGTTATCACATAATTTAAATTTCTATCAATGTGTCTGACTCTATTTATGTCCAATTCTAGACTGATCACGCGCAAGGTGTCACATAAACCATCTCATGTAACATTGGTGTAGTTGACACGTGCCATGATTAGTTCCCCAGCTGCATCTCACGCGATGAGACCTTAGTCCATACCTCATCATCATCTGCATCTTATTTTCTGTGATACATATTTAGTTTTTATTTAGATGTAGAACTCCACCATATCTGTTCTCGCTACACTAATTTTTTTACTCTTGTATTATTTATATACTGCTATGTTATTAACACCGCGCCGCGATTGATTGTAATTGTTTTGGGCGTTGTACAGGCTGGGCGGAGAAGGGAAGTTGCTATCTCAAAGATTTTATCAGACATACCTTCGGGCCGTAGTCGGGAACGCCAAGTCAGTCACGTGAATGGCATTACCGATGATGTGAATACTCGGAAAAGTGATAAAATTCCTCTATTTAGTTTGGTTTCAATCGTTAAAAACGAAGCTATTTCGGCCGACAGCACAGCGAGAACCGAAAAACTAAGATATAAGTTATCAAGTTGGTACACAGTCAATAAAGGTCCTCGCCGGACAAGAACTTTCCGACATCAATCACAATCGTATCATAATCGTACCATAATCGTATTGACATCGGCTGTCAGATTAAATCATATTAAATCTAAATTTAGATACGATACATTCCGATATCCCGTCGGCCTTACTGATCGAGAGTCTCCGCGCCTAACGAAGCCGTCCGGGAGCCGCCGAGTACATTAGCAGATAATGTAATGATGACATGTTTGTCTGTTAGGAGTCTTCATATTAAGCGGATCAATATTAAAACCAGGAACAAATAAATATATACAAAAGACTGAACGTTAGCGGGTTTTTAAATACACACTAAAACATTATGTCCGATTCATTATTACAAAATGTTGATTGATAACGGCAGATTAGAAAGAGTTAAATAGTTATAGAAATGGATGGTTATCAAATTGTTATGCTGTTGTACTAGCTACGTGGGTAATAATTTTCAAGATTATTAAAGTTGAAGAAGCAAATATTTTAGTAATCTTATTAACATGAGGAGGATATTTAACAGAATAACACGTATTAGAAAACTTATTAGAAGAAATATTTCCAGAGACATACAACAGAGAAAGTTTGTTTCGTTTACTAAGATTCCTGAACATAACAAGGGAAAACGATAATTGTATTTGTTTCGATGTTACCGACCAGTGCTTTTAATTACTAGTTTATAAACTCCACAGCGCACAGACAGACAACCAATGAAAGAAGAATTTGCACGAGATTAGAGGGCATTGACGTCATTCGATAGATACAATAAGAAACTACGCTATTTGATTGGTTGATTGTAAATCAAATCATATTGTCTGGATGTTTGCCAGAAACAATGTTGACAGTTTTAAGTGTGGTACTGCCAAATATGGTGTCATAGAATGGCGCACCCATATCCTGCTGTGTCGTATTATTATAAAAGCTAGAGAATTCAGTGGAAGTCACACGCTAATTTGGCTTGGTTTGTTTATTTGAAAATACGTGTGGAAGGTGTAAGGACGTTGTGAGATCCTGGCATAAGACTTTCAAAAAATAGACTAATGGCTATGACTGTTTCTGCGATTCAAGATCAACCACATAATAAAGTACTAACAGAAGGTCATCCTTATGCCCAACTTCAAACGTTGTCTTCGAACGTTGTAGCTATCAGATCTTTGAATATGAGTACAAATACGACAGTTGGGGATTCACAAGAAGAGTTACAAGTAAGTCAGTTGTTTGTATTCGAAGAACCAAATATATATATCAGCTATGACGTGAAATACTTATTAGTGAGATTGTGGTTAAATTTTGATTTACCTGCATGTTGACCTTATACTAACATGACATAGCATGAGACTTATTTCTTAGTTTGATATTGTGTTTATGTATTGAATATGGTTAAGAATTTCCGAAGTTGTAAGGGAAGCACAACTATATACGCGTTGTTGATTGTTTATGTCTATTTGATATTGCGAATCACGCGGTTCATTTGTGATTTGGTTAACAACATTTAGGTACCAAATGGCGCCGAAATTGCGAAAACTAAGTTTACAATTCTTCAAGTGTTTTTAAATGAGAATACGAGAAATTTTGCGTGGCAGGTATAGTTTATAAAGTCACGGGAGTTATTTAACGGCGACATAAAGTTCTCACCAAGCCATTGTTTTTTTGTTAATCAACTAGTAAACGCGCGCGTGAATATCATCACTATACATCTGGTTGTGGTTCCGGAGTCACGATGTGTCATTATTATACAAATGCTAACTTTAAGACTCTGAAGACTCTGAAGACTCTGAAGAAATATTATTGAGTAGAATTGCACCTTCTCAATAACAAATATGTCGAGCGCGATGTTGTTTTGATGTTCTGAAAGGACGTATTGTTATTGTCTTGTGACCATGCTCAAGAACCAGTCAAATGGAAAATGAATAGGTTCTTAAAAATAAAACCTAATTCATCTGACAGTGTTTGCTATATATGTTGTTTCGTTGTTTCTATTTGGTTTCTTTTCATACACTGTCTATGATTCATATCAATATTTATACAAAACTCTTTCAATTGTAGCAAACAAGAAGTGAAATGGAAAGATATCTACCAGCTGTTCCTTCGCCGATAAGTCCTTTCTCGTTCCCAAGCTGTCGCCGAAAGTTTCGACGGGAAAGTGCCAACGTAGTCCAAGAATTTTTCAGCTTCGACAACTCTGTGAAAGTAGAGGAAGTGAAGGAACGAGAACTGAAAGACAGCGTATTTTTAAATTTAGGTGATCATGACAAATTGTTATCATCCGGCCATGACCTCGCGGTGGATGTGAGTTTTAATCAGTTTCGTACACCACAGATAAGGAACTACACCATAGGCATAGTATATCCTCCCACTCCGCCACGTTCTAATCCAGGATCACCTGAGAATGCAGTTCCACGACAACCAATACTAATGCATCCACCACCCCCGTACGCCACCCTGTCTTCTGTACAGAGACGAGTGAATACACCAGAGTTACAACGTCGAAGAATTCATCACTGTGATCATCCTGGCTGTACTAAGGTCTACACTAAGAGTTCACATTTGAAAGCTCATCAACGAACACATACAGGTGAAAAACCATACAAATGTACTTGGGAAGGGTGTACATGGAGGTTTGCAAGATCTGATGAACTTACACGTCATTTCCGTAAACATACTGGTGCTAAGCCTTTTAAGTGCCAACATTGTGAACGAGCATTCAGTCGATCTGACCACCTAGCTTTACATATGAAGAGACATAACCAGTGATTAGAAAGTATTCAGGATATAACGAAATTCATCATTCTTATTAAACTGTTAAATAATTGATTTGCAAGTAACTTTTTTACTCTTCAAAACAAACAGTTGAAGTTTTCTATTAAGCAGGATGTAATGAAGTTAATATACAGTATTTTTGTATGGTAAATATAATTTGTAAATGTAAGATATTAAAAAATAAGGCTCTTTCTCGGTATATGCACAACCCAATTACGATCGCATCAAATTTAAATTTGATCAAATTTTATCCAACGGAAATTTCAATTGAAATTAAGTTAATCGTTATGATACAGGTAACATATCCTTCGTTCTTTAAAAAACGCTGGTTTTGTGTTTCCTTTTTGAAAACCAGGGAGAACATTGTTATAAATGATTGCAGATAGGATGTGTTAGTAATTTGGTTGTGCATATACTGAGAAAGTGCCAAAAATAAGGCCAATATTTATTATTCCTACTTTATTAAGATATGATTGTAAATTTGAGCCTAAATATAGAATTTAAATGAGACTCAATAGGTTTACTTGCCTCATGCCAGCAGGCTGACGTCTTATAAAACCCAAGGCCACACATGCAGGTAAGCAAACTTTACAGATAGCTCCCAATCTAAAAGATTCTTCATTTCTTATATACTTTCTGAATATCTAATATTTTCATATAAAAATATACCTAAATGCAGCTAGAAGGTAAAGAAACAACTTTTCATTAATTCAAGTAATATTTGGCATTTCACTTGATTAAACTACATGTTCTAACATATCCGTAGAACGTGTACTGTAGTTTAATCGAGTGAAATGCCAAATATTACTTGTAATATACCCACAATCGTATCCGGCATTATTATTACATTGATCGGTTTCCTTTGATGTACCGCGGGATGTATGCGCCATACATCCCTATGAATATTAATAAGATAAGAAACAAAGAAAAAACTACGAAAATCTTTATCCAAGATGGACAAAATTGACAACACTTTGTTGGAAACCTCCACAATGCAATAATAAGTCAGATAAACACTTTGAATGTAGGGATTTATGCGATATACAGCCCTCGGACGCTACACGTCCTCGGGGTTGTATGCTGCATAAATCCCTCGTTCTTGGTGTTTATCTATCACTTACCACCACTATATACATACAGAACTTGTGACTAGGCTCTTGGCAACGGCCTCCGTAGCTCAGTGGTCAAAGCACTGAACTAGCATCGCAGAGTCACGGGTTCAATTCCAGCCGGAAGGCCTTGAAGTTGCATTTTTTGCATCTGGTCCCGGTTTGGTCTTAAAATGTATATATTCCAACATTCAAAATTTTCCTTTACATTAATTCACTTTGTTTCACTCTCTGACGAAGGACCTTCACTTGAAAAGTTAGATTTCTTCCACACTATTTTGGCAGTACACCAATTGTTTAGAGTATTCAATTTGTATTTCTACACTTCCTACTTAGGACAACAACAACAACCAATTGGTGATCATGTAACAGATAGTCTGCATGGGAGAAACAAAAATTGGTACTGTAGTAGACAAAGTAGTGGGAGCATCCAATAAAAAATGCCTTTAAAATGTGAGGTTAGCATGTCATGGTACACTATTTTTACTGATGACCTTGAACTGCCTAGCTAAGCATGCAATATCATTATTTTACAGTACCAGGAATTTCCACATTATCTTTCCTGGATTTCTTTAGAAATGAGATTTCTTGAGAATGTAGTTTCTTTATGATAATAATAATTCTGTAAATTAAAAAAAGATAAAAATATAAATTGATAATTTAGAAGTTTACTAAATTGCAATAGCTGGGTTTCAATAGACGTCATTTCCTGTCTTGTGCCACATTTTTATCAGCTCATTTACAAATTTGAATAGAATACTTTCTGATTGATAACACAATCATGGGTAGCCTGCATAGCAGCTCTTGAAGGGGGAGGGGGAAGAGCGCAAATGTGCGCTATTCCCCACTTGCTGCCCCCCTCCCCCTTCGAGAGCTGCTATGAAGGGTACATGAAGGGCAATGTTTGCCCATGTTATGAAGGTCAATAATATACAATTATTGAATGAGGCTGATATCATTGGCAGATAACATTGACCTCAGTAGGAAGTAAAGCCACGCAAAGACAATTACGTCACCTACGCAGTCTTCCTTTTCGTAAATGGTCTTTGCCATCATAAACAATGACCCCAACCCCCCCCCCCCCCCCCTAATCCTAACCCTCTGGAATTTTTCTCAACACTGTCACAGCTTGACACAGTTTTTCCGTATATATTAGTAAAAAATTCTGGGGGGTTAGCATTCAGGGGTATCGGGGTCATTGTTTAGTATGGATGAAAGGGAAGACTGCGTAACCTACAGACAATTTTTGATATTTTGTAGGTGGCAAGACATCAAGAATTGTCTGTAGGTTTTTTTTGCCAATCGCAATTGTATGAGTACATGTATTGTATAATAATGATATTTATGGTTTTATCAGGATTGAAATCCAGCTATAGAGTTCTGAAAAAGTTGAGCAATTAATTTTCTTATCTTGAAAAGTTGGCTAAACAACTTCCTGCTTTGCAATTGATTGGCTTTTTACTCTGATTACCGGTATATTGATTATATTATATTATATTATATTATATTATATTATATTGATTATCTGATTATATTGGTTGGTCAAAAAATATATATCTAACCAGTCATTGTGTAGAAATGAGTGAGTACTCAATTTTTCCATATATCTGTTCTACTACGTGACAGTTATCAATGCACTTATCAAAGGGGGGACTGGGTGGGGAGTGCAGGCAACAATAGAGGATTTGAATTTTTGCTGCAATTTTTTGTCAAATGATCCCACAAACCAAATTAAACTACCGTATTACTATCAGTGTTATTATATTATATTATGAAAAATGGACATTACTTGGTCAATATTTACTCGATTTCAATTCTGAAACCAGATTTGTATAGAGTCATCATGGCAACAACTCAAGTACCAAGTTCAAGTACATAACACACATGTCTACCATGTTATGCAAACATATTCTACTGTAAATAGCTCTTAATATCACTCTTCATGTAACATTTTTCTATTTTTGCACACGCCCCTCATGGAAATCAGCTTCGGTTGACGAGGCCAGCGTGTATAAAGTATAAGTTTCTATCTATTTATTTATTTATTTATTTATTTAGCTTTGCCACAGCTAGCTTTTATATATTTATATATGTATTACATAATTATAATTATACTTATAACGTACATAAAACCAATTATTTAACAAAACATATACAAAAGAATACAAAGAAGAAATAAGTGTGGCAGGGTAACCGCAACAGCGTAAATGCCAATTACAGCAGGCCCAAATCGATCACCATTGACTGTTTTGCTGTCTGCCCAAGCCAAAATATTTTCCAATTCAAATGGATTGCACCCAATATAACTTTTTACTTAACTTTATAAAAGTTGGTCCTGTTTACACACATGCATAATAAGTCATGAATATGTGATCGGCAAAGTGATCAAATGATGAATGTGATCAAAATTATGAATAGTGATCAAATGATGAATAGTGATCAAAATAATGATGAATAAGTGATCAAATGATGAATAGTGATCAAATGCCCCAGGTAGTCCCGCATGAAAAATTTAGTTATCAAATGTCTTCACCCTTGGGCTGTCATTAATAAGCATAATCCTGACTCGGAACTAGCATCTGTTGGCTGCACACCCCCCCCCCCCCCCCTCCCTCTCGGGCTAAAGATAATAACGAAGGAAAGACAAAGGAAATCAATGAATATCTGACTATTCTGACACAACCGCTAGTGGTTAACTTGTATCCATAAAATACCACAAACTTTTCCTTCGATTTGCTCGGTTTCCAAAACGATTTCCAAAACGATTGAATCTTCAATATTATCGCTAAACATATATTATATTATTATGCACCTATCCAGCTCAAAACTAGAGCACAGTCCTATTTATTGTAGACTCGTTTTGCTTCACCACTACTAGTACTACACACTGAATTTTAGAGCATAAATTTCCAATGACGCGAATATCAAAAAGAAATTGGCAATATTTTTAAAACGAATTGTATGTGTTTTGATCGGCAAGTCTGAAGTGGCCGTGACAGGGTTTAAATCAGAACTGCAGCCTCTTTTGGAGAGCCAGTCCCCACATGCCACTTATTTAAATTAAAGTTAAAACATAATTAAAATCTTACCTTGAAAAGATTTATGTTAACTTTACTTGCTTCTTTGGCGCTTTTTTTCAATCACATTTTATTTTATTTGCAGTATATGTTTATTTGCTTTTGATAAATATCAAGCGACCGCCATTTTGAAAAGATGCCCGCGACCAACTTACCGGGGGGCATTCTAATTTTTTGCTATGTTCTTTTAAATTTTGGCGATAGCTGTTTTTGTTCTGAAGTTATTACATAACTTGAACTGTCTTTTTTAGTTTGTTTGTCTGTAAATACATGCAAAGTTTGGAGAAAATTTGATGAATGGTTTTGAAGATATACTCGAAAATAGTCAGATATTCGACAATTCTTCTTTCCTTATCTACAAAAACTGGAATAACTTAAGAACAAAAACAGCTATCGCCAATTGTAAAAGGTCTAAAAGAACATCCTTCCTAATTTTGGGAGTGCTTTGATTGATTAACCAAAAAAAATTGGGGTTAGGGGCACTTTTATCGTTTCATCAGCATATCTAAGTAGACTTTAATTCATGCATTTTTCGCCGTGAAGAATATGATAATAATTATATGATCGTTACAATATGTGCTTAACTCGGCTTCTAGACTCATTTCATTGTCCCGAAACGCCGAGAATATTACGCCTAGGGAATTCTGTTGTTAATTGTTATCAACCACTCTGTTCAGTGTTAATTGAGGTTGGCAAGTCTAAAGCAACGTAATTGCAATTCCATCAAATTCACATTTGCTTTTCATGAAAGCTGTGAGCATTACAAAAAAATTAGACAACAAAATTAAAATAATTTTAATTATTTACAAGAATATGAGTTGGAGGAGAGGTATTATAGCGCTACAAAATCTGTTAACTGAATTAACATTTCTTTGTGTAATCGGCAAGGCATTCCATGCTATTACACCTTAATGTAAAACTTTTCTATAAATACTCTGAATATGGTTTAGGAAGTTTTAGATTAATATCAGCATTACAATCAATCAAATATTGAGGTGCTTTATTGTACATGATGGCTTATGCATATATCATAAAAATTGCATCATTTAAATTGTCCCATCCCACGGATTATTTAGGATTTTCAATAGAAGATTTCGTTATAACACGAGCCGCTTTATTTTGTAATTTTTGAGCAATATTGATACTGTTCCAGACAATTCCACAATAATCAAACAATGGCTGAATAATAATATGGTATATCAAATGGTAGAAACTTTCTTTCTATTTTTAATCCAACAATCGCTCTAGACTAACGTTTTTCGCAACCGAGAATCCACATGTAAATCCCAGGTTAACTTATTATCAATAATAAGACCTGAGCATTTAGTAGAAGAAACTTGTGAAATCCTATTTTTTCCAAGACTATAAGCTCGTAATAATGTTCGCTGATGACACACAGCTGTATATGCCTATAAAATCTCCATGTGATCGACCTGCAGCTCTAGCTAAACTTGAGTTATGTATTAAGGACATCACCAACTGGTGTACTATGAATGGTCTTATATGCAATCCGAGTAAAACCGAGATTGTCCATCTACAGGTATCATTACGTTTTATGCATTGTGCACCAATGCCAGAAATATGTGTCAATGATGTGAAATTAAATCCAACCGGCTCCAGTTTCACGTGATCTCGGTGTTGCTGTGGATAGACATCTAAAATTAAATACTCATGTAAATAACATCTGTAAATCGGCCACTTTTGCTGTCAGAAATATCGGCAAGATCAGGAAATATTTGAGTAAAAAGGACTGTGAGAAGTTGGTGCATGCATTCATAACATCAAAACTTGACAGCTGTAATAGCAGTAGGTAACCCCCCCCATATAGCAATCAAAGGGATGCCGCCTCATTAAAAAGTCATTAAGATGGATCACTTTCGTGTGATAATTGCTTCAAGCTCATTGGTGAATTTTCAGGCGGACCTCTGCGAAGACATCCCAGTAATGCCGCCACATTAAAAAAAGTCATTAAGACGGATCACTTTTGGGTGATTAACGGATAGAATAGTACACTAACTTGAACCTCATTGGTGAATTTTCAGTCGGACCTCTGCGAAGACATCTCCCTCTTCTTCGCGCGTTTTTTATCCGAGGCAGAACAAAGAGCGTTACGTACAAAAAGTAATTAGTATTGTTAGCGTGGCGAACGGAAAGAAATAGCACCGCGAGCGTTGCCTACATAAGCGCCGGCCAAACATACCACATCACTTTACCTAAAGTGTTTCACCGTGCTGGATAGTGTTTTACCTGTGATTTCTGAAGTTTACCGTGTTGGATATAGTTTGTTTGGATTTTTTGGACGTATATTGATATTGAGAAGGTAAGATATTGATGTGATTATATAGTGAATTGAATTGTATATATTTGAATAGTTGTTTCATTCTTATAAGAGGTTAATATGTTGTCGTATATCTTTTGACAGTAATGGATCTTATCAGTGTGATCAATGGTTGTACACTCATCGAAGAGATTGAAGTGCTAGAGTATTTTTTTGACTTTGACGAGAGGCATCGAGAAGCCGCTTTCAATCGACGCATCGTGATATGGTCGAACAATCTGGTGCGAGATTTGGAGATTGAGAGACGAGGAATACACCCAGAGCTATTTAATGGTTGGTCGACTGAAGAACGCGCCGAGTTCGATAACGACTGGAATGACGATTCTTTCCTCGCTAGTCTACCATCGACCCCTGAAGTTATGCCCGAG
Source organism: Chrysogorgia sp. JL179-B06 (assembly GCA_035772405.1). Classification (NCBI taxonomy): domain Eukaryota; kingdom Metazoa; phylum Cnidaria; class Anthozoa; order Scleralcyonacea; family Chrysogorgiidae; genus Chrysogorgia; species Chrysogorgia sp. JL179-B06. The sequence goes on from JAYKKM010000143.1 coordinate 3,164,539, forward strand.
TGGTTCAACGATTGGGACGATGATTCTTTCCTCGAACACTTACCTGAAGTAATACCCGAGGCTATCCAGACCGGAGAAGGCAACCGCAAGCGGCCAGCTGAGGTAAATGATGGAGCATCAACAAGTAAGAAACTTAAAACTGTTCCGTTATTCACTGTTAAGTCTGTGAAACAAGTCAAAGTTAAGAAATTTAAGACCACGGGCATTGATTATAAGATCCAGTTTAATAATTTGCAAGTTCAAGGCTTGCCTGATGTCCTAAGGCATCTACATGAAGTGTTTGAGAGTGTGTTAGATCGAGTCACCGATGGTGTAGCTTCACACGACCAAGTCCGTTTTATTATGCATTCGCCTCAACTCGAATATCCTATTTCGCTGCCGTTCATGCCTCGTGAAAAATTAACTGTCGAGCGAATTTTGGCTGAAATCGAGAGAGTAATTCAGTCGAACGATACGTTTACCCTCGACGATTCGATTACTGTGAATATCATTCATGTCGAGATGCCAAACGGTGGTACGGGACGGAAACGAAAGATTGCCAATTTAGATAAGTACCTTACAAACAAGAGAGCAATCGTCCGTATTCAAAATAAAGATAATATATGCCTCGCTCGAGCTATTGTCGTCGCAAAAGCCAAAGTCGACAATGATGAACAATACCGTTCCATAAGCAACTGGCACTGTCCTTTACAAGCCAACCGTGCTCATGAATTACACGAGAAAGCCAACGTTCCGTTAGGACAATGTGGTATTGAAGAAGTCAAGCGATTTCAAGCCTATTTAACCGACTACCAAATTAACATTGTGTCGAAAGAACATTTGAATACACTTATTTATTCTGGTCCTGGAGTGTCAAAACATATTTACCTCTACGCCCACGATAATCATTATGATGTAATTACAAGCATGCCTGCGTTCTTGGCTCGCAAGAAATACTGCCACACGTGTAAAAAAGGCTATGACAAAATCGAAGACCATCTATGCGGCGATACCTGCAAGTTATGCTATACACAAAACTGTCCGATAACGAACTGGGTACACTGTAACGAGTGCAACCGATTCTTTAAAAGCCAAGAATGTTTCGATCGGCACCAAGCAACCGTGGGCGAGAAACGACCGATTTGTGCATCCGTCGTGAAATGTCAACACTGCAATCAAGTAGTGAAAAGGGCCAACGAACTCCCTCAAAAACATTATTGCGGTCTTGTTCGATGCACTGTGTGTCAACAGTATGTAAATCCTGAGAACCATCAATGTTTCATGCAACCGGCAAAGAAGAGAAAAACCACTGATCAAACACAATCGGACACGAATTTAATTGACGATGAGACCGCTGTGGGCGGAGAACCGAACGAAGGAGGAGAAAGCGAGTACTCCCAGCTATTATTTTTCGACTTCGAATGCACGCAAGAAGGCGGAGACCACGTCCCAAATGTATGTGTCGTCCACAACGAGAGCGGTGACGAAAACGTGTTTAGCGGCCCAAATACGAGAGATGATTTTTGTGAATGGCTGTTCCAAGAGCAAAACTCCGGTAGTATTGTGATGGCCCATAATTTCCAAGGCTATGACGGATATTTCATCCTGCAATACCTACACAAAAATGGTTTGGTACCCGAAGTAATTATACGTGGTGCGAAGATTTTAACACTCAACGTACCAGTGTTAAATATCAAGTTTGTCGACTCGTTATGTTTCATACCGATGAGACTCGCAAACTTTCCAAAAACATTCGGTCTAAACGAACTTGCCAAGGGCTATTTCCCACATTATTTCAACACCGAAGCCAACCAGAACTATGAAGGACCCCTTCCAGATGCTAATTATTATAATCCGGACGGCATGGCACCTGGTGATCGCGAGAAATTTTATGTCTGGTATAATAACCTAAAAGCCAGCAATTATGTGTTCAACTTCCAAGAGGAAATCCTCAAGTATTGCCGATCAGACGTCGACATCCTCCGACGCTGTTGTCTTGAGTTTAGAGAACTGTTTCGTTCTGTCACCGATATCGACCCCTTCGAGAAATGTCTGACGATTGCTTCGGCCTGTAATCTCGTGTTCCGTAAGAACTTTCTGCGAGAGAATTCGATTGCCATCATTCCACCGCATGGCTACCGGCCTCAAGATAAACAATCAGTTATCGCTCTTAAATGGTTAGCATACACCGCCCGAAGCAACAACCTTTCCATTCGGCATTCGCGTAATTTTGGCGAGCAGCGCATTGGTAAATATCGCGTCGATGGTTTCCACACGGAGTCCAATACCGTTTATGAATTCCATGGATGTTTCTGGCATGGTTGTATCCGATGCTACGCAAGAGACACGGTCAACCCTGTAAGTCAACAAACCATGCAAGATCTCCACCAGCGTACCCTAGAGAAAATGCGTTATTTGAAAGGCCAAAACTATAACGTAGTTGAGATGTGGGAATGCGATCTACGACGACAACTCGAAGCCGACCCAGAGATGAAATCATATTTCGACAACTTCAACGTCGTCGAACCCCTCGAACCGAGGCATGCTTTCTACGGTGGTCGCACCAACGCTACAAAGTTATTCCATCAATGTCAACCCGATGAGAAGATACACTACGTAGATTTTACAAGTCTTTATCCTTGGTGTAATAAATACGGAGAATATCCCCTTGGTCATCCAGAAATTATCACTGAGAACTTTGGAGATATTTCACAGTATTTTGGTCTTGTGAAATGCACTGTTCTACCTCCACGTCGACTTTACCACCCAGTCCTTCCGTATCGCGCTCATGGGAAACTGATGTTTCCGCTATGCAAACTATGTACAGACGGTCTGAGTCAAGAACCGTGCAACCACACAGATCAGGAGCGTGCCATTCAAGGTTCATGGGTAACCTTAGAGTTGCAAAAAGCATTGCAGAAAGGGTATCGTCTGCTCGCAATTCACGAAGTGTGGCATTTCCCCCAACAAAGCAATGTGCTTTTTAAAGATTATATTGACACTTTCTTAAAAATTAAGCAGGAGTCCAGTGGCTTTCCCGAAGGTTGTGACACCGAAGAGAAGAGGCAAGAGTACGTCGACGAGTATTATCAACGAGAGGGTGTTCTTATGGATCTCAACAAAATAGAGAAGAACCCTGGTCTACGTGCCTTATCAAAGCTGATGCTGAACTCATTTTGGGGTAAGTAGAAATAGCGTATAGACATGCATATGTGGCTAAATGAGGAGAGAGGGAGGGAGGGAGAGAGAGAGTATATATGTAATAGATCGTAATATATTTGCTTTTGTTTTTGAAGGGAAGTTCGCGCAAAAGCCCAATATGACCAAAGTCAAACTCGTGTCCGAACCCGCAGAATACTTCGACATGCTAACTTCCGACGAGATCAATGTGACCGATGCATCCTTTGTGAGTGACGATGTTATTGAGCTACGATACGAGAACCAGGAGAACTTCGTTGAACCCAACGCCAGGACCAACGTAGTCATCGCCGCCTTTACGACAGCCCATGCGAGGCTCAAGCTTTACGGTGTGTTGGAGCAGTTGGGAGAAAGAGTGTTGTATTACGACACGGACTCAGTCATATACGTGAGTAAGCCAGGAGAGCTGGAGCCTGAGACTGGAGTTTACCTGGGTGAATTAACGGATGAACTTGACGGTGATTATATCACCACTTTTGTTTCGGGAGGACCGAAAAATTATGCGTACGAACTAAGTAGTGGAAAGACATGTTGTAAAATTCGAGGAATCACTTTAAATTATCAAACATTACAAACAGTTAATTTTAGTGTTATGAAAGATATGGTTATAGGGATAGGTCCAGCGAAGGTGTCAGTGGACATCCCATTTAAAATTACTAGGGATACCAGCACAAAGCAAGTTATCACAAAGCAACAGAGTAAAGACTATAGAGTAGTTTACAATAAACGCGTTGTTGTAGATAATTTAAATACAGTTCCTTACGGTTTTTAGTGTGTTTGTAAATAATTTAAATTCGTGTGATTGTAAATAGGAAAACTTAATAATATATGTTTATGAACTTTGAAATCGTCTAATTTATTCATTGTGTGGGATGCGAACCCACGTTTTCTGGGGATATAATTAAACGTTATCTCGGGATTTAACGCCCAGCGCCCTAAACCACTTGGTCATCCAGGAATCTACACTTTTGGCTGTTTATTTTCGAAATGAATCCGAAACTTAAAGAAGTGGTGAGGGGAAACAATTTTGTTTTGTGATTAAAATTAAATTGTATATGTGCATGACTAATGTATTTAAATCGAGTCATTAAGAAAGAACTAAATGAATGAAAAGTAATTTCCCGCTCGCCTAGCTCTATATGATGTAATTATTTGTGCACAGCTATTGTGAAGGGGATAGAAGGTGTATTTCTCAAACGGGCCACAGTGCCACGAAAAAGGCCCCCAGGGCCATTTTGAAGGATGTATCCCCAGAGGAAGGGCCAAAGGGCCACGAAAAAGGCCCTCAGGGCCATTTTGTAAACTTATCGATATAAATGTTATATGTAGTGAACTAAACTATTCAGTTGACATCATGCCTCGGACACGTAAAGATTGTCCGATCTGTGGAAAGAAAAGTTTATTGAGATTAGCAAACCATTTGGCGAACTTTCACCAACTACCCTCGGAAGAAAGGCAATCTCACTTGATCCGTGCCAGAGCTTGTACTGTAGATTTAGAAATGCTTTTGAAAGAATTACATAGACTCCTTCGAAATAAAAAACGTCCTAAAAAGTGGTATAAATAATATTTCAAGAATCCTCAATTCTCATTTGAACCATGTATTCCATACAGTTAACACATCCTTTTGGGCTCTTAATCTCAGGAGGTACAAAGACAGGAAAGACAACATTTGTCAAGAAACTGTTAGCGAACGCTAACATCATGATCGACCCGCCTCCAGAAAACATTTATTTTTATGCCGAGTACCAAAACACGTTTGCTGAAATAGAGACCCTAGTTCCAGGGATTCAGTTTATCCAAGGCTTACCCGATTCCATGTTAGACAGCATTAATCCAGAGACAAGAAACGTATTTATCATTGACGATATGATGGGCGAGAAAGATGCTATTATTGCAAAATTATTCACGAAAAAGTCTCACCATGGAAACCTCAGCGTGATTTACATAGTACAAAATATGTTTCATCAAAGCAAAGAGCATCGAACTATATCACTTAACGCCAGTTATTTGGTTCTAACTAAGAATGTCCGTGATGCCAGCCAGGTGATCCACCTAGCCAAACAGCTGTACCCAAGCAATAGCAAATTTTTCCAGCAGGCTTATCAGATGGCAACAAAAGAGCCGTATTCTTACATATTTGTCGACCTGACGCCGACATGTCCCGATGAAATACGACTTCGATCCGGAATCTTCACTACAGATACTCATTACGTCTACCAACCTCGCGTATAAAAACATAGTTCTGTCTATTCATTTGAGGATGTCCCGCCGTGTGAGAAGGAACTACGATGTTTTAAAGGTATTGACAAAGTGTAAACCTTCTATGCGAAAAGCGATCATAAAAGCTGCAGATACAGATTTATTGGAAGCCATAACCGAGTGCCTTTTGAACATTTGCCGTGGAACGATTAAAATTAATCCAAAAACGTATAAAAAAGCTTACACCATACTCAGATCACATTGAAGCTGTTGCCGATAAGACAAACCCGATCACGAAAAGAAGGAGAGTTATTATACAGAACGGAGACGGATTCTTACCTTTTCTACTCGCTCCTGTCTTAGAACAATTGGCGAGCTTTCTAACCAAATAATGGAGCATGTCAAAAGACTGGTTCTGGTACCTGAACACATGGCTACAAAGAAACCCATGGTTCTTCCACTGACTGCTCAAGTGAACCAGTTGGACTCGGAAATGGACAGTTTAATGCAACGTCAAGATATAGCGCAAGACGATAAAGTGAAGTTGTATAATCAGACCTTTCAACGCTATCTCAATTACTATGACAAACGAATGCATCGACCTGTTCCTGTAAGTATTGCCCACACCCAGCCTATCGCAGCAGAAGAAACAGGCCCCGAACCTTCAACAGAGACAACGCCTGAACCGCCGGGAGAAATCGAGAGTGATATCATAGAAAGTGTACCTTCCACGATGAAATCAAGAGCTGTACAACTGATCAAAAAGATAAAAGCAAATAAAGATGTGGTTGGATGGAACGATCAAGGGCAAATGGTTTTTGAAGGAAGAACTATTCCAGGTACTAACGTTATTGATTTAGTCAACGATACTCTGCGTCAAAGAAAGAATTTCAACCCTGCGGGGTGGCAACTGTTCGCAAAAGCTTTAGGACGTTTAAATGTACCCGAAGGAATCGTCAGAAACGAAGAACGTCTACATCTGGTGAAGGAATATAGGAACAAGCCTTCATCTGCTTCTAGCGACCCCCCTCTGACGCCGTCACTACAGTCTCCAGGGGCACCAGCGAAACCAAGAAAGAAACGTAGAGACAAAAATCCATATAAATGGCATTCGTAATCTTTTTGTAAATATTTTATTGAATAAATTAATTTTTTTTACAATTACAACGTGTCCTTTTATTCTTACACAAAATACCATTTACGTATAAAATTACGAACTAATGTATCGTTCCACTCCTTTTGATCAGTAAACATACCAGCAATAGTTGACATGGGAATATTTCTACTACGATGTAAAGCATAAAATAAACAGTATTGTCCACACACACGAGACCACGGTGACTGTAAAGTCTTTTCATTCCAAGTAAATGTACTGCTATGATCTCGTAGAAAGGTTTGAAAGTCTATGCTGTAAAATTCTGGGCTTTGTCCATAAGAGTCGAAGAATTCGCCTTTTCCATCCGATGTGACGTAAACAGCTACCCAATGTGTACCAGGTCCATCGCTGGGATCCACGTTTATAATAAAACCTCTAGGTCTTTTCTGTATCTGACTTGGTAAACGATCCGAGGGTAAAACATCTGTAAACACTGATTTGGTATATGAGTCACTTTGTAGGACACGAAGCAGATGACGTGTGTTCATTTTTAGCTTCTGAAGTCACTTAGTACGTTACGGTTGGCATCAATTTCGATAAGATTTTGAAATTCTCCAAGCACCACGATATTTATAGCCCCAGTTAGAGCCGTACCGAACTTACATTCTAGGGAGACGTTCCCATCCCTGATAGGTTGAAAATGATCTCCAACACATAGATCAGCTGTTAAATCAAACACGTACAGGGTATAGCCATTTGCATACTCGTCTCGAGTAATACCGTTGCCTTGATTCTGAAACATCTTGTTGGTACCAGCATACAGCGTTTGGAATGCTGAAACATAGTTGGTCCCTGCTGCTCCTGCAAACTTTAGGTGAAGTGGTTTGCCAGGTCGGTGTTCTCCATTCACAGATAATGCAAGAAATGTTGTGTCATAGTTCTTAAAATTGAAAGGATTCTTGTTTATAAACTCCGTTGTAAGCATCTGCATCCACCATCCCAATCACAACTCTATCAGGAAGAGGTCCTTGGAATATATTCTGTTGATCTCCAGACATGTTTCCCGTTGGTATGGAGAACACTTTGCAGTTTACACGATTGATAGGGTACTTGGCTGTGATTTGCTGAATTGCATGGGTATGACCTATCATTGTAGTGGACGAAACGTTAACACGGCGAGCGCGAAACACGCAATCTTCTAGAACCACTTTAAAACCAGGATCTTCTGCGGATGAAACCAGGCAAAAGGGAGCTCTTGATCTCACTAACTTGAGCTTGATTGGAACAGCGCCAAGGATATAGCGTTCTTGCGCGAACAGATCCGAATGAATTCTTCCTTCCATCGCCACAGACTTGCTTAGGCTTGTATGTGCGTGACGTTCCTTTAATCCTTTGTTCGCATCGGCAACTTCTGCTAGTGGATTCACGGCATCCATCCGTCCAGCCTGGTCTTTGTAGAACAACGCTGAAGTTAAGTGAGACGATTTAGCGTCTTTGCTAAAGTTCAATACAGTTTCTATATATGCTCGGTAAGGATACGAAGTGCTTGATGGTGTGACCAGTTTGTTGTTCAGATAAATTTCCACTTGAGAAAATAAGGCATGCATCCATAAATTAACAGGACCCACTTGGGCGGTGTCAGGTAAGTTAGTTCCGTCTCCATTCGTTATCTTTGCTTTTACGTGAAGGTAACTGTTTGCCAGATCGGTGTAGACATCAGAATTTGCAGCACAGAGAAACTCGATAGTGTCCGAAGTTCCAATGCTTGAAAGAGGATCGATGTCTTCCCAAAATCCTTTATTCATTTCAACTTGAGTGTCAGGAACAGAAAATAAGTCCAGTTCCGATTTTCCACATGAACAGGAATCTTTATGTAAAGTCTCGTAGCCTTGTGCCATTATTTAAGAAAAAGTAGGTTTTTCTTGAGATGTTTTCCGCCTCTTGGTCTGTGAGCGATTGGTAGATTTCGATGATGCATTGGTTTTTATAGATGTTTTACGTTTGCGACCGCCTCCTGATTGGTTACCCATGAGTTGTTTAGCACCCTGTCGAGCTATATCTTTGACGGCTGCGACACCACGACCTTTGACAGCTTGCTTCACACTTTTCCCGGCCAGAACATCTTGACTGACATCTGTTGCCGCTTGCAGAGCTCTCCGTCCAATCGCTTGTGCTCCTCGTTTCACCAGAGGTATTGCATATCGGGCAATACTTTTAAAGAAACTTCCAATACCGTAGCCTCTTTGAATCCGTGCACCTCTAAAACCAGATAGACTTCCACCTCGCTGTCCTCGTAAATAATATTGTTGAAACTGCTTTGCATCTGGAACGATTGTAGTTCTCATCTTTAAATAAAATACTGCGATCTGCTCTGTCTGAAGTGTAGTATCACGATCGACTTTCCAAATTCAAATGAGACGTTTTCGTTTTTGTCGTCCTTTATATCTATTTCGATCGTCTCGAATGATTTCACTTTTACGGGTACGTATTGAAGGTTGCGGAAAGTAACGTTAACATTTTCCCCGTATTTTCCTTTCGTATTCACAATTCGTAGAAGAGGCACTTTGACGTCGCCAACAAACTGTACATCCACCACATTTGTGTAGAGGTATATGGATGAAAAGCCCGCGTTTATATCTGCTACGTAAGGACTCGTTGTTTTCTTCGTAATCACTGCATCCTGCTCGAATCCTAAAGTCGTTGCGATATCACCCGAAAACCATACCATTGCGCCTTTTTTCACATCGACTATCACTTTGAGCGTATTTTTATTATATGTAAACTTGATCTTAGCTTGTCCTTCTTTCGTCATGCAATGGTTTAAATCTTTAACCAGGTTTGTAACACTGTTGTATTGTGTGCCTTGAATGATGCCCACTTCATCTGGACCTGTGCCATTAATGTTGTAGAGAAAGGTTTGCTGATTGCCTTCGCGTATCGTGCTCCATGTATGAGGATAATTAAACTCGGAAAGGGCTACTTCCCAGTCCCCTGTCAGTTCTAACGTTTCAGCGAGCTTCACTTTAAAATTCGCTACAGAATTGTGCGGGAAATATTTCATAGAACTATTACTTGGGAGCGTCAAGTAAAACTGTGTTGTCATCTCGGCGAGTATAAGACACAAATGAACACAAGTTATGAGATCACACACTTTTATTTCGAAATATGTTTTACATTATCAACCGGTACCCAAGAATTAAAATCATTAGAATAACCTAGCCATTTTACAAGATATTCTTTGCGTTTACCACGCATGCGAGACTTAATCACATTTTCTACTCTAAAAAAGTCAGTGTCTTTCTTGATAATTCTTTGCAACTCTTGTTCGTAAAATGTTCCCTCTATCTCCTCGTCGTGATAATCAGAGATTTTATACACAGGTGGTCTTCTAGGTATACGCTTCGTTATGGTGAAAAATTTCTTCGGTCCAGCTGGGTAAGTAACCTTTCTTGAATGTTCGTCTGGCTTTGCTGATTCGCACTTGATCACCCACGTTAAATTTATACTTGATGGGCGTGGTAGATTCGTCACCGTACAATCGTTGCCACACGACGCTTTCATTCTCGTGATTCACATCAACCGGTTTCATTCCAATACTGCGATGTCGCGAATGGTTGTAGGAATACACCAGTTTTTGTAGCACATCCATATACTTTAGTGTATTCTTAGCTGTAAAGTATTTCCACATCTTTCCTTTCAGCGTTCGATTAAATCGTTCCACAATAGACGCTTTGGTATCATTATGCGTGGTGAAAAACAATATGTTGTAATCTTTCAAAAGCTTCTGAAACAGTCTGTTGGTAAATTCAGTTCCTTTATCGGTATGAAGTTTCTCGGGACGTCTGCCTTTCTTGCATATCTTCTTAAAGGCTTTAATCAGATTTTCTCCGGATTTTGTTTTCAATGGTTCTACCCACGCATACTTGGATAAGACATCAATGACAGTTAAAATGTATTTATAGCCAATGTTTGCTTTACTCAACGAATCCATAATGACCAAATCTGCTTCCCATTCTTCATCTATTGCTCCGACAATAACTCTATTTCTTTTAAAACGATGTCGTACTGGTTTATGTAAAGTATACGTATCTTGTTGTTTTAACCAGGTTTTTATATCGTTTCGCGATAGTTTAAATTTCCCGTCATTTTTTACGACACGGTAAACAGCATCGACACCACCGAAACTTGCCGGACTTTCTGGGTTGTAGTACAGGTCGTGGAGATACTGTTTCTCCATCCAACTCTGATTGCTGAATCACAATCTTTCCACCACAACAAGCCGAAACACAACGGATTCGTCTAAAAATATTTCGAAGGGTTATATGAGGTAGCCCACTTGGCAGACAGCAGCAAGTCATGTTCACACGACTAAGGTTGGAGGCATATAAATAAGGAGAAGTGGACGACACGCTATAAATGCAACGGCTCAGACGATATATAGGCACACACAAATCCCAGGAATATGGGACCCAGCAATTGTAACGAAGAACCACCACGATGCTTGTATTGCGACAGGTCTCTGTTCTGAAAATCGTTCACTGTTCGTTGAACAGCCTCTCGAATCGTTTCACTGTCGTAACAATCCCTCATTCTATACACGAGAGAAAGATACGCGATTATTCTCCCGAAATTATTTACATCCATTTCTTCATAGATGTGATGAAGGCTTAAGCTCTGTACTTGAATGCTTAGTCTATCAAACAGGTGTCGATGTTTGCTAAGACATGTTTGAATATTATAGGATAGTGTATCTCTATCGATAGCAACGTTGTGTCGTTTTAACTCATCAAAAATTATGTCCATATCGATTCGTAGGGATAATCGCAAAAGTTTCTGTTTTAAATGTGGGAATGTATCCTTTACAAATTATGGGATACATAAACACGTCCCAATAAGAAAAAAGACACGTGTACAATTGTATAGTAGGAGAAAACATTTATTACACAAGAAATTAGAATACAAAATTATATATGTTCAGCAAATGTTCAGTTTTTCCATGTCTTCAGTCAATGCATCGATAGATTTTTGAAAAAGATAATCTTCATAGGCTTCTTTAGAGTCATTCTTTCTACTTGTAAAAGATTCGCCCGTTTCTGCGATCTTGTACTGATATTGTAATGGCTCACTAAACAGGCACCCAATGTTATAAATTCGTGGCGAGTTCTCTGTAGGTTTCCATTCAAAGAATCCGCATGCATATTCTCTTTCCTTAGGACAGCAGTAGAATAAACGACCTTTGTTGTCACCTTCTTTCTTGACTTTACGGACACAACAGACCATGCCATGTCGACAGAAAGGTTTAGGACTCTCGAAGACATCTCCCCATTGCCAAAACGAGCAGGCATTTTCCCCCTCAGAGCAGACGAAGTAAGGTCTTCCGTAACTTTCTTTCATCTTATCTTTAACCATTCGCATCGTTGCCAGCTTCTGATGAGTAGGACACACTGGGTGTATACAGCCATTTGCTCGAAAAGAGTTTACTGCTTTCCCAAACATGTAACAATCTTCTTCAGGGCAAAAGAACTGACAACTAGGCTTTTGTCCGCAGAACCAGAAGAGTCCATTTGTGGTTATTGAGGAGGATGCAGGTTTACCGTGAAGACATTCCATGACAACGATCTTACTCTGACGAGGAATAGTGTAAAGTAATGTTGTATGTTTGGCCGGCGTTTATGTAGGCACGCAGACACGGATAAAAAAAAAAACGCGCGAAGAAGAGGGAGATGTCTTCGCAGAGGTCCGACTGAAAATTCACCAATGAGGTTCAAGTTAGTGTACTATTCTATCCGTTAATCACCCAAAAGTGATCCGTCTTAATGACTTTTTTTAATGTGGCGGCATTACTGGGATGTCTTCGCAGAGGTCCGCCTGAAAATTCACCAATGAGCTTGAAGCAATTATCACACGAAAGTGATCCATCTTAATGACTTTTTAATGAGGCGGCATCCCTTTGATTGCTATATGGGGGGGGTTACCTACTAATAGCATCCTATATGGCTTACCAGAAGCTGAATTGAGCAAGTTACAGCGAATTCAAAATACAGCTGCAAGACTTGTAACAGGGGTTAAAAAATCGGAGCATATCTCCCCTGTGCTTCGTAATCTTCACTGGTTGCCGGTGAGATCAAGGATTGTATTTAAAATACTAATAATTACTTTCAAGGCTTTGCATGGCCAGGCGCCTGTTTATATTACTGATTTGCTAAATAAATATAAACCTACTCGTACTTTGAGTTCATCTGACCGAAATCTGCTAATTGAGCCAAAATCCAAAACGGTGACTCATGGAGACAGAGCGTTCTCGGTTTCGGCACCAAAACTGTGGAAGTGTGGGGGTGTGGGGGGTGTCACCCCCCCCCCCCCCAATACTTGCGAATAACAATTTTCAGGTAAATCCGAAATTGATAATACAAAAAAAATCAGGTAAAAGTTTTGGTTGCTTAGTAATATATTTATATAATAATTACAAAATTTAGATATTTTAAAGTGTATCATGAAGAAATTAATTTAACAGTGATAACAAATTGATGCCCACTTTACCGAAATTCCTGGAATACAATTAACAAAAGTAAAACTCGATTACAATGCCTGGGCGACCTTGGTAAAATGTTTATGTCAGATTTATTTCAATATTTGTCGGGAAATATTTTCAGGTAAAATGTGATATGGTAAAAAAATCAGGTAAATCATCCTGTTCCACCCCCCAAACAAACAGTGTTCGGAACGGCCCTGCCGGTGTACCGGGATCATATAAACAGGCCCTAAACCAAGTATCTGAATTCTGTATTTGTTAAATTAACGGTTAATTTGTTTGGGAGAAACCATTCACTAGGATTTTATTAAGTTCAATGTTTGTCTTATGTTGGAGGTCGTCCAGGATTCCCGCAGAAAGCGTGATGTTCGTATCATCTGCAAACATACGTGTCTTAGAGAAATTTAATGAAATCAGGTAGATCATTGCTGTAAATGAAAAACAAAATTAGACCTAGGAACACCGGAACACCACAGGAAACATATGTGATGACAATTTTCCATATCTATAAGACAGCATTGTTTACGGATATTATAAAGTGCCTATCTGGGGTTTAGGTATTTTACATATTCGTTTTTGGGTTCTACCAAGAAGAAATGTAATATATCTTTTCGTTCGAAAATTTCATCTCCATGCCTTTTTCCCCTGCAAAAGTTGATTTACTATTCGGAAATGACGTCAAAGCAGGGACACGCGAAGTCATTGCACACTAATTCAACAGTGAAATACAAAGAAAGTTTGGCTCTGAACTGTAAACACATTTGTTTAGACAAAATTCGCTCAATTCCCAAACTTTCATTGTATTTCACTGCTGAAAGTTTACGTAACAAGACCGAATGATACTGTGGTATCAAAAGCCTTCTGTAAATCAAGGAAAACTACTGCATTAAGAGACCCTGATCTATATTCGTGTTCCTCCAGCAAGGCTGTAACTGTGGAATGTGACCTATTCTCTCGAAAACTTAACGCTATAATTATGAATATAGATCGATAATTGTTTGGATCTTTTTTAACATAACTTTTATAAATAGGAATAACTTTAGCTATTTCCAATCATCAGGAAAAATTCCAGTTCCATGACCAGAGTTGCATGACAAAGCTTAGCCTGCGCATTCCGCCTTGGCTGCATTCCGCCCAAACCCCAACCCCTAAAAAACCGCCGGCTACGCAGGCTAGACAAGTTGAATAAATTATTCAACGATATGTCGAAATAATTAGAGGAGCGACCTTAATCATCTTAGCTGGAAGTTATCCAATCCGAAGGCGTTATCAGCGGAGAGTTGACGTAATATCCGCTTCACTAATTCACTATCAGTTGGCTTTAGATCAAAGCGGCATGGTACTTGTTATTGTTAAGATATTTTTCAAAATGGTTTGGATCAACGTACAGGAAATCGACTAGCAATCTCTGTAAAGTGTCTATTTAACACATTGCAATTTCTGTAGAATACGTTTAAGCAACTGATTGTTCACACAAAATGGCAGTAAGAAAATGGTTGGCGGATTGGGCAGTTTCCTAGTAGCCACCTAAAACTGTTTTGAAAAAATATGTGTTGCTGTCAGGGCTCGAAATAGCGGCCTGCCAATGGCCAAAAGCAGGCCATATTTGAGAGATGGCAGGCGAAAAAATTTTTGAACTGCCAAGTCAAAAAACAAATGGCAGGCGAAATTCTATAGATATGTTTCATTTCATTTGCTTACCACAACTCCTATTCCTAATTATGTGAAAAAATTATCACTAGTGGAGATATTTTAAAATACAAAGTCAAGTAAGTGAAAGATATTTTAAAAGATAGTTCTCTTCGATTCGTATAGTGTGTTTACGATCATTTACGATCCGTTACGATCTCTACTGCAGGCGCGTGTTAACGTCCAGCGGTATACTAGGTCCCAGGCTATCAGACAACACCGCCATTAATAGAAAATAAAATGGCGTCCAAGTCTCCTTGAGGTTTGAAAGCGCTTTATATAATAGAAAACTTAATATTATGGCAGCTACAGCAAGAAAGATTAAAAAATCTACTCTTTTGAAATGGGGAGTTGGGAATTGGCTCGAAATTGTAGACTCTGAGAGGCGTAAAAGTGAAGTTTTGGTAACTTCTGCGATTTTGGTAGCTTCTCAAACTGTGAAGAAGCTACTGAAAGACTCAGATATAAGCTAGCTAGACGTAGACACGTACTCACACTTGGAGTCTGAGCTTGAGCTTGAAAATGTCATCATTCATGATGACTTAGAGGTCCGTTAGGACATGTAGTCACTAATAAACAGCCTCAGTCGCTTTAGAATTTAGGAATAGGAGTTTTCATTTGCCAAAAAACGTTTAACGGATGTGGAAACCATAAAGCATATCAATGATAACGAGGTTGCCTTCACATGAGTGAAACACTGTAGGCAATCAAAGAGCGTTATAGCTTCACGTGCCGTACAAAATAACATTCACCACTTACTTTTAGGAGTCCTGCTTGGATGTAATTTCGTTGACATTATTTAGAAACTATTCTTAAACGTCAGAGTGCATGGAAGATCACGTTTAATGATGGACATGATAATATAACTCAATAAATTACAAAACGACGAGTGAGTAATTTACTGGCCGAAAGTAGGTAGAGGTAATTGGTAGGTGTCTTCGTAGCTGCAATGTTTTCAGTTTTGCAACGTTTTCAGTCTATAATGTTTTGGTTTATTTCTTTGGCTTGGCTAAAACATGACTAGGCTGAACCGACACTTGAAATAGTTGTGCTTGTCGATAGGACATAACTAAACGGTTCTTAATTTAAAAACCACATGAGTACAACGAAATACTCATCGGGTTGTACAATAAGTACAACGAAATACTCATCGGGTTGTCGGATAATGTGTTATGTGCATTTTTCCTAAATTCACAGCAAAATATTATACAACGTTTGCCAGGATCTTTATGTAACAAATAGTGTCTTAAGTTGCGTGAATCTCTGTGCTGTGATAGGAATGGGGATTAGGCTAAAGGGATGACTCAAAAGGACCTTTCTGTTTTTGTCTGGTCTTTATTTTTGGTTAGGTTATGGATAGCTACGGTTAGGGTTAGGTTTAAGGTTAGGATCAAGGTTAGGGTTAGGGTTAGGGTTAGGGTTAGGGTTAGGGTTAGGGTTAGGGGTTAGGGTTAGGGTTAGGGTTAGGGTTAGGGTTAGGGTTAGGGTTAGGGTTAGGGTTAGGGTTAGGGTTAGGGTTAGGGTTAGGGTTAGGATTGAGATTAGGGTTAGGATTGAGATTAGGGTTAGGATTGAGATTAGGGTTAGGATTGAGATTAGGGTTAGGATTGAGATTAGGGTTAGGATTGAGATTAGGGTTAGCACTAGTAGTTCTAGAAAATGTGAATAGGTCTGTAATAGAGAATGAGGCTAGACCAATCAGTGCCTGCTTAAGACAATTGTTATTTGATAAAACGTGATCGAAACCAGAGCTAGTGACGTAATAAAAACACGAGAGAAGTTTAGGGAGAAGCACGAGCCGCTGTAGAGGCGTGTTGTAGAGGCGTGTTGTAGAGGCGTGTTGTAGAGGCGTGTTGTAGAGGCGTGTTGTAGAGGCGTGTTGTAGAGGCGTGTTGTAGAGGCGTGTTGTAGAGGCGTGTTGTAGAGGCGTGTTGTAGTGCTTCAGGAGGTACTTAAAGTCCTTGTAGAGGCGTGTTGTAGAGGAGTGCTGTAGAGGCGTGTTGTAGAGGCGTGTTGTAGAGGTGTGTTGTAGAGGCGTGTTGTAGAGGAGTGCTGTAGAGGCGTGTTGTAGAGGCGTGTTGTAGAGGTGTGTTGTAGAGGCGTGTTGTAGAGGAGTACTGTAGAGGCGTGTTGTAGAGGAGTGCTGTAGAGGCGTGTTGTAGAGGCGTGTTGTAGAGGAGTGCTGTAGAGGCGTGTTGTAGAGGCGTGTTGTTGAGGTGTGTTGTAGAGGCGTGTTGTAGAGGAGTGCTGTAGAGGCGTGTTGTAGAGGAGTGCTGTAGAGGCGTGTTGTAGAGGCGTGTTGTAGAGGCGTGTTGTAGAGGAGTGCTGTAGAGGCGTGTTGTAGAGGAGTGCTGTAGAGGCGTGTTGTAGAGGCGTGTTGTAGAGGCGTGTTGTAGAGGCGTGTTGTAGAGGCGTGTTGTAGAGGCGTGTTGTAGAGGTGTGTTGTAGAGGCGTGTTGTAGAGGCGTGTTGTAGAGGCGTGTTGTAGAGGCGTGTTGTAGAGGCGTGTTGTAGAGGCGTGTTGTAGAGGCGTGTTGTAGAGGCGTGTCTCAAATTCTCGATTGTCTTAATTATTACTTCACGAGGCTTTCGATCACGTTTTATAAAATAATTTTATTGTACGCATGACGCTGTGATTGGTCAGCTTGCGAGTCACGATCGGAATGACGTCATCAGTAACTAATGAGAATTGGCATTAAATCAAATTATCAAAAGCGTTATATATCGGAATTATTCAAAGAATAAACTTACTTTATGAAAGTAATAGAATACGTTTGCCCATGAGTAATAAAAGTAATAAAGACACTCGAGAAGTTGAGAAAACATTAGCCTCGGCAGTTCGTGCTTCTCCAGCTACACTTATCTCGATCACGTTTTATAATAATAATTTTCCTCTACACACGCTGTGATTGGTCAGCTTGCCGATCTCGATCAGGCTACGGAGACCAGAATGACGTCAGTAACTATCAGTAACTAGCGTTATATATCGTAATTATCCAAAGTATAAGCAATTATTTCTGAATTATTTTATAAAAATATTATAGAATACGTTTTCCCAGGTCTCTATAACGTGATCGAAACCCTCGTGAAGTAATAAAAACACTCGAGAAGTTGGGAAAGAACTCGCCTCGGCGCGGCTCGTGCTTCTCTCTACACTTCTCTCGTGATTTTAGCACGCACTCGAGTCATAACGTTATACCGGCAAACGTATTCTATTATTTAAATAGAGACCCGAGAAATTTTTTAATAATTTAACCATTTAAATGGGAAATATTTTCTATTATTTTTATAAAATTATTCAGAGACAATTACTTATATTTGAATGATTACGGAAGGGGTACTAATGCTTTTGATTTAATGCAAATTGTCATTAGTTACTGACGTCATTTCGGCTGATCGAAAGTGGCAAGCTGACCAATCGGCAATCACAGCGTGCGTAGAGTAAACATGATTTTATAATTAAAATTAGAAATTCAGCTCACGTCTATAGACCTCTTTCATAATGGCGGCCATTCTAAATATACTTTTATATGCATGCAACTGCAAATTAGCCTTTCTGGTCTCGTTACAAAGAAAAGATTCTTTGGAATTACAGACACACGAACGGTCAGAAAGGCTAATTTAAATGAATATAAAAGAATATTTAATTAGGGTGCCATTATGAAAGAGGTCTATGTTGTCGAAAGACTAGTGGTCACTGATCACGCCATTTTCTCTTCCTCTTGCCGGCATGAAAATTTAAGATTAACGATTTCAGAGCATGAATTAGTTTAAAACAAAAATGCAGCTTGATGGATTGCCACTTTTCACGACCTTCACCTTCCTGCAATACTATCACTCTTAACTTTTGCCGTCTGAACCTTTAAGGCCCAGGTCAAACGTCGAACTTCACATGTGCCGAATTAATGTAAACGGCACATGTGAAGAATTCGACCTTAGTTTAGACTTTAGATCTTCACCTTGCCGCGAAGAATTACGTGTAGAAATTCCTGCCGCAAACAATTACGTGTAGAAATTACAATAAGTATAATGCTGAAACTTTTAATGATTTGAAGAATGCCAAATGGGACGAGGTAACTGTTTATGGCCCAGCGTCTGCAGAAGTAAGCAAATCTTATCTTTGGAAAAGTTCAAAGAGATATGTTTAAACATCTTTATTATACCCTTGGGAGGAGGGTGTTTGGGTGGGACTTGGAGGATGTATTCGTGATATAGACTTTTAAATATTTATATTTTTCATATTATTTAGTTAATTATTTATTCTAAGACCTCGTGTAAACTATAGCATTAGAAACTGTGGATCTTATTAAATACAAAACCGTCATATATAATCGTCCAATCAATTGTCGCTATTAGCATCACGTGACAGTCCAATATTTTGCGATGTAGGACAGCAACGTATTGGACAGCGACCTTTTGACTGTTTACGTGCAAAGAAACATCTTCTTGTCAAGATATTGTGTTCGCATATAATCAAACACCTATTACATTCATCTTCGCCCAATATTACAAAATATTTAAGCCAATATTGTAGACTCGACCTTCCGTCTCGCACAATATATTCTCGACTTAAATATTTTGTAATATTGGGCTCCGAGGAATCCAATAAGTAATAGTAACAGGCGTGCTCCTTTGATAATAAAAACTAAAGTACGAGGAATGTATTGTCCATAGCTAACTCCTGAAATTACTATCTACGTCAGGCATAGGCCAGGCCAAGGCTTGTAGTGTAAACACGGCTTAAGAAATCAGGTGATATAAAAATTATAACCAAATGTTGATTGAATAAAATGCAAATAATCCAGAGAACTTCTGGAAAACTATCAAGAAAGTAACTCCTGAATAAATCGAAAACATCTGAAAATTCGATCTGTTTAATTAATAAGTGTGACGATGAAATACTTACAAATAAATTGGATATTGCCAATGCTTTCTGTTCGGTTTTTTCCTCAGTTGTCAAGCGCATTTCTACTATGGTAACATCTCGTTTGGTTCAGTCTGCGAGATCGAATATATATCCTGCAGAGTCCGGTTTTACATACAACAATTGATTTCGCTAAAACCTTGCATTTGAAACCCGGTAAGATTTCTCACATTATCAATGTGCACTCAGGCGTCATCATTCGACTGAAGCAGCCATAACATATATCTGACTGACATGCAGGTTACGTGCAATGTTCGTTGGCTTTAGGAAAGCGTTTGATACAATTGATCATCAGAAATTATTACAAAAACTCCAGCCTTTTGGTATTTGTGAAGACTAAATTGAAATGGATACATAGAGGATACTACACGGTGGTGCGAAGATATGAATTTTCAGTTCGAGTGGTGAAAACAACATTTTACGAATGAGTAAAATATTGTTTTTACCAACGAGAAGAAAAAATTCATATATTCAGTTCCATCCACCGTGTAATTTTATTTTTATTATATAGATTCAATGAAAAAGGTGGGAAAATGTTTAATCACGTGATCGATATCTTCACTAGTGAGGATATGGAAAATATGTCACTGCATATTTCTTAGTAAAACACTCCCATCTATATATAATAAAACATATATTTCTAATCGATATCAAGCTGTGTCATATAATGGCTCACTGTCAGATTTGCAGCCTGTTATATCTGGTGTCCCTGCACAAGGCTCGATACTCGGACCCCTCCTATTTGTACTTTATACGTACAAATGACCTCCCTATATAGTCATTTCAAGGTGGCAAATGTGTTGTCATATGCGGATGACCCGTCATCTTCTTTGCCGCTTTAAACATCTATCTATATAATGATCTTGAATCAACTCGCAATATGGAACTTGATAATCTATCTGAAAGGGCTTCAGACAATTAAATAAGTTATATCCTGCATCCTAAGAAGATCGAATGTATGCATGTATTTGGGACTCCTCAAAGACTCCTGACAGGACACAGAAATTAAAATTAATGGTGGTAAAATTGATGGACGAGAGATAAAGCGAGTGGAATGTTATAAATACCTTGGTGTTTATGTTCATCACCATCTCTCTTTTCGTGATCATGCACAATACGTTTGCTAAAGATGTCCGGACAAATTGGTGTTTTATAAGAAGAACAAGACCTTAGTTAACAACGTTTGCTGCAGAAAAATGATTCTTCCTCGTTTAGATTACTGCGACATCATCTGGAGAAGCCAGATTACTTCGCATGAGGAAAATATAGAGAAAATACAATCATCTGCAGCAAAAGTGGTATTGAAGCAAGATAGCAGTGAGGGACTCGTTCTGTTTTTGGTTGGTCCTTATTTTTTTGGTGCAGGGGTTAGCTACGGTTAGTTAGGATTAATTATAGTTAGCCAATAAGATGGCTTGCTCTTACACCAAACCATTACGTCATTATTACCAACCTATAGCTATTAGCAAGATCTCACCATGGATAGTAAATAGACTGGATAGGAAACTGGCTGACGTCAGCGTGGAAACCTAGTTGCAATTCGTGATGTCACGAAGATGTCACGAATACACAGATTTTACTGAGTTTCTCTTCGACGTCTCCATATTTTCGCATTCATAGTAGCTAAATTGAGATTCCAAAATGTTTCATCGTCTTACAAACCTGCCTAAGCCACGACCAAATGATCGAGGTAAATGTTGTTCGTCTTTGTTTCAGCTGTTTTCGTTTTGTGGTGAAGAAACTGGCGTCGCAAAACTACCGTTGTTTTAGTTGAAATTTGGGACGCGTTTTTCACCGTCTAAAGTTGGATCTTTTCGCCTAAAATGAGTAATGGTAGTCGGATATTCCATCGTAAAGTGGCATTGTGATATTTTTTGGCAGTTTGACTGTAATTTTTAGCTGTATTATCGCTAAACGTTGCGATTTATGGTGTTTTTGTTACGTCACGATTTGCAACTAGGTTTTCACGCGACCAAACGCCATCAACTGGTGTCTAAACCAATCAGCATGCTGGAAACGTCGCACGTGATCTTAGTTTCCTAGGACGTTTCTCGCTTATTCGATGCTCGACACCCCTCAATGATTACTTGATTCCTACACCTCTATCGACTATCGTTCTTGCCCTTCGACAGTGCACAATATTCATAACTTGGTACCCAGACCTGTCTGGTTGAATGTCGAATTGCAAATTATATTATAATATCGAAATTTACCACTGAGACATGCCTAACCTTATTTTATTTCATCACGTCTTACTTTGATATGAAGGACTCCTCTCGAAAGTCAGCATTTCATTGCTAAAAATCTCGGCAGTTAACCACCTTTTCACTTTACGATTGTTATTTCTTCAAAATGATCTCGAAAAACGAGACAAGCATTTTTTGGCGAAAAACTCGGCGTTATCGCGTCACGTGCCCGCCGCTACTCTCACAGATGACGTCAGAACATGGTAAGAACAAAGTGGCCCATGAGAATCGAGTGAGTCACTCTTACCACGTTCTGACGTCCTCTGTGAATCTATAATTGAACAGACAACGGCAAAATGGAATCTATTTGTTTTATACAATAAAAATTGAAAACAAACCATTCAAGAGGCTTATTAGCTCTTTGGCGATTTCTGGGGCATGAAAAAAGATAAAAGCAGTCGGCTGACGTGATATGGCGTGATCTGACGTGACCGTGCATCTGTCCTCTAATAGATCATGGCCAACAACGCATGCGCATAGTAAACAGGTTATTGAAACAACAATTAGTAGAAAGATGATACGTGGACGATCGTCAAGCCCATATCCTCAGAAAAATGAGGATATGGGCTCTAACCATTGATCGTCTCACCGGCAATCAGGTTACAGGTTCGATTCCTGTACGGGACTCAGAATCATTTTTCTGAGGATATGGGCTTGACGATCGTCCACGTATCGTCTGTCTGCTAATTCACTACAACACTGTGTAGATTAACGACTATTAGTAGAAACCAAATAGTCTAATACAAATGCTGCATGTTGATTGATGAGTGACGTTAGGCCGAGTGTTTCGCCAAAAAACAATGCTTGTCTCGTTTTTAGAAATAAATTTGACGAAATAACGAACATAAGTTAGTTTCTACTAAAACAATTCAATTATTACCTCTTAGTAATTTATAGCTCATAATCTAATTGTTAATTAGTAAATTAATCATCATCTATCGCCAATCCGCGATTCTGATTGGTTAATCAATTACTGTCTATCAGGCGATATATAGTTGATGATTGGAAGGCGCTAGTTGATGATTGGAAGGCGCTAGTTGATGATTGGAAGGCGCTAGTTGATGATTGGAAGGCGATAGTTGATGATTGGAAGGCGATAGTTGATGATTGGAAGGCGATAGTTGATGATTGGAAGGAGCTAACGGTAAAACGTCAACAATGGCGTCTTTAGATTTGCCGTGATAGTGGAAATGAGCTTAGAATTAAGGGTAATTACTGTCCTAGAGAGATAACAAAACACCAAACAAATGGATATCTCAGAGTTACTGGTCAGTCAGAACTCGTTTAAGCTGAGAAATTATACTAAAAGGTGATAGTTAACGAGGGCAAAGCCCAATTTAACTATCGCCTCAGAAATTGAGTGTGAATAATATAATTGTTTTAGTAAAAATAACTGATGTTCGTTATTTCTTTTATTTTTTTATTATTTTATTTACTATTATTTTTATTTCTTTAAAACAAGACATAAGCATTGTTTTTTTTGCGAAGAAAAAACGTCACTCGATATTTATCGACAATTATTATCGGCACATAATCACGAATACATTGACTTCGGTGAATAATTGCTATATAGAAAAACAGAAAAATTTCCCACCATTCTTAAAGTCAAACGAAAGGTTGCTAAAACGTAAAGTGGCTATGCAATGAAACATTCAGTTGTAAAATAACTCTTTTATTTGAAAGAACTCCTGAAACTATATAAAGACTAACCATTTACAACTTTTCATATCTCACTTCACTTTTGAGATATTAAGATTTGTTTAATATGTAAACGATCATACTTATGACATCACAATGCATAATGTGACTTATTCAAAAATTCTGCATATCTTTACCATTGTCACATGGAATCTTTTGATGATTTGCATATTTGATGTCTTTGGATACATCCACGCACATGCACCTGCATTTCAAGTGATTTCATTACATAATCTCAAGAATATATATTAAGCGTTTTCAATAAGTTATTATACATTATGATGTCATAAGTATGATCATTTACACATTTAAAGAAATCTTAATACTGTATTTCAAGTGAGATATGAAAAAGTGGGTCGCCACCTACTTGTACTATCAAGTTTTGTGATTGGTTGATTTAAACAATAAAACAATAGAATCAACCACAAAGAAACCAATGTCCTAACCTAACCACTTTTGTTCCATATAGCCAATCACAAAACCTGTTCATTTTAGGTACGTATTTACTGGAAAAAGTTGTTAATGGTTAGTCTGTTCTTTCAAACAAAAGAGTTATTTAACAATTGAATTTTTCATTGCATAAGCACTTTAAAAGTTTAGAAATGTCCAAAATTTCCGCGGCGATTTCTCGTTTTCGTAAACTTTTTCTGAAACACGGAAAATGTTTTATATTTCTTAAAGTGGTACTGCGATTAAAATTGTGCGTTTTGAAAAATTAAATTTGCCACTTGAAATATATCTATATTATTTAAATGTTCTAAATTCGAAAACATTTTGGAAATTGAATGAAGTATAATGCGGAGAAATTTTCATGAGACAAGACTACAAAATTGTCCGTTGTCGCTTTATCGGCCCGCAAATTATAACCAGCGGTCTGATTTCGTGACGTGTATTGATTGGAGACGTAACTAGCTGGGCGTACAAAGAATTTCAAAAATATTGTGCTGCCAATTCGAATTGGGAAAATCTTTTGAGTATATAAGTACCCGATACTTATAATTGGAAAGTTACAACTCTTTTCAAGTTTTGACGTGTTTTCATCGCAGTATTGCTGAGCGCAAAAGACGCCACCTTTTTCAGCACATGATCAATGTAGTAAACCCGTATTATAATATAATTGTAGAATTATTGTTGAAATAAATACATCAAAAACGCCTTTTTAAAAACCCTTTTATTTCAAATTCTGTTGTTGTGTGTGCTACAAACTTGCGCCAGGCAAATTTAAATCTCCGCACAACAAACAACTTATAATCAGATGAGGCAGTTAAACGAACACACACCTGGAGTGTTCTGGTCACAGTTTAACTCTGCCGGGGGGAGACTTACTTAATTACCAAGGAATACATCACTAACAACATTGTAAACGTTACACAATTTTGGTTTAACACCGAATTAGATTCTAAGAGTTACTACAATAAGTTAACCTCTGAAGGAATACAAGTGGTTAGTATTTATATGAATTATTTATTATATATATATATATATTATATATATATATATATATATATATATATATATATATATATATATATATATATATATATATATATATATATGAATATATGAATATATGAATAAATAATATATAACAGTATATATATATATTTATTATATAGCTACTAGTAGGATATGAGCTATCTCGCAATTTGATTGGCTCTACTACTAGGTTACACCTCATATCCTAGCAGTAGAGAAAAAAACAAGATGGCGGCATGTTTTTTAGGCCGAAAAAAGCTGAAATCGAACTGACTACGTGTTTGGCAATATAATAAAACAATTATACCATTCGCTCTCGTGCGAAGCGCCTCGTCAGCCATGAGCTCATATGTGACTCAAGCTGATGGTATAATTGTTAAATATATAAATATATACACTGTTATATTCGACTACACTATTACTAATAAGTTACAATATTTTGAGGATAAAAGCGAATACAACCAATTCCCAGCATTAAAGTGAAAAGGTGACAAAGAGCTAACTTATTGTCAATCCATTCATAGAAATATTTACAATGATATGGTTTGATTGGAAATTGGGAGTTGTCATGGAGACGTGACTATGAAGAACGATGTCTAACAACAACGCCACATTATACACAGAACTACAGTACAGCTAATGAAGATTTGAAGATGGCGCCTAAATGGATACGAAATAAGACGCTATTCTAAATCATTAAGGCCTACAGAAACTCTAATCCTTATGTAGGCAGCCATCTTGAAACCTCCGCCTTAATCTTACTTAGTTTTTGCCACAATATTTATACGTGTGATGTCACACCGTGTCCCCAACCTTCAAGCGATGTCACACCGTGTCCACAACCTTCAAGCGATGTCACACCGTGTCCCCAACCTTCAAGCGATGTCACACCGTGTCCCCAACCTTCAAGCGATGTCACACCGTGTCCCCAACCTTCAAGCGCTACTGCGACGAAAAAATCGTTTATCCAATTTTAATTTTACATAAAAATAAGGGCCGGTCATTATTTATGGTCGGGGCCGAAGAGAAAATGATTGGGTAACTGAAAATTCTAAGACCTAGATGGTTGTGGGGAAAAAATCACTTCTCTGGGTAGTAAATGACTATTTACATATTTAAAATGTTGTTATCATCATCAGTTCTCCTTAGTCATCATTGCACATTATATTCCTCTCCTTGTTTTCCTTGGATTCCTGCTCTGTTGTATAGGGAGATCAGGTTTGTTATTAAAACTTGTATCGACGATATGCTGGGAATTGGGCTTTATCTAACTTTTTTCTTCTTGGGTTGGGTAAAAGATTTTTATTACCCATAAATGGTTGGGTTGGATAAATTTCTGATCTTAATTTGGTTGGTAAACATTGTTTTAGGACCAAATCTATTTCTCTTCGGCCCTCACCCTGACCATAAATAATGGTCCCTAACACATTCAAAATGATCAAGTATGACGTTAGTCTCTCATTTTGCTCCAGAGATATTCAGGTTTTTAAAACATGCAAATAAAACCTCATGACGTCATTTGCTCACATAGGATACACAGAATTCACAAAATGAGGAAGATCTCCGCAAATAATTTGGAAGATTGGATTGAAACTTTCCCCAATTTGCTGTTGTCATGGAAATGCTTGGTTTCAGACGCATGTTAACTAAAAAGAATAACATTCTAAATTTCTATCTTGTAAGAAATACATCTCTGGGAATCTTAGTACTTATACACTGTAGTAAAGGTTGTTAATTCCTTGATAAGCTGAGACGGGCGCCACCTACCTATACTATCAAGTTTTGTGATTGGTTGATTAAAACAATGAAACAATAGAATCAACCACAAAGAAACCAATGTCCTAACCCGAACCACTTTGTTCCATATAGCCAATCACAAAACCTGTTCATTTTAGGTACGTATTTACTGGCCGAGACCAATTCATTTCCATGGCAACAGCGTGTTATTTTCTAAATGTTATGTAGTCTGTCTGAAAAATGGAATATCTCTGGAACAAAATGAGCATGCTTTCTTATTTTGAAAGTATTTTAAAAATAATATTAAAATTAGATAGACGAGTTCGTCGCAGTAGTTTTAATAGGACTTTAAGATCTACGACGCGGTAACCTCGACAACGCGACCTTCAAAACAAAATAATTATTCATGCGAAACAAAGAGAATGAATAATTTGTAGTCCCAAGAGTATTCTCAAGAACCTTCCTCGTTCTAACGCAACTCTGAACATTTTCACGTCTTCTGGACGACGTGAACTCGCTGAGAGCTGTTGCTTAATGTTGACTTCAGCTCAAACAGTACAATAGTTTTAGCGGAACTGGAGGGTTTTGAAGGTCATAAAACAATGATGGCTTCTTTTAAAATGCTTAAATTCACATTGCTTGATAACGTTTAGAGGGCAGCGTCGTCGAGGTTGCCGTGTCGTAGATCTTAAAGTTCCTAATCCTTTGTCAAATATGACGTCTTTTACAATCATCACAAATGCCTCACTGGCATTCAACTTCCTCTTAGTGTGTTAAAGTACATAAAAAGACAGGTTTTTGTTGTCTGTGTAACGGACGTTTCGGAGATATCTCTCTGCAAACATTGTCATAAAGTGTTATTTTGAATTCTCTGTGAGAATTACCTGGTAACTACCTTACGTGACGTAACTTAAGGGACAGAATATTCGCTCATGTATTCTGTTGTGTAGTTATCATCAAAGCGAGCAACATGCCAGATAGATGGGTTGTGTTTTCAAATGAATCAGATTTATAAAACAGAATTTTACTTCATGTGTCACCTGTGACGTATATTAAGGATAAGTACGTCACAAGTGGGCCGTCCCAGGCCTTTTTTAATGCGATTTGTTTTTGCAAATAGGAATGTGTAAAGGTGCCGTCAAGTCCGTTCTGCGCATGTGTGATATTTCAAACGTGGGGGACTCTATATGTCAACAAACTTTAACGGAATAGATTTGCGACAGTTCGAAAGCGAGTATTCGTCAAAGGTGGCGAAGGCGCGAATGATAGTTTGATATATTATCCACATTTAGGAACAGAACAGCTTGGGAAAGCTCAAGCGTGGAAAACAAACCCGCAATACTTCATGTTCAATGTTTATATAATGCAATGTAAACAAACATGTAAACAGAAAAGTGGACATGCGCAGAACGGACTGGACGGCACCTTTAAAGAGAGATATCTCAGAAACGAATGGACCACATCGAAAACTGTAAACGACCTTATTAGCTATTTTTGAATCCTTTATACAGAAAAGGCTTCAAGGTACTTTAAAGTTCAATCATAAAAACATTACCGCCAGCTTAGGCTACTCCAAATTAGACTTTAGTTTCCCGTCCACTCCTTTCAGAGAATTGTGCGCGGGCGGGCGGTCATTAACATTATCCATTATGGTTAATATTAATGAACATATACCCTAAATCTTCTGTTCCATTTTTCAATCTATCCATGCAGTCAATTTTCTATTTATAACGAAGAAAATGCCTAATGACAGTCGAAGACATTGCCGAATTTCCGCGGCAATCAATGTGCGTCGTCATACATTATCAACCATGATATTTTGTATTTGTATGTTAACTTTTAGTTGATATATAATCGCTTCAACGGTAGATTGTTCGGAAACAGTGGATTTTTGTTATTCTTGATGGCAAATAATGAAAAGGGCAAATAATGAAAACAAGAGCAGAATAATGGACAAATCACGTGACCAGTTCCAGGAGACGCGGGCGGTGGACGGGAAAGCAATGTTTTGGAGTGGCCTTAACTATAAATTTGATTTTCCTCTCTGCATATGACCCCTTAGACCGTAAAGTGTTGGGGGCTTGAAGAATCTTGTGAAAAACTTCAAATTAAAAAGCGTTCTAGAATGGTAACAAGCTCGTTACTTCCTTACAATATATCCTCATATAACTGAGGAAATACGTCAACTCTACTCCAAGATACATCGTCCTCCTTACTTGAAGCTCTAATTCCATTTCCCCAAGAGTTCTTAGTAAATTTCTTTCCATCTTTATGGGATAGATTGATTAGTAGGTTTTAGAACGATCTATCCATTTTCATGGTAGCCACAGCAACATATCAAGCACATCAATGGCGTTTCATGTGAAGTGAAAGATGATCTGATCTTGAAAAAGATCTTTCACAATGAGCACATTTGAAAGGTTTAGCTCCTGTGTGCTTTCGAAAATGTCTGGTAAGTTCATCCGACCGGGCAAAGCGCCACGTACAACCTTCCCATGTACATTTATACGGTTTCTCACCCGTGTGAGTTCGCCGGTGGGCTTTTAGATGGGAGCTTTTCGTGTAAACTTTACTGCAGCCGGCAAAGTCACACTTGTGTATTCTTTTTCGGGTTTTATCGTTCGAACTAGGAATAGAATAATAATTTAGATAACTAGTCAGAATGGAGTTGAGTGTACTACACAACACAAAACAAACAAATAAACAAAACTAACGGCAGGGATTACCCACAGAGCATAGCTCCAATAACGGGATCCCAGCACACAAAGATAACAGAAACAAAATACACATGGATAAAAAGATATGACTATAGTTATGATATGGAGTCCAAAGAACGTGGCAAATGACATTTTATACAAACAGTTTTAAATGTTTGAGGAATGTCAGGGTCATACACAGACCTTGTAAAGTCAATATAATAGTTGCGGAGATTCTGTTTGAAGATAGTTAAAGATTTGGCATTTCTAATAAAAACAGGTCGTGTGTTCCAGGTTCTAGAAGCTCTGATGTAGAAACTGTTTTGTAAAGTTACTGTGTTACATCTCATTTCATTAAGAAGGAAGCCCGCTTTGTCGTTTGACCTTCTAGTTACTCGGACTGCTACCCTAATTTTGATGTTGCCGTCTGAGTCATTTTGGACACATTTGTATTGGTAAACCAGGTCGAGATATTCGTGCCAGTAAGTTACAGGAATAATATCGAGTGAACAACGTCGTTTGGAATAAGAGATGTCCGTTCTAAAGGGCAGTGACAAAATGAATTTGGTTGCGCGACGCTGTACACGTTCAAGCGACTGGATACTAGCAATAGTCTGTGGCGCCCAAACCTGGCTACAGTAAGCGAATTTGCTTCTGACGAGGATTAAGATATACAACGCCTTTCGCACTCGCTGACTAGTGATGTCATAAGTCGATCTTCGGATAAAGCCAAGAATTTTGTTTGCCTTGGCAGACACCTCTTGGACTTGACGGTTCCATTTAAGGTCCTTGGTGACAATAATTCCAAGATCCTTCTGATAATCAACAATCTTTATAGGAACACCAAGCAACGTGTAAGGGTAGGTCACAGGTTGGAAATTTCTTGTAATGGTAATAATTCCACATTTGGACTGATTAAGATCCATATACCACACCATATACCACTCCTTTTCTATAGAGTTGGTATTTTTCGTGTTGTTTTATAAACACTTCATGTCTTGCTCATTCACTTTAGCAAAACGTTCGGATATTTTGTTTTCTCATCTGAAAGCATGCTAGTATAAGAAGATTTGCATGTCTATATTATAACAGGTATATTGTGGCAGCGTTCTCCGTTAGCTCAATCGATTATAGAACGCTGGTGAATAGATTCCCAAGGTCGCGGGTTCAATTCGCAGCCAATTCGCAGCCGAATTGGGGTTGCATAAAACACATAAGAGTGTGACAATCTACATGAGGTGAGTTTTAGAGACCATATGTTGTTACCGTATTTCATTAATAAACTACTAGCCTCTAATAAACGCCTCCCTCTAATAAACTCCTCCCTCTAATAAACGCCTCCCTCTAATAAACTCCTCCCTCTAATAAACGCCTCCCTCCAATAAACGCCTCCCTCTAATAAACTCCTCCCTCCAATAAACGCCTCCCTCCAATAAACTCCTCCCTCTAATAAACTCCCTCCAATAACTCCTCCAATAAACTCCTCCCTCCAATAAACTCACTCCAATAAACCTCCAATAAACTCCTCCCTCCAATAAACTCCTCCCTCCAATAAACGCCTCCCTCCAAAACTCCTCCCTCTAAACTCCTCCCTCCAATAAACTCCCCTCAATAAACTCCTCCCTCTAAAACTCCTCCCTCCAATAAACTCCTCCCTCTAATAAACGCCTCCTCTAATAAACTCCTCCCTCCAATAAACTCCTCCCTCTAATAAACTCCTCCCTCTAATAAACTCCTCCCTCTAATAAAACCTCCCTCCAATAAACGCCTCCCTCTAATAAACTCCCTCCAATAAACTCCTCCCTCTAATAAACTCCTCCCTCCAAAACTCCTCCCTCTAATAAACTCCCTCCAATAAACTCCTCCCTCTAAAACTCCTCCCTCCAATAAACTCCCTCTAATAAACTCCTCCCTCCAATAAACTCCTCCCTCTAATAAACTCCTCCTCCAATAAACTCCTCCCTCTAATAAACTCCTCCCTCCAATAAACTCCTCCCTCTAATAAACTCCTCCCTCAATAAACTCCTCCCTCTAATAAACCCTCCCTCCAATAAACTCCTCCCTCTAATAAACTCCTCCCTCCAATAAACTCCTCCCTCTAATAAACTCCTCCCTCCAATAAACTCCTCCCTCTCAATAAACTCCTCCCTCTAATAAACTCCTCCTCCAATAAAACCCTCCCTCTAATAAACTCCTCCAATAAACGTCAATCCCTCTAATAAACTCCCTCCAATAAACTCCTCCCTCCATAAACTCCTCCCTCTAATAAACTCCTCCCTCCAATAAACTCCTAAACTCCTCCCTCCAATAAACTCCCTCCAATAAACTCCTCCCTCTAATAAACTCCTCCCTCCAATAAACTCCTCCCTCCAATAAACTCCTCCTCCTCCAATAAACTCCTCCCTCCAATAAACTCTCCCTCCAATAAACTCCTCCCTCCAATAAACCCCCTCCCTCCAATAAAACTCCTCCCTCCAATAAACTCCTCCCTCTAATAAACTCCTCCCTCCAATAAACTCCTCCCTCCAATAAACTCCTCCCTCTAATAAACTCCTCCCTCCAATAAACTCCCTCCCAATAAACTCCTCCCTCCAATAAACTCCCTCCAATAAACTCCTCCCTCCAATAAACTCCCTCTAATAAACGCCTCCCTCCAATAAACTCCTCCCTCCAATAAACTCCTCCCTCCAATAAACTCCTCCCTCCAATAAACTCCTCCCTCCAATAAACTCCTCCCTCCAATAAACTCCTCCCTCTAATAAAACTCCTCCCTCCAATAAACTCCTCCCTCCAATAAACTCCTCCCTCCAATAAACTCCTCCCTCCAATAAACTCCTCCCTCCAATAAACTCCTCCCTCCAATAAACTCCTCCCTCTAATAAACTCCTCCCTCTAATAAACTCCTCCCTCCAATAAACTCCTCCCTCCAATAAACTCCTCCCTCTAATAAACTCCTCCCTCTAATAAACTCCTCCCTCCAATAAACTCCTCCCCAATAAACTCCCCTAAACTCCTCCCTCAATAAACTCCTCCCTCCAATAAACTCCTCCCCTAATAAACTCCTCCCTCTAATAAACTCCTCCCCAATAAACTCCCCTCAATAAACCTCCCCCCAATAAACTCCTCCCTCCAATAAACTCCTCCCTCCAATAAACTCCTCCCTCCAATAAACTCCTCCCTCCAATATAACTCCTCCCTCCAATAAACTCCTCCCTCTAATAAACTCCTCCCTCCAATAAACCTCCTCCCTCCTATAAACTCCTCCTCCAATAAACTCCTCCCTCTAATAAACTCCTCCCTCCAATAAACGCCTCCCTCTAATAAACTCCTCCCTCCAATAAATCCTCCCTCTAATAAACTCCTCCCTCTAATAAACTCCTCCCTCCAATAAACTTCCCTCTAATAAAAACTCCCTCCATAAAACTCCTCCCCAATAACTAACCTCCCCTAATAAACTCCTCCCTCTAATAAACTCCTCCCTCCAATAAACTCCTCCCTCTAATAAACACCTCCTCTAAAAACTCCTCCCTCCATAAAACCCCTCTAATAAACTCCTCCCTCCAATAAACTCCTCCCTCTAATAAAACTCCCTCTAATAAACTCCTCCCTCCAATAAACACCTCCCTCCAATAAACTCCTCCTCCAATAAACTCCTCCCTCTAATAAACTCCTCCCTCTAATAAACTCCTCCCTCTAATAAACTCCTCCCTCCAATAAACCTCCCTCCAATAAACTCCTCCCTCTAATAAACTCTCCCTCTAATAAACTCCCTAATAAACCCTCCCTCTAATAAACTCCTCCCTCTAATAAACTCTCCCTCTAATAAACTCCTCCCTCTAAACTCCTCCTCCCTCTAATAAACTCCTCCCTCCAATAAACTCCTCCCTCTAATAAACTCCCCTCTAATAAACTCCTCCCTCTAAATAAACTCCTCCCAACTTCCCTCTATAAAACTCCCTCTAATAAACTCCTCCCTCTAATAAACTCCTCCCTCCAAACTCCTCCCTCTAATAAACTCCTCCCTCTAATAAACTCCTCCCTCTAAACTCCTCCCTCTAATAAACTCCAATAAACTCCCTCCCTCTAATAAACTCCTCCCTCTAATAAACTCCTCCCTCTAATAAACTCCTCCCTCTAATAAACTCCTCCCTCAATAAACTCCTCCCTAATAAACTCCTCCCTCTAATAAACTCCTCCCTCTAATAACTCCTCTAATAAACTCCCTCTAATAACCCTCTCAATAAACTCCTCCCTCTAATAAACTCCTCCCTCTAATAAACACTCCCTCTAATAAACTCCTCCCTCCAATAAACTCCTCCCTCTAATAAACTCCTCCCTCCAATAAACTCCTCCCTCTAATAAACTCCTCCCATAAACTCCTCCCTCTAATAAACGCCTCCCTCCAATAAACTCCTCCCTCTAATAAACTCCTCCCTCCAATAAACTCCTCCCTCTAATAAACTCCTCCCTCTAATAAACTCCTCCCTCTAATAAACTCCTCCCTCTAATAAACTCCTCCCTCTAATAAACTCCTCCCTCTAATAAACTCCTCCCTCTAATAAACTCCTCCCTCTAATAAACTCCTCCCTCTAATAAACTCCTCCCTCTAATAAACTCCTCCCTCTAATAAACTCCTCCCTCTAATAAACTCCTCCCTCTAATAAACTCCTCCTTAATAAACTCCTCCCTCTAATAAACTCCTCCCTCTAATAAACTCCTCCCTCTAATAAACTCCTCCCTCTAATAAACTCCTCCTCGAATAAACTCCTCCCTCCAATAAACTCCTCCCTCTAATAAACTCCTCCCTCTAATAAACTCCTCCCTCTAATAAACTCCTCCCTCTAATAAAACTCCTCCTAATAAACTCCTCCCTCTAATAAACTCTCCCTCTAATAAACTCCTCCCTCTAATAAACTCCTCCCCTCTAATAAACTCCTCCCTCTAATAAACTCCTCCCTCTAATAAACTCCTCCCTCTAATAAAGTCTCCCTCTAATAAACTCCTCCCTCTAATAAACTCCTCCCTCTAATAAACTCCTCCCTCTAATAAACTCCTCCCTCTAATAAACTCCTCCCTCTAATAAACTCCTCCCTCTAATAAACTCCTCCCTCTAATAAACTCCTCCCTCTAATAAACTCCTCCCTCTAATAAACTCCTCCCTCTAATAAACTCCTCCCTCTAATAAACTCCTCCCTCTAATAAACTCCTCCCTCTAATAAACTCCTCCCTCTAATAAACTCCTCCCTCTAATAAACTCCTCCCTCTAATAAACTCCTCCCTCTAATAAACTCCTCCCTCTAATAAACTCCTCCCTCCAATAAACTCCTCCCTCTAATAAACTCCTCCCTCTAATAAACTCCTCCCTCTAATAAACTCCTCCCTCTAATAAACTCCTCCCTCTAATAAACTCCTCCCTCTAATAAACTCCTCCCTCTAATAAACGCCTCCCTCTAATAAACTCCTCCCTCTAATAAATTCCTCCCTCTAATAAACTCCTCCCTCTAATAAACTCCTCCCTCCAATAAACTCCTCCCTCTAATAAACTCCTCCCTCCAATAAACTCCTCCCTCCAATAAACTCCTCCCTCTAATAAACGCCTCCCTCTAATAAACTCCTCCCTCTAATAAAACTCCTCCCTCTAATAAACTCCTCCTCCCTCTAATAAACTCCTCCCTCTAATAAACTCCTCCCTCTAATAAACTCCTCCCTCTAATAAACTCCTCCCTCCAATAAACTCCTCCCTCTAATAAACTCCTCCCTCTAATAAACTCCTCCCTCTAATAAACTCCTCCCTCTAATAAACTCCTCCCTCCAATAAACTCCTCCCTCTAATAAACTCCTCCCTCTAATAAACTCCTCCCTCTAATAAACTCCTCCCTCTAATAAACTCCTCCCTCTAATAAACTCCTCCCTCTAATAAACTCCTCCCTCTAATAAACTCCTCCCTCTAATAAACTCCTCCCTCTAATAAACTCCTCCCTCTAATAAACTCCTCCCTCTAATAAACTCCTCCCTCTAATAAACTCCTCCCTCTAATAAACTCCTCCCTCTAATAAACTCCTCCCTCTAATAAACTCCTCCCTCTAATAAACTCCTCCCTCCAATAAACGCCTCCCTCTAATAAACGCCTCCCTCTAATAAACGCCTCCCTCTAATAAACTCCTCCCTCTAATAAACTCCTCCCTCTAATAAACTCCTCCCTCTAATAAACTCCTCCCTCTAATAAACTCCTCCCTCTAATAAACTCCTCCCTCTAATAAACTCCTCCCTCTAATAAACTCCTCCCTCTAATAAACTCCTCCCTCTAATAAACTCCTCCCTCTAATAAACTCCTCCCTCTAATAAACACCTCCCTCTAATAAACTCCTCCCTCTAATAAACTCCTCCCTCTAATAAACTCCTCCCTCTAATAAACTCCTCCCTCTAATAAACTCCTCCCTCTAATAAACTCCTCCCTCTAATAAACTCCTCCCTCTAATAAACACCTCCCTCTAATAAACTCCTCCCTCCAATAAACTCCTCCCTCTAATAAACTCCTCCCTCTAATAAACTCCTCCCTCTAATAAACTCCTCCCTCTAATAAACTCCTCCCTCTAATAAACTCCTCCCTCTAATAAACTCCTCCCTCTAATAAACTCCTCCCTCTAATAAACTCCTCCCTCTAATAAACTCCTCCCTCTAATAAACTCCTCCCTCTAATAAACTCCTCCCTCTAATAAACTCCTCCCTCTAATAAACTCCTCCCTCTAATAAACTCCTCCCTCTAATAAACTCCTCCCTCTAATAAACTCCTCCCTCCAATAAACGCCTCCCTCTAATAAACGCCTCCCTCTAATAAACGCCTCCCTCTAATAAACTCCTCCCTCTAATAAACTCCTCCCTCTAATAAACTCCTCCCTCTAATAAACTCCTCCCTCTAATAAACTCCTCCCTCTAATAAACTCCTCCCTCTAATAAACTCCTCCCTCTAATAAACTCCTCCCTCTAATAAACTCCTCCCTCCAATAAACTCCTCCCTCCAATAAACTCCTCCCTCTAATAAACGCCTCCCTCTAATAAACTCCTCCCTCTAATAAACTCCTCCCTCTAATAAACTCCTCCCTCTAATAAACTCCTCCCTCTAATAAACTCCTCCCTCCAATAAACTCCTCCCTCTAATAAACTCCTCCCTCTAATAAATATAAACTCCTCCTCTAATAAACTCCTCCCTCTAATAAACTCCTCCCTCTAATAAACTCCTCCCTCTAATAAACTCCTCCCTCCAATAAACTCCTCCCTCTAATAAACTCCTCCCTCTAATAAACTCCTCCCTCTAATAAACTCCTCCCTCCAATAAACTCCTCCCTCTAATAAACGCCTCCCTCTAATAAACTCCTCCCTCTAATAAACTCCTCCCTCTAATAAACTCCTCCCTCTAATAAACTCCTCCCTCTAATAAACTCCTCCCTCTAATAAACTCCTCCCTCTAATAAACTCCTCCCTCTAATAAACTCCTCCCTCTAATAAACTCCTCCCTCTAATAAACTCCTCCCTCTAATAAACTCCTCCCTCCAATAAACTCCTCCCTCCAATAAACTCCTCCCTCTAATAAACTCCTCCCTCTAATAAACTCCTCCCTCTAATAAACTCCTCCCTCTAATAAACTCCTCCCTCTAATAAACTCCTCCCTCTAATAAACTCCTCCCTCTAATAAACTCCTCCCTCTAATAAACTCCTCCCTCCAATAAACTCCTCCCTCCAATAAACTCCTCCCTCTAATAAACTCCTCCCTCTAATAAACTCCTCCCTCTAATAAACTCCTCCCTCTAATAAACTCCTCCCTCCAATAAACTCCTCCCTCCAATAAACTCCTCCCTCTAATAAACGCCTCCCTCTAATAAACTCCTCCCTCTAATAAACTCCTCCCTCCAATAAACTCCTCCCTCCAATAAACTCCTCCCTCTAATAAACTCCTCCCTCTAATAAACGCCTCCCTCTAATAAACTCCTCCCTCCAATAAACGCCTCCCTCTAATAAACGCCTCCCTCTAATAAACTCCTCCCTCTAATAAACTCCTCCCTCCAATAAACTCCTCCCTCTAATAAACTCCTCCCTCTAATAAACTCCTCCCTCTAATAAACTCCTCCCTCTAATAAACTCCTCCCTCTAATAAACTCCTCCCTCTAATAAACTCCTCCCTCTAATAAACTCCTCCCTCTAATAAACTCCTCCCTCTAATAAACCCCTCCCTCCAATAAACTCCTCCCTCTAATAAACTCCTCCCTCTAATAAACTCCTCCCTCTATTATCGAAATCACTAGAGTGGTTAATTGTTGTTTCGGAAACCAACGTTGGAGTTCAATTTGAATGTACCACGTGATATGAAGTTAATGCATCACGTGATTCAAAGATATATTGCCCTGCACGAATTACAATTTCATAACAAGAAGTCTTGATTCTCCAAACATACAAGTAAAGGCGAACTCCAAACAAAATATGGCTTCGAAAAATTCATTTCGATCATTTGGCTGATGTTTTCGAATCAAATGGTTTTGCATCGCGATGACATCAATGTTATTAATCTGTTTCCGCAGTGTACACTTTACCTTCTTGTTCTTCAATTATTTACCCCTGATGTAAAATGTAGGATTGAAGGTGGCTAACAGTATCTTTTCAGTCAGTATAGGTAAGCTCTTTTCTGCTTTTGACTGCAGTAATCTGCGCATTTGTTGATGATTTAAACGCCAGCGTTGAAGAGTGTTCGGAAGCTGATTTACGCGCGACCGTTTGGCTGAAAAATAACATTGATGTTATGCGAATCCTGCACGTTGCAAATTCAGTTGTCTCGAAAACGATCAGCCAAATGATCTAACTGAATTTTTCGTAGCCATATTTTGGTTGGAGTTTCGCCTTTACTTCCATCTTTGGAGAAACAAGACTTCTTGTTATGAAATTGTAGCCTCCTCCGCAGGCAACTCTGTGGCTTCTTTTTTCCGAGTCAAATAACTTCCAAGGCTGTGCGAGCCTTCGAAGCTATTTGAATCGGGAAAAAGAAGCCACAGAGTTGCCTGCGGAGGAGGCTAATGAAATTGTAATTCGTGCAGGGCAATATATATTTGAATCACGTGATGCCTTAACTTCATATCACGTGGTACATTCAAATTGACCTCCAACGTTGGTTTCCGAAACGATAATTAACCACCTCTAATAAACGCCGCACACATCAGAGCGGCGTTTATTAGAAAAAATACAGAAAGTACAAGAAAAAGGATGCTAAAATTGACAGATTTATTTATTTTTATGTGGCGACAATGGAACCAAACAAAGAATCTTTTTCTTTAACTCAAAATGCAACAGTTTTTCTTTTCTTCTTCGCGAAGAGTTATTGCTGTCGATTTCTTTGTCGTGCGAGCAATGAATAATGCGGGAATAACCAGTCATAATTCTCGTTTTCGTTTGCCAGTAACTTTTAATACGAGGCTATTTCTCTGCTCCACGGAAGTAGTGTATTAAGAGTAAAAACGAAAAAAAAAACTCGACCAATATCCTTCGTATCCGGACCTCGCGCTCGGTCAATAACATATTGTTTCCTCCCTCTAATAAACGCAGCATCAAATTGTTTCAAAATTTAATAAACAGAGGTACGGTATCCGCATAGTATTGATTAGCTTCATACATTTTCTATTCACAAAATAAATATAACATGAATATTGTAACTCACGCAGCTCCCTGGGGGTTAGCCATTGTAGCTTCTTCAATTGGTTCATCTGGCATAGCCCTAAATACAGCAAAAATAAAAATTCCAAGAAATAAACCAGTGATCTCGGACTCTCACCAACAATGTTTGATATGGAGAGTACAGGATTGTGTAGCTGGGGGCTTCCAGGGTATGGATTGGTGTAGCTGGGGGCTTCCAGGGCATGATGATACTCCAAACTAATTTAAATGTGAAATCTACACACACACACAAAGAAAACCTATTTATAGCTACAAATGTAGCTATGTTGGAAGTACTCAGGTAACGATACTGGGCAAAATAAGTTATTTACCATCTGAGTGTTGATAGTGCGCAATATTTGATTCAACAACATTGATTATTCATGAAGAACAACAAGGCACACATTGATACCAGAGTTTGCTGAAGGGTTTACTCTGTCTAAATATGATTACATTATTATTATTATTATTATTAAAGTGGTACTACGATCAAATTTTTACCTATCGATATTTTTAC
The DNA here is from genome assembly GCA_035772405.1 of Chrysogorgia sp. JL179-B06. Taxonomy (NCBI): domain Eukaryota; kingdom Metazoa; phylum Cnidaria; class Anthozoa; order Scleralcyonacea; family Chrysogorgiidae; genus Chrysogorgia; species Chrysogorgia sp. JL179-B06. The sequence goes on from JAYKKM010000143.1 coordinate 3,204,224, forward strand.
GTATTTATAAAGCAGAGCTGCTAAATATTACTCAGTCGAAACCACTTTGCGATTCGACGATGGCAAGTATTATTTTTCTGACTCCGAATCTGGAGTTGTTATGTCCTATCTTGAGTCTTTCAACTGTAAAACCTGTTTTGTCTGATTCATCGTTTCATATATAAATTATAAAACATCAAACTAGGGATGAGCCGATACAGAAAAATCCAATTTACAGATGGCTGGCAGACAACTATCTAGTTTTGAATATCTCCAAAACCAAATGCATGTTATTTACATCTTAGAGACATGAGAAATGTGATTGTGCTCTCTACCTAAATTTTCTGGGAAAGCTAGGTTATACATAACATTACTACTTTCAAATACTTACTGTAGGCATACAGTAGTGTTATAATAATTAATTATACATTAGCTGGAAGGCTCATATTGTTAAAGTATGTAAAAAGGTACTGGGTAGCATCTAGAGTTTGTATGTTGGGCGGGATAAGAGGTTTTGTGACAAAGAAGCTACAGTAAAGACATCAGTACTTGTTTATACAGTAACACGATCATCTCTCTAATCTTTGATTACAGTACTGTGATATTGTATGGATTACTGTAGCTTGCAACAAGATTGACAGGTTACAACGCTTCCAAAATAGATCTGCATGGATATAATCACATGCTACACAGCCTTCTTTCAGGCAATGTTTACAGCCTTTAACTTCTAGGCTATTTTCATCATTGTATAATACTAGGCAATAACAATAGACTGTCCCTTCCAAAGGTCAAACACAATTTTGAAAAAACACCTCTATTTTTAGTGGTGCAAAATTGTATAATGATCTTCCTTCAAATCTAGTAAATTCTAATACTGTTCAATCCTTTTCTTGCTTGGCTAAAAACTTTGATACTGTTGCTATTTTGACATCATAGTAGTTTATGTTTGAATTCTATTATTTTGTAATTTATTTATTTTTTGTATAATTTTTGTTATCTTGTATTTTTTCTTGAAATGTGTGTATTTGTTGGATGCAGGGTCCCTTTTGGGCCCATTCCATCTATTACAATCATGCTTTCCAAAGTTAAACTTTGCAACAGAACACCAATGCTCTCAATCAACAACATTAAAAAGGTTGTTTCAAAATTCTAGTACAGTGAATTTTTAGCTTATCATGTACAGTGTATTGATGATTTTTACACACACACACATACACACTGTACATTATACTGTACATAATTATACTCAAAAGTGTGTTAAACTATAGTGTGTTAATGTATAGAGCAGTATAGTAGTGTTCCTAAAATTACAGCTACTGTATCATCCATGGCCGTAGGAAGCAGGGGGTGGATGTGGGGACTATTAGCTATCGTTGGATAATTCATATTACGACATAATATCAACCCATCCACTGCTGAATCTATCTACAATTTAAAGTGCCACTACGATCAAATTTTTACCTATCGATATTTTTACGTATTAAAAAGCAGAGCTCTAAATATTACTCGGTCGAAACCGTTTTGCGATTAAATGATGGCAAGTATTATTTATTTGACTCCGAATCTGGAGTTGTTACGTCCGCCATTAATCGATCATGTTCCTGACCAGCGTAACGAAGTATGGCTAATTCGTCAAGTAAATCAAGGTCGTTTTTTCAAATTCTTCGTCTGAAAGGCTGAACATTTCATCTACTTCTCGAAGAAAACAACAAAACAAGTAACCTCCACTGAAATTCAGGCGTAGCATTGAGAATCTGACATAACAAACAATATCACCTTTTGAAATTGCGGGCTCACTTGTAACACGTTTTTAGTAATGGTGGCCTAAATAATAGTGATTTCAGAGCTCAAAATACTTACTTCAAAATACCATTTTTTAGATTTTTTTTACAACATGATCACTTTCGACCCTGAAATACTATTCTATGCTAAAGAAAATCTAAAAGACGTGGGTGTATTTTCATCCTAGTGGCACTTTAATGATATTACCCCTGATGCTCTATTGCAGTAATATCTTTGTTGACATACCAGAATCAAAGAAACAACGGTTTGAAGATATTCATGTGCATTGGAAGTTTTCAAATGTCTGCATGACATGGCCTAGTGCCCAGTGTTTACCAGGATTACTTTATCCAGAGTAATCACACAAAGAATACGCGTGAAAGGCTGACCTTCCAAAAGTTCGATCAGAGTCTGGACGAAAATCTTTTGCTTTTTTGGGACAATTTTTTTTAATAAACTTCCAAATGAATTGAAAATTGTTAACTCTATCATGACGTTTAAAAATAATTGCAAAAATGTTGATTTTGATTTTTAACTGTATCTTCTCAGATGACGACTTTCATAAATTTTGCTTTTTATTTAGAACTTTTTAATGACTGTCTTTCGATAACATACTAATTGGTATTTTATTCTGTATTTTTAACACTTATATCAGGTCCTTGGTTGCAAATAACAGTACCGGTATATAAATATTACTGAACAAGCTAACCTGTACAAATATGAATATATTATTATTATTATTATTATTATTATTGATAATTCAATGTATTACAGGGTATGTATTAGTATCCTACATGGAAAAATCACACAATAGCAAAGATATAGATTCCCAACATATTTGCATTTCTAGTCTTAACATGAATATAATGCAGGGATATGATATAAAATATTTTTCTTTGAATTAGACTATTTACCTACTTGTCATATAGAAAAATTGTTATCTTATGACCTTCAGAATTGTCTCCCCTCAGAATGCAGGAAATGCCAGTACAGAGACTAAATTAAAACATTTTCCCCTAGTTTCCTCCTAACCAAAAACATCTTCGCAGGCCTGGTATCATCATCACCACCACACAACCACCCATGGTACTGTAACAGATCTAATGTATTTTAGAATTAAAAAATGATAAAATTTTCTCTTCAATTTATTGTTGAAATTTATTATGCTTGCATGCACCTGTAGGACTCTTTTGCTATTTGGAGTTCTACAATCAGGTGATAAATAAATAGAATAGGTACATACTGATACATACAGTACAGTGTGAGAAATAAATACAGTATGAACTTACTTTGTTACTGCAACAGCAAGAGATGATAAACCAGATAATGATGAAGTTACTGTTGGATGATCACTCCAATATAAATCTCCAGTTTCTTGATCCTGTTCATCAACGACACCAGTGCTCTGAATAACAGGAACCGAAACTGGACTTCCAGTACCATTGACTGAATCATCTTCTCCCATTTCTTTGCCTTCATTCTAGATATTTATAATAAAACAAGGGCTGAGTATTTT